>VWZP01001966.1:715449-1173355 GCA_013396995.1 Dicaeum eximium
CGCCGGGGGCGCGGTAGCAACTTGGAGGGCAGCGCCCCTGCCCCAACTCCGCGCGGCGGCGGAGCGTCCCTGAGGGATTGCGTCTACTAAAGGGAACTTCGCGCAGGATCCTGCAGCCGGGAGCCGGACGAGACGGTGGAAGGAGGGCGAGTCAGCGTGCGAGAAGGAAAGGAAAAAAAAAAATTACGTATTTTTAGCTAAAGGATGCCAGACCGGGGCCCGGGGACGCCGCCGGAGCGCCGCCCCGCCGCGGGAGCGCCGTAGGAGCGGAGGCTGGCGCCGGAGCGGGGCGGGCGCCCCGGCCGCAGCCGCTCCCCGGGCAGCNCTCGCTCCCCGAGCAGCGGCGGCCCCGGCGCCCCGAGCCTTTTCTTGCCTCCCGGCGATTAATGGAATGATGTTGCGGAAAAGGCAGAGCGATCCTGCCGGGCTCAGTCGGGACTGCTCGGGCGGCGGCGGAGGCGGCGGCAGCGGGGTAGCGAGCGGCATGCGAGTGCCCCCCCGGCGCTATGGCTAGCGGTGGCTCCGGCAAGTCCAGCAGCGAGGTCTCCGGCGGCGGCATCCCCAGCAGCAGCTCCTTGCAGAGGAAGAAGCTCATCTCTATCTGCGACCACTGCAAGATCAAGATGCAACTGGTGGCCGATCTGCTTCTGCTGTCGAGCGAGACCAGGCCGGTGAACACCGAGAGCCTGTCTGTCTTCGGTGAGTCCTTTGAGAAGTGCAGGGACACGATCATTGCCAGGACCAAAGGACTCTCCATCTTGACCCATGACGTCCAGAGCCAGCTCAACATGGGACGCTTCGGGGAGGTGGGAGAAAGCCTGATGGAGATGGGGGAGCTGGTGGTCTCCCTGACCGAGTGCTCTGCCCACGCTGCCTACCTGGCTGCAGTGGAGACTCCGGGGGCCCAGCCTGCCATGCCTGGCTTGGTGGATCGCTACAAGGTGACCCGATGTAGGCATGAGGTGGAGCACGGCTGCGGGGTCTTGAAGACCACCCCTTTAGCAGATATGAGCCCTCAGCTCCTGCTGGAGGTTTCTCAGAACATGTCCAAGAACTTGAAATTCCTGACAGATGCCTGCGTGCTGGCCAGTGAGAAATCCAAGGATAAATTTGCTAAGGAGCAGTTCAAACTCAGTGTCAAATGTATGAGCACCAGCGCCTCTGCCCTCTTGGCGTGTGTCAAGGAGGTCAAGACCTCGCCCAGCGAGCTGACCAGGAACCGGTGCGTCTTGTTCAGCGGACCTTTGGTGCAGTCTGTCTATGCTCTGGTGGGCTTTGCCACTGAGCCCCAGTTTTTGGGTAAAGCTGCCACCATTAATCCAGAGGGCAAAGCTGTGCAAACTGCCATCCTAGGAGGAGCAATGAGTGTGGTATCCGCTTGTGTGCTCCTGACCCAATGCCTCAGGGATATAGCCCAACACCCCGAAAGTAGCACCAAAATGAGCGATTACAGGGAACGGTTGAGGAACTCAGCTTGCGCCGTCTCGGATGGTTGCAACCTGCTATCTCAGGCACTAAGAGAAAGATCTTCACCCAGGACTTTACCGCCAGTGAACTCCAATTCTGTGAATTAACCCCCACATCTTCTGGTTAGATCCCAGTCATTGCTAAAGGAAAATAATATCCCACCTCCTCACCCCTTTTTTGTATACCAAAGAATTTGCTTGGATGAGCCCAATCCTTTGATTTCATGTGGTGAAGAAGCAGAACATATTCAAACTATATGTACTAATAAAGGTAGCCAGTTTTGGCTTCTTTTTATTTTACTTTAAAATTAAGCAAGTACTTGCAGATAAATTTTCCTTTATTCAACAAGGTCTCCATGCAAGTGGTAAAACTGTTTCAAAGTTTTTTATATTTGGGGAGGTGGGGGTATCTTAGAAAAAGGAGGAAAAAAAAGAGCTTTAATCGCGCTGGGTGCGGTTTTTAAAGTTTGTCTTGTCTTGTCTTCCGAAATTTCCCTTCTAAATTTTGCTGTTCGGTTGTGCAGGAAAAAGGTTACCTCAGTTCTTACTCATTTAAAAAAATGAAAAAAAATCCAACAACACATAGATGATGGATGTAGCTACTATTTTGTTTGTTTTTGTTTTGTATGACTTTTTTTTATTTTGCATCAAGTGTTAGGTTAGAAGTGCATTTGGTGTGTAGGAGTGGAAGGACTGGAGGTTGTGATTATGTTTTCCATGTGTTGATTTCCAAACTGGGGGAAAAGCTACTGTGAGTGTTTAAACAAACAAACAAAATTACACTATAACAAAGGTGATTTTTAATTTTTTTCCAATGTCAGTTTTTATCTTGCATGTACTGGAGTATTTATTTCATCTATTAAAATGTTATGTTTCTCAGATGCTTTTCTGTGAATCTCTTAATACTTGAACAACTAGGCCTGTTTGTATTGTATGTCATTTCCCCCAGGGAATGGGTGGTACAAACGTAACTGTAAGTTCTAAACAGCAGCATACAGGCTTCAATTCAGTTCTTTTATTTTCATAAATACTGTCCCTCTCCCAGTACTACCCCTCCTCCGCAGGAGCCTCTGACAGAGCTACTCCAGTTGTGTCTGTGGGCAGCTGGGCAGTGCTGCATACACTGGGATTGCTGTGCACTGGGACTGCTCTGCAGAGCACTGGTGGCTGCTGCAGCAGGGCACAGCCTGGCTTTGTCTTTATCAGCCTTCGGTGTTACCTTTTGAGAAGGTTTTGTATTTTAATTCTTGCAGGTGTTGTGAGCCATCGGTGTGTTAAATCGATGAGTTTCGGTATTATTTCTTGAAAAACTTAACTCTGCTGGTTAGCCCAGCGTGTGCCATATGTCTTCTTGGGATTGTGAAGGTTTGTTGGAGTGAGTGCTTTAATTCCTCAGAGGTTTGTGTTGGAGCTCCTCAGTAGAGATTTCCCTCAAAGCAGTTTGAGTTTGATGTTGGATTACAGGAGACCATGTCTAGCTTCTGACGTCCAGCCGACCTCCAGCTGAATTCCTTGGGAGGTGTGAGTGGAGCTTAGGGCATACTGCAGAGGTTCCAAGAGCTGAAATGATGAATGCTGTCAGCCTGGTCTTTGTGACCCTGTGAGATCTGTTGCCTTCCATATGTTCTGTTAAAGGTAAATAGAAGAGCAAGTCTTCTGGAAAGGAGGTTTTGTTTCTCTTTCCTGCCCCGTTGCATAATTGGGGGATTTTTTATAGGTCTGCAGATTGGACCATGTTGGGAGCTATTGGAGGAAGCACCTTAAAAATGTTGTTACTGTGGTTTAAACCTTAACAAATACTATCTTATTCCTTTGAAGAAGGAAACCTTATGGTATGGAATGGACCTGGAGTAGTGAAAGGTCTTTGTTTTATAGCATTGTTGCTCTTGCATATGATGCTTAAGTGGAGTGAAACATTGCTGGGTAGTGGACAGATACCTCTGTTGGAGGAGATACAAGCTATATCCATATCTTCAAGGTTAGAGATAAATAATTATTTAAGTACAGTGGACCTCTAGGTTTTGTTTATATTTAAATGGAGCTTTTCTGACTTCAGTGAATTGTATGAACAAGACTTTTCTTTGCCATAATCAGCCAGGCTAGACTCCTGCAGGGTGTGATGTTCTCAACATGCCGTGTGTGCTGCAGAGCCACGGGTGCCCACAGCTAAGTGCTGAAGTGTAGGAGCCCTCTCACTATTTTGTAATGAATATATTTATGCACACAGTGTCCTAACTTTGACTGAGATGCCTCCACAGATATTTCCTAGGAGGCTCTCACGCGTGCACGCGCAAACGTTTTCCCATCTGCATGGCAGGAGCAGCTGTAGGAGCCCGGAGGGACTCGCAGGAGGCCAAGGCCATCTCCAGGGAGGTGCTGTGGCTCTGTGCTGGTTCCGTATCTGCTGGGCTGTCCTTTGTGTCTCCCTCGCTGGCGGTGCGTCCGTGGTTCCCGGTTTTGCGCGGAGCTGTGCGGGCAGGATGTGCAGTCCCACAGGAGCCGAGGAACGCGCTCCACCCTTCCTCTGCACAGACCCTGCTGGGGCAGGGCGCCCGTGGGACATGCAGGATGGTGCTGGGGAGCTGCAGGGCACAGGTACAGCCAGCATCCTTTAGCTCCAGGGCTTTTCAGGTCTTTTTCTGACCTATATTGGTGAGGCCTCCTCCTTCCTGATAAAACCAGAGAATTCTGAAGGGCAAGTCTGACAAAAAAGTACTAATGTCCCACTGGCTCTTTTGATGTCTTTACTTACTAGTTTTTGGTGCTGCCGAGCTAATTAGATCCTTTTTGATTCATTTATACATTATTGAGGTTATATGGATCACAGTACAGCCTCCTTATTACCTCTGCATGTGAAAGGCACTGTATTATTGACGATGATAATGCTGATTTTTGTTGTGGTAAGATCTTGTTTGAAGTGGTTTAGTGCAATTTTTGTTTTAACAAGGTTACTGTAAATTCTTCCTCCCCTTATTATATTTTCAAGTGAGGTACATGCATACATATATAAATAAGTACGTATCTTCTTCTTTTTTTAATACTGAAAGAAACCAGACTGCCTTAGGTCTCTCTTTGCTTTTGATCTGTGTGAGTTCAGGAAAAGATTCAGTTTTATAAATAAAGTGGGAAATGTAGCCAGGCCATGATTTTTTAACAGGCTGATAAAAAAAATAAATATACACAAATAGTAAATTCACCAAAGTAACTTCCTACAACATTTTAAAACAACAGTAATTTTAACAGTTCAGAATGTTCAATCATTTCTTTTGAGAGTACAACTCGCACAAAGGGAGACACACACTGCACCCTGGCCTCAGCTCAACAGTGTATCTGTCAGAATCTGTGCTACTCATGTAAATAGCACAACAAAGTTGGAAAAAAAAAAAAAAAAGAGTTATGATGCCAACAAGTACAACTTGCACATTGTGGCATTTTTCTGAGCTAAAAAAAGTGGAGTCCCACTACTAAATGTGAACATATGTATCTATTTTAAATGCTGTAGTGCCACATTTATAAAGACTTAATGTGTATTGTGATAATTTATTTGGAATTTATTCCTATCGAATGTTAATTCTGACACAAGACATCAGTTCAGTAGGCAGATTTGTGTTGTTTGTTTACTTTGTACTTTCTGGGCCAGAAAAAATACAAAATGGACGAGTTTTCAGGGTGCACTTGCAGAGTCCACAAGGTCAGTGATTATCTGTACTTAGGCCCCTGTTCCCAAATCTTCCACACCATTTAAGTTAGCAGGTACTGTGACTATTTCAGCATGGGCTTAACACAGGCATGAGATGTTTTCTGATGTGGAGTCTTGAGGGGAAAAAAAGTTTCAGGGTGCTTATATCACATATGTCACAGACTACTCTAATAGTGCATTTAATAAAATGGTTAACTTATTTCTAAAGACATTATGCAATGCACATTTGTAGCCAAAAACAACGCTATCCCCACCACAAGAGAAGTAAGCTTGATTTTTAAATGTTATAGTTCTTTAACAGGGAAGAAGCTTTGTACTGTCTATAAATTTCATACTATCCTGTGATTGCTGCTTCAGCATAGAGAACATTATTGATGTAATACAGCAGCTGAGTTGGAGTTTGAGATCAGAGCAATGCCTTTTCTGATTCTAAAAAAAGCAAGTTCTGTAAGGCAACCAGTAAACCAGCAGCAAAATGCTGTTGGAAAGCAAGTACACTATTTAAGGGAACTTGCAAATGTAAAGCCATGTTATTTTTCAAAACTAAGAAAGAAAAAAAAAAGACCCTGGGTCAGATAATTCCCTTCACTTTTTACCACAGGAAATGATCAAAGTAGCAGAAAATCTGCTCTTTTTGGCCAAACTTCTGTCAGAGACAGAAGGGGTCCAGCCAACACATGGTGTATGCAGCCTTGCTGTAACAGGGGATGTGGCTGATGGGAAAGGAGGTGGGACCAGAGGAAATCTGTAGGGCAATACCTCTTATTAAACCCACAGGAATTTTCCTCTTCTAGATAAAACAGTGTCTGATCCAACAGAGCAGATCTCAGAGAGCAGAGCCTTTCTTTGGGGCCATCAGGAGGCTGTGAGCAGGGCTGGGGGTGTTTGGGATGCTCTGTGCTCAGCAGCTGTGCTGCTCTAGGGACCCAGAGGTCTCTAGGGTGGCCCTAAGATATGTGAGAAGCACAGGCACAACATGTACCTGCCAGAACAGTTTGGTGGGAAACGAAGGGCTGGGTTTTATCTTTCTTTGCTTTCTTCCCCATCAGGCTCTTTCCAGACTTCACAAGCAGAAGCAGATGGTAGGGGCCAGTACATTTTACTTCTTTGTTCTTGCTGCCTGTGAAAGGTGCCAGATGGGCAACGATAAAGATAGAAATTCTCTTCCTGTAGCCCAGGGATAGCAGAAAACACAGAGCTTCAAGGCTGCCCTATCCTCACAGGATCACCATAACATGTTTTTTTGGGCACACTGTTTCACTCTGATTTTTTGCCAAGAAACTGACAGAAAGTCCCAATGGCAACTTGACAGGGGCATTGAGGACCACTTAAATATTTCCCATATGACACCAAACCACCACCAGGTTTGGATGACTCACAAATGATCCAAAAGGTAGATGGGCTAGGTATGAAATGCAAGGCCAGATCCTTCATATGAATAACTCAGAAAACTAAATACTGTATACTCTGAGGTGTTTACTTACTTGGGAATTAGAATTATCATATTTTCTATATGTAAGACTAGTTCAAAAGTATATTTAATTTACATAATTAGCAGCAGTACTCAGAGCCATCTTCTTAATGAAGACAGCCATCTATGGACATTAAGGGCCTTATCCACAACTTTAATTAAATACTGATGTTTCCCAAACTATGTTCAAATGTTAAGGGTTGTTTTTTGTGTGGCAAAGTAAGGAATTACATATTGATTTTCATTAATCTGAATATTTTCCTAGAGCTGGTTTGATTGTACTGGAGTCCTTTGAACCTAAGAGGCTTTTTTATTTTGTTTTTTTAAAACCACGCAGAGTATGATGCTATATTGCAACAAGTCAAAGGCAGCATTTCAAGATTAATGCAGAATTCCTGGGGTCTTTTGTCAGCTTGCCAGGCTCTTGTTCCTGTTCTAACGTAATTCTTTATAATATCCTTTTATGTTAATAAAGACTTCTTGTGGCTGTAAAAGTTGAAGTTGTCTCACTCCATAGACAGCCTGGTTCTTATGTAGATACTATTTAGATTATTTAGAAATCCTGCTGGTTGCCAGATGGAGCTCTTCTGGGTTTTATGTTAAATACTTGGAAAGCTAAATAGCTTGATTTTCCTCTCCTCCCTCCATTAAATAAATACTTGAAAAGTGATTACTAACAACTTGCTTAAATTCAATTTTAAAATCAAATTATTTTCAGGTGAAGCGACTGGAAGTACGAGATGGTTCAGAGTAGTTGGGTTTCGGTTTGACTTACCTACCAAGATCTTAAACCAGCAGTTTTCCTCCAGTTTTGTTTGGGCAGCAGGAGCCTGAACTTTAGTCTGGGGATAGAGAACACAGCCCTGAAGCCTGTTGGGCACTGGCACTGATGAACTTCTGTTTCATCCTGAATGCACACCAGGTGCTCCCCCAGGTCATGCAGAAGGTGCTTGGCAAGCACTGGCAGTCCAATGTCCCACTAATCATAATTCTGTTGTTGTCAACTTACAAAATGTCAAGAGAGCAATTCTGGCCCTCAGGGTTATGTTTTTAAGTACAGAGTGAGAAATTGCCCTTTCCCAGTCAATTTTTTTCAGTGTGTATTGATTCTGCCTGGTTCACATTACATATAGGAAGTCTCTCAATTGGCTGTTCGGGTGCACTTTGGCCCCTGTTTGCATTCTGAACATGCACACGATGGAAAAAAGTGAGAGAAGTCATCTCAGTCTATATGTGCAGAGTGACAAATTATAGGCCCTGCAGCACTTCTGAATTGGTGTGCAGTTAATGCTCTGGTCTTATTTAAATGCTTCAAATTTAGCCAATGTTTAAAAATTTACTTTCTGTTTAAAAATTTACTATGAAATCAATCTGTTCTGGCTATATTAGATTCATAGTTCAAAAACTTTATCCTCTTTCATCATCTTAAAGTACTCATTGGTCTAAAACTCTTCACTCTCTGGGTCTGGCTTAAAAAACAAAAAGAAATGGAGCCCTGTATTTCAGTTTTAGTATTTTTGAAAGCTTTAAAGCTAATGAGTTGACCTATTTTTAAATTACAGAGCATGGAAAAATAGTGGGTATATTCTTTTTCATGCTGAAGTGAGCTATTGTTTCTCTGCTCATAATTAAAAACTCACTTTTTAGAAACTCAGATAGGTCCTAGGCATTGCAAGAAAGTCTGTAAGTGAAACTGCCTGCATGAAATTTCCTTAATACTGAGTTTAAACATTCAGGATCTGTAATCTTGTCTTGTCTTGTGACTGGCATTAGAGGAGTTTGTCCCAACAGCCTGTAAATGGAGCTGGTAACATGTGAGTGAAGAGCAGTTGCTGAAGTGAGCACAACATGCTCCAGAGACACCAGCACTATCTCTGAAACTCCTGATAGCTGCTGCTGGCTGGGCACTGCAGCTTGTGGTGCTCTCAAGAAATTACAATGAAATATTGGACTGGAAAAAGCTATGAGCAAGAGAGGCTCAAAGGGACAACACAACCTGGGGTTTTTAACGGGGGGGAAAAGAGGAAAATATTTGGTGAGAACTGTGTTGGAGTATTTAGGGGCTCAATTCACACTGATGTTCAGTGGGAGGTGTATGTCTGCATGTTTCGTGGGCCTGGTCATTTGTGATGAACTTTGAGCGCCTGTAGTTTTCAAATTAATTCAGGGTGTTGGGTAGACTCTTACTGAAACTCTAGGAAGCTGGGGAATGTGCAGTTGAAGTACCAGCATGGGCCATGGTGGTGTCCCTGCCATCCTGACCCCTCTGTGTGGGTCACAAGCTCCTGCTGTCCTTGCAGGCACCTGGCTGGCCACAGGCCAGAGGCACAGCTCTGCCTCAGGTGTGGCTGCCAGGTGCCACCATTGTGCATCTTGCACATCAGAATCACAGATTTCATCTCTGTCCCTCCACTCTCTGCTCCTGGTGCAACACCCAGATGTGGAAAAGAGATCTCTTTTTACTCTGTGCACATTATCCCTGTAGAGGCCCCGTGTATGAGGATAGATCCTGGTAACCAGGTGGCATTAGGAACATACCTGTTCTCTCTGGATGCAAATTCCAACCACCTCCATGCCATGTACATCCTTTCAAAATGTGTCTTGAAGAGTTGCCCCACATCCATGGTCCCTGGATCTGCATTTCACAGTTTGTCAGAGCTCTAATGCTCCTCAGAAGGAAGGGAATCTGCCTTAGGTATTTATAAGGTGATTTGAGTTGGGGGGGAGGTGGGGGAGCTGGATAGTAGGTTAGTGGCCAGCTTAAAGTTATAGCCCTTAAGGTGTCCTTTTAGGCTTTTGTATGGCATTTTCTGCTTCTATTTTACCTAACTCTGCTGTTTGCTAACCTTGGGTATTGAGCTGATTTGCAGCTTTGAGTTCAACAAGACAGAGGAGGCATCTGAATTGACACTGCTCTGTAATATCTATTTCTTGAAGAACTTCTATAACTTTCTGATATTGGACCCTGAGGCTTTTCTTATCTTGCCATCAGTGTTTTATGAAAATTACCTTAGGTTTCTCTCCAGCTGAAGAAAATAAGGAAAGGAAACCCTATTTGTTGTATTTATCCAATTCCTTACCTATCTCCCTTTTATGGACAGTTTTGAGATAATTAGATGAAAATTACTTTCTTTGAGAAAGTAATTTTAAATATCAAAGTCATAGTCTGAAACTTGTGAGCGTTTTCTTTTGTATGTGATTAAACCCACATCTGTTCATTGGGTAGAACAGAGGAAGAGCCATGCTTTTTTGTCTTGGTATGTAAGACAACAAAAGACCAAATGTTCTACTTTGGTTCACTTTCATGAGTGTACTGCAGTACACAGAAATGTCTGGCTGCATCAACAGTGCTGGTTTGGACACTGAGTGTCCTTTGATTCCAGGCCCAGCACTTTGCAGACACTTTTATTGGGGGAAAAAGAAAAATATGGTAAAGGACCGTGTTAGTACATCATCTTGTTCTGTATTAGGCTTGGTTTTGTTTAAAACAAGAAAGCTCAAATCAGAGTTGTGTGCCAATTCTTTATAAGATCCCACTCATTTGGCAAAGGAATTGCATTAATTACCTCTTGTTTTCTGTACTGTGTCATTACAGAAGAGAGAGCACATGCTGCACTTGTGAATGAAATAATTCACTCACATCTTTGAAGACTTTCTGTATTTTTACCTTTTCCTTTGAAAATAATGGTGGTTTGTAGAAGACTTTCCCTGGATGATAAATACACTTTGCAAGTGTACAGTGGTGATCAGAAAGAACAGAGTAAAACAGACTTCTAAGATCTAGTAAATGTCTGACAGAAACATTGTAAAAAAAAGAGTCAAAGTAGTTTTTAAAAGCTTTTCCCAAAGGTGTATTACCATAGCCATAGTTTTACCTGGGTTGCTGTTACAGTTGTTTACTGTTACTGTGGACATCTCCTCTGCATGAGATGATTTTAGAAGATGGATGGGTTTCACTTTTGGAAGATGCAGTTGCTCACTGGGTTTGGATCCTTTCTAAGACTCTGATCTCTGAGATGTTGCAGGTTCTTCCTTGTGAGACTGCATTTTACTGAAGTGATCTGGAGTTTCCATGAATCACTGATGTCCAAGGAAAATGACTCCTGTCAAGAGACTGGAGCATAAAGAATGTTCACAGTACAGCTGTAGGAAAATGCTGTAAGAGGGACACTTCTATTTCAATACCTCTGAACTTGCCCTTCTACCTCAGGACTATTAATTCCAAAATGTAAAGAGCTTCAGCTGTCAAAAGATTTATAACCTACATGATTCATGAAAGCCTTCCTTCATAATTTGCTCTTTTCAAAGTCTATTTATCAGAAATAACAGGTTAAATCTTGGGGGGTTTATGCCAAAGAATGGCAGGTTTTTTCTATCAGTGGGGAAAAAGCAAACTGCTTTAGTTTTCAGAAGTGGGCTGCAAAACAGTATTTCGTTTACTCATTAAGATGGTCTGTAACTAAGTTATTCTACTTCTTACATCATTCTAAAATAGATTTTTACTGTTGATTTGCATTGACATCCTACAGTTTTATTTTAGAAAAGTGCTCAACTTATTTATGTGCTTCAGTGATAGCGACTATATAAATTTGTCCTCAGAATCAAATAATCCTGGTTAGTGACAGAATGAAATGATATTAAATTTATTTCTAAGGGAAAAAGCTAGCACTGTGTTGAAGTCAGATTGATGATAATTTCAACCTAGTCATTTTAAATGCTGCTGTATTTGTAGTAGTGTTTGAGGGCTCTTGTGAGCCTGAAGCATATTATTTAATTTATTTATATTCTTATAAACATATTTAAACGATTTAATTTTACCACTCCAGACAGTACAGAATTCTCAGACCNCTTTAGAATGTGCTTAGCAAAATGTTCCTAGTTAGGTCTAGTCTGCAGAGTGAGTCCTACCTGCAGATATGAAACTGGGATGTACAGGTTTAACATGTTCTGAGAAAGGTTGTTGTAATGTTAGTGAAGAACTGCATTACCTGAGATTTGGGTATTTTGACTTTTCAAAGAAATACTGGATTTTTTATTATTCACAAGCAATCTTTTAAATTAGTTTTTTGAGATGAAAGCCCTAGAAGTGTTTTATTAAATATCTCACCCCTCTGTAGTTCTTGTCAAATAGTTCCATTGCTTATCTATTTAATTATTTTTTAAATGCACAGTGCTCTGTGCAAATATGAAGCATTGGCAGCAAATCAGCTTTTGTTTTCAGTGGGGACAGAGTTTATACCATGATTCTCTTCACTGGATAAATTCTTTGTGTCTAACATATCCAGATAGACAGCAGATCTGCCAAATTACTACTAAATACTCATTAAATACTAAGTAATTATTAAATTGCTAAAAATCTGCATCAGAACTAGCAGCTAGTTGAGGGACTATATAAGCAGGGACCTGTGTGGAAATATATTTGGTAATAAGGTAAATGCCTGTCATCATTGTGCCCTGCCAGTGATTTTGGGTCTCTGCATGTTAGGACTGGGAAATAAGGTGGAAACTTGTTTGGTCAAACAGTACAGCTCAGTTCTCAGGGAATAAAAAAGCCCTTGCAGAGTTAGCTTGGATGAGCTGATAAATAGGGAGCTGTAGCTTGCTGATAACTGAGGGATTTGTAGAGCACATCAAGTCACAGGAACTGTTAAGGGCAGTTGGGCCAAGTCTGCTCACAGTGAACCTTTCTTCTTCACCAGAACAAAAGCTGTATTGTCTATCCCTGGCTCTATCTTCACCTTTGAGGACTGTGCCTTTTCTAGAAGCACAGATAAAAAACAATGCACCTGTTTCCCATGAGATATGTCCCAATAGTCATCACTTTTTTGTGGCTGTCTTGGTCCTGAGCATGGCACTATGTAAAACTGTCCAGTGATGCTTTACTTTTTTCTTGCTTTTTACACTGTCACTCACGTATTCCTTAAAGCAAATCATCAGACTAAAAGCCATAATTCACCTCTGTTTCTATTTCTTCTCTAATGCTTCCAAAGATCTCTTGTACTGACTTATAAAAACAGCTGGAGCTGCAGCACCACTCCATTTTGAGCTCTGAATTGTGTTAGCCATTACATTGGTTCCACACACTGCTTGGGTGGAGACATCACTTAAAATTCCCAACACGGCCAGGAATTCCAGCTTTGTGTAAGTGGTGGTGACTTTCTAATTCTTAAGTACATTACACTAAAAAAGAGGATTTTTCCCAGAGCAATTTACCAAGAGGGGGAAAAATGGAAATAGTGTTTGAGGATGACTTCCACCCTGGTGGTCTGGGGGTGATGTTGGCTGACGTCTGTTACTGCTCAGCTTTCCTGACGTGGTTTTGCAGTAGCTGAGTGCTTTGTCATCACCACTAAACAGAAAACTCCTGAGCTCACTAAACAGTTTGTGAGGGGTTTGGGAAATGGCAGGAGGATTTACAAATGCAACTGCATAAGTATTCCTCAAGTTTACCTGAAACAAACATGGGTCCTATTTGAGCAGATTAGAATGCACTGATTCTAACAATTTCTTCAATCTGAAGTGCTGTTCCTGACCCCAGGATCCTGAGAAAGAGAGGAGAGATAAAAACAGAAGGGAATTACTTTGCAGCACTCCAGCACGGGAGCAGGAAAAGTGTTGTTTTGATTGTCTCCAAAGGAGAGGCAGTGCTGTAATTCTGTTTCGTTTTCATCCACAGAACTTGAAAAGATTTTTCCTAGAAATGTGTAATGGGACTGTCAGAAAACAGACCCCTCCCCTTCCCTGTAGTTTCCTGCTGAAGTCATTTAAGGCCTCTCTCAGCTTTCATCTGTGTAGGCACTGAGAGCTCATGGGCCAAGATTTTTCTTTTTTTTCAAAGGGAATACTAGCAAAACTGAAGCACTTCTCAAAAAGTCATTAGGAACAAAAGTTGGAAGTTTTTCTGCATGTGAAGCTGGCTCTCCACTTAATCATTTTCTCATTTCCGTTCTGTTTCCACCAGTCCCAGTGAAGTGGCTGTAGGTGTTTTTCTTGTTTTAGGTATTGCTAAAAGCATGTATGTGAGCTGCCCAAAGGGGTGGAGAGGGAAGTTGTTCCTTACTTCACTTCTGGGACTGTCTGTTCAGGATTTTACACAGGAGGTGACTTGGAAAAGCTTGTGAATTGCATTTACTGTGCCCTCAGACCTGATGTAGGCTGAGCACACAAAACCTGCTCTGCAGGCAACAGCCCTTATGCAGTAGCTATTTAGAAAAAAAAATCCCTTTGTGGAACTGGCAGATAGCCTGCATTAGCAAAGATGGGAATTTTTGTTGGTTATATATACTATGTTTAACACAATGATCAAGGCAATGTGCTCTTAGAAGAAACCATTACTACGCTGAATAAATGGATGCTACTCAGCATGCATTTTCTGGTTGGACTGGATTCAAGCCTCTCATTCTGAAATGGATGGCTTTTTTGGATCGCATTCACTTGTCTCTCAGACAAATCTGTAGCGTGGATTTGTTCCTTAGATGAATGATACACATTTCATCCAGTTTCTTTCAAGTTGAGCTCTGCCTGGCACAAGAATGATAAATGTTTTTTTCTTTCTCCTTCTGTTTAGAAGACCATGCTGTATTGTGAAAGATGAACTTCATTCCCAAGAGAGATGCACTGCATTCAGAGGTGGATTTACTGGTACAAGTTTGTAATGCTACAGCAGAGCCATAGGCACCTCATCAGACAGACATACACTGGAGTAGGCTTGAGGCTTAGTCATACTGCACATGTCAGCTCTTCTGTAAAGCTTTAATTGGAAGTAATGTATCCTTAAAGCCTAGAGGAGTCTTCTCTCTAGGGAGTGAAAGCCCCTATTTTGTTTTACTATTGGTCTTTGGGGGTAGTACAGTGTAGAAATATAATATACAAGTATTTCAGCCATGGAGCATGAAGAGCTTCCTGATGTTAGCTGGCTATTATAAATTACATATGCATTGAAGAGAAGAAGAGGCTAGTATTTAAGTAGGCCACCAGCATTCTGTGAATGCAATCCACTGCATTCATATGACATTTAAAGTGTGTATTTGCATTTGCTATGAAACTGTGCATACCTTATGTGTAGTTTTTGGGGCTTTCCTTGATCCAGTGGATAAAGAAGCTCCATGAGTTGAGTACAGCCTAAAGAACAAATTTACTGCTTTGAATTAATTAAACTCCTGATCAGGTCCCAGGATCACATTTGGGCCTGCTGAACTAATCAGTACACTTGGAGAAAAACTAAAGTTCATTCCCAGCATCTGACCCTTACCCTGCAGTGCTGGCAAGCCCTGAGCATTCCCTGTCCCTGTCACCTCCCCATAGCCCATCTGTCCTTGTGATGAGACCATAAGTTTGAGGCCAGCCAGACAAGATGTTCTGTGGCTGATGTGGTCTGAAGTGAGAATGTGGCACTTTTAGACAGTCTGGATTCAGGTTGTCTGCAAGGGCCACATGGAAAGTAGAAACTAGGTTGTGGCTCAAGACCTGTTTCTAGGAGTGGCCATCTCAGGTACAATTTAAGCAAACCTGCTTAATTTGCTATGGTTCTATTTGTGCAGAAAGCTTATCCAGCCTTTTCCAAGGCTTTAGATCTTTACCTGCTTGCTAAGGTATTTTTATTTGTCTGTCTTATTACTGGAATTATTCTTGCTGCTTAATTACAGTGTTGGCAAAAGTTCTTGGCATACTCAAAACAAGATTTGAACTGAATCCAAAGACTGTGGAGTCGGTGCAGCTGTATGATGGGGAGGAGTTAGCACATGCTTTCTAAGATTTGAAACTATTAACTATATATTCAAGGAAATGGCATCTGAAATGTCTTTATTTGAGGTGGTAACTGATAATTTGCACCAAGTGCAGCTTTTGATTTTTACTATAAATTTGTCTGTCAAGAGGCTAAGACTAGGCAACTCTACATTTGTGAGTTAGGAATGGTAATTAGAGATGTGTGGTCTACTTTACTGTGATATGTACATACACTGGTAAAGACTGATTAATAGGAAAGTTGTCACTCAGAAGCCATTCTGCCAAAATGTCTGTCTGCTGTTTGGCCCCTTGTGTAGCGACTGGCGCCAGGCACCACAAGTCACCGGGGGTGACCTCAGGACCAGTCACCACTAGTCATCACCTAGTCTCAGGGCAGCAGCATTTTTATACAGAATTCCTTTCTGTGAAAGCCCTTCTAAGAATCAGCAGAACAGCTGGCTCAGTAATGGAGGCATACAATGCACAGGGGTGACAAAAATCTGTACAAGCAATGTAAGCCCTCCTTGTGAAGAATAGAACAGTCAGAGCTGCTGGCACAAAGTGCTGAGAGTGCCACTGGCTGCCTAGGTTAGGGGAGGATTGGGTGTGTTCAGTGAGGGGGACAGTGTTTGTTTAGGTTTTTCCTCCTGGGACTACTTTAGTATTTCAAGCACGTTTGGGAATTTTCTTTTCCCCCAGTGGTCTAAGATGTGAACTGGACAGTGTGTACAGATCTGAGAGAATAAGACTTAGCAATGCTTCAGAAAACGCAGTTGCGTATCCTATAATGACAGCTTTGTTTCTGGGTGCCTGTGTAGACTCACTTTGTGTTTGCTGACTTTTCTTTCAGCTTAAAATACACAAGAAGATGCCTGTTGGGGCTGAAAAACCCTGAAGATAGACAAAACTGTAGAGTAAAATGGAGCTGAAGCCAGCCTTTTCTGGGGATTCCCTGTGTGTGCTGTATCAGAGGGAATAGCTGGGATCTGCTACTGACACCATTGTGAAACCCACATTACCTTCCACCTGACTGTGCTTAGTGTGTACGCCCTGTCCAGCAAAATGGAGAGCTGATGCTTGTCTCCTTTTTACTCAGTGTCTGTGTGAAGGTCATTCAGAGCAGCATGGGCTGAGTTACTTTGTCACAAGCCCATTCAAAAGGCATTTGCTGTATGTAAACTGCTCCAAGATGAGGAGTAGATACAGAGGGACATACTTGTACAAGTTGCTATTCAGAGATCTTGAAACATAAAAACACATAGCTTTGAAGGAAAAGGCCAAGACCCTGAAAATAACTGGCCAGGGTAATGGAAATTGTTAAAAGAATGATTGGGAGCAGCCACAACCATTGCCAAAATCATTACATTCATCAAGCTGAAAAATGAGCCTGGTGGTAGCAGTACATCCAGATGGCCAAGGAACTCAAGGAATATTGGTAATCCATCCATTTGTCTGGTTGGAATCGTGGAAACTTTTCCCAGCAGAGTATGATGGCTGTAACATGGGAGGGAGCTTTGCTCTATGCATGCTAAGTACCCTTATCTCTCAAGTGGCCTCACTAACATAATTAGATTAAATTAAGAGGAATTGGGCCTAATCTCGTCTCTGTCTTAGATTCTGCCACTCCTTTTCAGACCCAGAGAAAGGATTTTGAGCCCAAAAGCCTGCCTATCCTTTCCAATTACCTTAACTGGCCTAAAAAAAGATTTTTTTTGTTTATGTTCTTTTCCTAAAAACTCTGTTTTGCTCTTGCTACAATACAATTGTTAGTTCCATCCTGGATTGATTGGCATGTATGTAAATTGGAATAAAAGGATCTGATCTGAACTGTTAACTAAGGTAAAAAAAACAAAAAACAACAAAGCTATGCATTAGTGTAAGAGAGCTGTCATTAAAGGGGCAGTGGTTTTTAATACAATTAAAAGTAAAATATTATGGTTACCATAATATTAAGTCATTCTCCCCACAATTCACCTGTCCTCTTAATTAGGACAAAACTTTCTCCATAAAGCAACTACTTTATTTTTAGACAAAACTGCGGCTATTTAATGTCTAACTTATTTTAAAAATTACTAGCAAGGTGGGGCAAACAGACAGTGGCATTACAACAAAACCCACTTCTTGTTTTTTTGTTTGTAACCTTTTCTATGATACTTATATTACATTATGATTTCTTTTCCACACTGAGCAGCATCCTCACATACAACTGCAAAGACTTGGTGTGGTAACAGTGAACACTAGAATAATTGAAACTATCCCCTTGCAATACAGCACTATGAAGTGTGGTGTGTATTGCCTGCATTAGCAAAGTAAAGGTGCTAGGGACAGGGACATCTTCTCATTTCTCCTATTTAAGTAAACATTTAAAATACAAAAAACCTCCTTTCCAGTATGGAACTGAAATGTGCTACAAAATTATTCACATCAAATAAATAAATGCTTTTCAGTTGCAATCATTCCCTATTGAGTTGAAGTGGTATTATGCTGTTTTAATCTCATCAGTTCCAGAAAGCAGGCACAAATGAAAAGAAATGATTTTAACACTCTAGGAGGGGGAATAGCAGCTTGTGCAGAGCATCCAGCCAAAGGAAGAGGAATAATTTTACAATGACTGACCTCAATTCTTTGCCAGTTTACAAATTCCACTACAATTAATTTCATTATAATTTCTCCACTTCATTCCTGAAAAATTAACCCTGCATGGTAACCCATCATTCTTTAACTGATCCACAGTTTCCACGCTTTTTGCCGCAGAATTTAAAGAACCTCCAGCCCCTTCCCAGTTTTGTCTGATTGCCACTCCGACTCACCTTCACAGGGAAATTCAACTTCTGCTGCATCTGCAACAACAATCAGCTTTAGGGCTGTCAACGAACATAGGCAACAACCTTTTGAAATGGTCCTTTTGGGCTCAAATGCACACACAGGAACACTCCCTGCCTAATGCTGAAACACAACCACCTCTTTGATGAGCAGGATAAGTAATATGACAGCTTGTAGCAACACTAAATAATCATCTACTTAGCCTAGAGCAAAAATTGAAGCAGTGGGAATGTATAACATTTGAATCAGTATTTGTTGGGGAAACATTTCTCTTGTGACACAGAAACCTTATTGACTGCAAACATCCAGAAATTTCATAGTGCAGTACCTAAAGCTGGTAAATTCAGCAAAAATTACTTCAGTACTCCTGTATCTTGTTGGTAGTACCTGTGCACTTTTGGAAAGATTTCTTCTTACAAACACCAGACTTCTTTGGGAAAATTTTTCATCTGTACCACAGGAAGCTCCAGCCCTGCAAAAATATAATATTCTGATGAGATTATAGTCAGAGATGGTGCAATCAATAGTCATGATACTAATTTGTCATGTACAGCTAACTGTTCCACTTGAATTAATCCCTCCCTCTTTAGACTCATCTCTGTACTGCAAACACTTGGTTTGAGGACTGAATTTGTTCTTTCCTTTAGTACTTCAGTACTCCAGGAGAGCTGAGGTCTGATGTTCCTCTTCACATGGAATAGCATCTAATTTCCCAAGGTGTCTATTGACTGAGCAGGATCATTTGGTATTACACATACCATGGAGATGTTACAGATAGAATTTCTGAGGTTTGTCTATGCCAAAAAACAGCTCTGCCAAGGACTTTGCTCATTAAAACAGCAGTGAAAAGCAAATCTTGGTGACACCTGAGTGCATTTAAATTAGGTTTTCCAGTATGCTTAAAAAACAGCAAAAAAAATGTAGGTGCTTTTCCTATGCTACTGGTAACAACGCAAAGGTGTATTTCTGGCATAATTTAAAGTTCAGTTTTTCATTGGTTTTGGAATGTCCTTAATACAGAAAAACAAACAAAAAAATCTCAATTTTCCCAGTGGTGCTCATTACAGATGCAGACTTGTCAAATTGCCACTACACTGAAGAAAAGCACAAAAATCAAAAGCCTTCATATACTGGAAATTTTAACAATTTGGCAAGCAGAATATACAATTCATATAGTTAAGAACAGAGAGTAGGCACCAAAAGAATGGAAATATCTTGTTGGTTTGAGGGCTTGTTATTACAAGAACATTGTCTTGAAATATTATTCATAGATACTGCCAGGTTATCTGAATTCAGTCCTACCACCATAGCTGCCTTCTTCTTGGAAAAAATACATGCTAAGCCACTGTAATTAACTAAAATTTTTTTGTTGCTAATTTGAAAACTGCACAGAACTAATTGCAATTGTAAAATTTCAGATCAAACTGTTTAATTCCGTAACAAAAAAAATAAAAAGGGAAAAAATTAGCAGTGTTGAAAAGTCTAAACAGATCCATTTTGATAGTAGCCAACTGCTCACTAGTAAATATGCTCCACCTCTCTACTAGGAAGCAGCAGATGAATTCTTGCAATTCTCTTTGTAACTCTGATCCAAGTCCTTCTGAAGCCAGCAGAATGATTTATATTAAAACAGCTTATTAGATCTTCATTTTACATGTTTGTCTCACTGAGATGAGTGCTTATTTCATCTTGGTATTTCAGGGCTTCCAAACTCAACTCTACAGTTTGTCAAGAGCTGGTTTTTCTCTTGAAAGTGAGACGGTATATTAAAGAGAGCACTATTGGATAGCAACATTTGTTACTGGTCCATGGCAAGATACCAAATTGTATCAATCCTAGGAATATAATTTCAATATATTTTGAGGAAAAAAAGTAATACTGACCACACAAAATGTCCTTAGGTGACACCCAGAGTGAAGAAGTCACTTTTGATAGGCAGTTCTTGCTCTTGCAGGTGTACTCTCACAAGGCTGGGAAAGTCTTTATTTTTGGGGGTTTCCATGGTAATGCTGGCAGTCCTAAATGGAAACAAAAATATTTAAAAGGAGATGTTTAAAAAAGGCATTATTCCAATGTGACTGAAGTTTGTATTTTTCAAAGAGTAGAAAGCAGAAATGTTGTATATGAGTTTAAAATTTCTGTATAAATTAAATCCAAAACCAATTTCAGACACATTTTTATAAACTCTTTTGAGTTTGGCATCATAAAAGACTCTTCAGAGGCAGCCTTTTAAGAATTTGTAAAAACAAAGTGATTATTTTAATTTTTTTTCTGAACCAGGCAGCCATTTTGTACAACCTGCATTTCCATACAATCAAAATAATCTTTGCAAGGGTGAAAACACTCGCTCCAAAAGTACATAACACTAAACTCCAAGATTTCATTGATTTTTAGAAAGAGCCTTTAGGCACTTTGAAGGATTGAAGTGAAACTCAGGCTGCCATCTTGAAAGGAAGCCTGCAACACTGGAGAGATTTTTAGATTTACTTGTAGATTCACTTTTTGCTGCTGCCAGTGAAACCCTGTGAGTGCCAGGGCAGCGCTCAGTGAGTGCTCCTGCCCTGCCATTCTGCAGCCCCTGGGATGCTCTGGGATGCTCTGGAGCTGGAGCCAGTTCTGCACTGTCCCCTGAGAGAAGAGCTGGGGTGACAGACATCAGGACACGTGGGAGGGCAGTGCTGGCACGGCACCAGCGGGCTGGGGAGGTGGCACAGGTCCCAAAGAGCTCAGGAGGGACAAGGGAAGCCTCCTGCCCCCCTCTCGCAGCAGGCTGGGAAGGAACTTGTGGTGTGACCCTTTGCCTGTGCTCCCTTTGCCTGCAAGGCTCACACTCAGCTGGCCCAGCAGCCAGGCAGTGCAGGGACCTGCTGGCACTGCTATTTATACACCCTGCTTGAAAAAGAACACTTGAAAGTGCCTCTGTTATAAGGTCTTACTTGTAAAAAAAACCCCAAACAATTCCGCATCTGTGAAACCTTCCAAAAATTGCTTTCCTCAGTGTAGAAGCCGGATATGTATTTGTTGAATTAGGCTCTTGATTAGGTAGGACACAAAGGGCTTTCTCCCCCTGCAATACTTCCTGCCCAGCAACAGTGTTCCCCCTGCTAACCCTGTGAACATTTCATGGGGGACATTTTTTTCTTTTTGTTATTATTTATTTCCACAAAGATTTAATTCCACTGTAGAAATCAGCATCTGAGACCTTTTCTTCCCCCACCCCCATTTTAATTTCAGGGTTTTTTTTCAGGCTAAATTTCTTCCCACTTACTTGGTCTGGTCTTTTCATTAAAATAAGTTCTTCCAATGACCCCCAATCATTTGCCCTTCCTGTCCATTCTTGGTTATGCCAAAACTGTTAGTTCACAACAGGAAACCAATAGCTTGTGCTATCAGGAGACATTTCCTTCACAGCACAAAATGTCTGAATAATAATTTCAAGAAAGGCTTCACCCATTTCCTGTGAATGGAGGGAAGTTTGCCTATCCCAGTCCCTCAGAGCTCTTTGTTTCCATCCCTTCATGACGTAATGCTCTCTACATAGGGAGGATGGATCATTTTCCCTTACCAGCACTGAATTCAATGTCCTGTGTAAAGTTTTGATACAGCTCTTCAGCAAAAAAACATGTAACATTTACAAATAATAAAAAGTTAAGCTCTAGTTTATACTTGTGGAGTCTGTTTTGAAAAATAAACTCAACTTTTGGTGTCTGGAAAATACTATAATGAAAACACAGAGGCTAAATACAGTCTGGTTTATAAAATGTTTTGAAATGAAATGCTGCATCTCTTATTCTAATTCACTTGTTCCCATTGAAAGCCTGAGCTGGGTTACTGTTTCCATCCTTCCCTTAACCAGGACTGCCTGCAGGTCCTGCTGCCTGTCTCCTCAGCTGGGATGCTGCAGGAGGCAGGCACCTTCCTCCTCACAAATTCTAGTCATGTTTGTGTTAGCTAAATAAACTGATTTAACACTGCTGCACAAGGAGCTGTGTTCAAGATCAGCAGCTTTGTGTTTCAACATCCCTTGCTTGAACAACCGGAACGTAATTTTCTTGCTGCAGAGTGGCAGAGCCTTTGCATTTTGTGTTTTCCAGTCCATTTCCAAAAGTGCATTTGTCAGTTATGGACCCTGGCAGCAGATTTCACCCACCCTGATCACCTTCAGTCCTCACTTTCCCCATCAGTGACTGTAAGATGTGAGACAATGTCATTCTCTTTGTATTTGTTTCAGAGGAACTGTAAAGATTAATTCTGTTTCATTTCACTCTGGGGCGGAGGAAAGCGTTTCCCTCTCAATGTCTTGGACAGATCAGAAAAGTGTTTCTGAAGGAAAAAAAAAATCTGTAAGATATCATTCAGATATCCAGTTTATCCAATTGTTCCACCTTAAACATGGACCTCTTGTTGAAAACCTCCATTTAAGGTGATACCTCAAGACTATTGCTGCATTTTGCTCTTCTTTCTTTCCCTTCCCAATTTTGAGTCCCCTTTCATCTGGCCATTTAAGTATGACTAAGTTACAGTTAAATGTGTACTCAAACCTTGAGTGGTTGTTCATTCAGCAGTTTGTAAATCCAGATCTGGAAACTCTTTCTTTGTTCTGGCCATCTGCCTCCAAAGCAGAATAGCAGGTGAGCTGGGGAAAAAGCAGTGCAAACACCAGAGCCCAAAGACACCAGCTCCTGTAAGATTGGACATGCTGAATATGTCTAACTGTGCCTGATGGCAAGAAAAGCCAATGGCAGTGTTATTCTATTGACTATTAGAAAAATACAGGTGCCAAGGTATAACCATGCATACTTAAAACAAAAAATCAGGTCAGTCATGAGAGAAAGCTTCCCATGTTTTAATACTACTAAAAGATCTTTTACAGCAACAGTGGGAACAAAATGTCCTTTTCATCTTGTAAAACTACATTTGCAAAGCACTCTGAAAAGGTCTGTGGGTAATACCATAAACTGTCAAGCAGTGACATCTTTCTTCCTATTATTAACTTGTATAATACTGTATGTACTTGAGTAAACTTCACTAAAAATCCTACATGAATGGGAGTTTGTGCAGAGTATTTCTGTTTTGCTGTGGAATAGATCACAGAACTCTGTACATCCATCAAAACACATGAGAAAATTAATGCTTAATCCTAATTCTCTAGTTAGTGAGCTGAGGCTTGGAAAAACTAGGAAACTTGATAAAGGCTGCACAGAGAAAGCAGCAGTTCACATTCTGTTAGCCATTACAGGGGCTGCAACTGCACATGCCAGCTTTTGGGACATGACACAGTGCTAATGTGCAGAAGGTTCCAGAATTCTCTATATAATACATTTCAAAATGGTCAGAGCTGTCTGGTGCCCTCACTGCAGCTGCAGTGATGCTCTCTGACACGGCTGGAGGGGAAGGGAGCAGGGGTTCTTCAGAACAACCCCAGCAAACAAGGCAATGCCAGTAGCTGGGAATGTCCCTGCTGAACTACTGTCCCTGACAGAGCTACAGAAGGAGCTAATAGCTGACATTTTTAACACTGGAATTTTCAGGCAAGTAAAATCATAATTTTATCAGAATAGTGATATCAACATGGTATCATATGTAACTCTTGGCTTAAAACTCCTGGTAGACAGCAGAGCAGTCTTGGAAACCAGATACCTTTAAAATCCATGTCCCTTAAACAGGTTAAATCCCTCTGACACCTTTCACAGCAACATTTCTCCTGCTTGGACCTCAGGCTCTCATTATGTTTGACATTTTATTTCCACTATTGAGTTGTCTTTTCCTTGTTTTTGCTCACTCACGGGGCATACTGGCCAGCCTACAAAAAAGTAATTTGAATGTTTTAAACTAGACTAATATATTTTGACTGTATCCTCTCTGACACAGAGGACTGTAATGCAGCCAGCTGTTCATTGTTACTATGTTAAATAAAGTAGAACTCCCTTGTGGCATTCCATATGCTAACAAATGATGTAATGAAATTCTGGTCATGTGAAAATTCTATCATTATACCACCCAGCATCCCCCATGAGCACTCAGAGGCAAACAGACTTGCCTGAAAAGCCCCACCAACACATCCTCCTTACCATATAGAGCCGCAGTTGGTTTAACCTTACGTGCTGCTTGTTTTCTGTGTGCTACATGCCCCAGTAGTACAAGTACACTTTTCCCTGTACTGGTGAAATGCATGAAATTGTATTGGTGAAAAGGTGCACATGACAAAGACAGAAAACTTTGTTAACATGCTGTTAACTTTGTTAACTTCTGTAAGCACAGAGTGTGAGGAGCTGATTGCAAGAAGTGTGATCTACAAGTGCTCAGGTGGGCAAAGAGAGAAGGAGGGAGAGAAAGCCATGCAGGGAGAGAAGGAAGGTGCATCCTCTTAGAGACCTTGGTGAAGTCAATTTAACAAGCTTGTTCTTCCTCCCTCCCTCCTTCCCTGCCTGGATAAATGTTGTACCATTTCAGTGATCTGGTTTCTAACACAAGCCCAGACACAGTTGTAGGATCACAGCTAAAGAAATAAAGAAATGCTGAGTGGGAGTGAGACCAAATGCCAACTGTTAAAAGTTTTACATCAACACTGAAACCAGCTTTCATAGAGCTGTGCCTGAAAGTGTGAAAAAAGAAGCAAGAGTAAGAATGAAGGAGAAGAAGTAGATGAGCTTTACCTTGGAAAATGTGGTTACAAATAGAAATTTTAACCTTGATTTAGGCGATTCTGGGTCACCTCTGTGACTTACACACATGAACCAGGGTGGCAAGAGGTACAGCTCAAATGGGCTGGAGGCAGCTGAGGAAGCAGGAAAGGAGATAAAAGCAAGCACAATGTTTTTACCGGGGGAATTTTCAGACAAGAGAACCTGAATAATAGCAAACTAAATTTAAACTTTTAGAAGTTGCAAGTGACTGATCAGCTCTTCAAAGTAAAATTGACATGTGGGGTACCATCCAGCCAGTCACATGCTGCACAGGAGGCTTGGCTGGGGAACTGAGTCCCTTAAATTGGCCAATCAGCTATGGAAATTGGGCACTGCAATACAACTCTGAATTCCCTGGAGATGTACAGAGCAATAGCCCTGCGAATTCCATACTTCTCTTATATTTGAAACATGTATTTCTTGTCCTCCTCAGAGCCCAAACAACCCACTTTTGGTGGGCAGCAGGTGCTGTCTGGAAAGCAGTGAGGTGGAAAGGGGCAAGTTCTGGGCTAGCAGGGAGCTGGGGAGAAAAGGACTGAGAGCAGCCATTCCCAGTAAGCAGTGGGGCTTCCAGGTCAATCCTGCACATCCTGGCCTTTTTGATCATCAGAGATGAAAAAGTTTGAAACGAGAAGAAATGCTAAGCATGTATGAAGAGAGCAAAGCTTTGTGCCCCACAAGGCAGAACTGGATGAGAGTTACCTGCACTGTCCTGCAGCAGGCAGTGGGACTGCACAGCCCAGAGCGTGGCCACACAGCAGCAGCACATGGCAAGGAGGCTCAGGCAAAGCCCCACTGGCACAGCTGTGCTGGCTCAGGCTCTGGAGGAAACTTGCTTGTAGCCAAAACAGGTATCTCTACTGTGCAATGCAGACAAACCCCAAGAGCCACTATAAACAGGTTAAAGCAGCCTGGATGCATCTCTGACAGCACTGGGATATGTTTCTGTCCATGATTCACAAAGGACAGCAGAAACAGTAAGTCAGCAAACACCAGTCCCACATAAGCTTGGCCTGATTAAGGTTTTCAGAGGAGGGATAAAGTCTCATCTGAGGTTGAGCCTGGCTATGCTGCAGTTTTGTCTTGGTGTTTATCTGTTCTTTCCTAGAGAATTCAAGGCAAAAATGTCAGCAGGCTTTCACTAGCAAGGATGGGGAGGAGGAAGAACGCCATATGGCATTTCCCAAATGTGTTCACATGCCTTTCACATGTTTGCATTTCTTGACCATGGTCTGAGTCCAACCTCGAGGTAACCTTGAACCTTGAAAACTAAATACAGCCCTGCTAGTGCAGCTGGGACAGGTGAGAGAGCCAGATAACACTGAGAGCTTAATCCAGAGTCTTAAGAAAAGAAAGAAAAAATTACTCCTCAAAATCTGTGCTGCTGGAGCCACCCTTCTTGCTACACTGACAACTTTTTATTCTGGAAATAGCATTGCAGTATGTTCACCACCACATATCATGGATCTGAATGAAAAACCCAATGGTTTTATTGCCTAGATAGTGCACAGAATAAAGACACCTTAAGGACAGAGACAGACTGCTGACTCACCCAGCCTTGCTCCCAGCTGAGCAGTAGCCTTGGGGAACTGTGCAGCAGAAAAGCCATTATACAGATCTGCTGCTACTCTGTATTCTGCCTCAAGGAAATGGGTAGATATTCCCTTCCTGTAGCCTGGATGGGGTCTGTGAGCAGTGCTAAAGCTGTGCTACTCCCACAGAGCCCCATCCATACCTGAGCTCCCAGGAGAGCTGCTGACCCACCTGGCGCACCTGGGGGAATACTGGGTTAAAATTCCCACGAGGGGATAGACTGTGAAGCTGTGGGCTGTGATCCAGGGTCTGAGCCTTCCTGAAGCCTTCCTTTTATTTCTGAAACATCATTAGCAATGTAAATGAATTGGCACTGAAGCACCAATAAAACAATTCTTAATTCTTAGCATGGCCTCAGACTGTTGAATCATGAAATACATGTTATATAGTATTTATTTTCTTTTTAGATTCACTTAAAAAAACCAAACAAAATTCATCTCCCCACTTCCCCTGGAAGACACATAATATTTTGTGAAGTATTTTGGCAGAAGACACAGATTTTTGTATTTGTTGGTGATGTCATAATGAATTAAAGTAAAAAGGGTAAAAAGAAGGCTATTACACAGAGGTCAAATTCCAGCTATTTGTCTAGAGCAAGGTTCAGTTTTGAAGTAATTTTTCAAAAGAGAATTTACAGTTACAATTTATAATGAGGTTAATCTGAAACTGAATATGCTAATCATTGGTTTGATACCCTTGACACTGCAAATGTATTGCTTCCCTTGGTGTGATAATGTTATTTATCATCTTTCTTTGGCTACTCTGTCAAAAGAATAATTTCAATTTCAGCCAGAGGCTCTGACTTTCATATTCATGGAAGATTTTGCTGTTCCATTATCTTAACACTGGAAAAAAAACCATATCTGAATGAATCACAAAAATTGGAGTTGGTAAGGATGGAAAATAGGATGCTGCCTGCTGAACATTGCCCGTTCAGGATTGCTATGCATAGGCTGGGAGTCTTTCCACAGAACTGAGCGTGAATTCCACCTCATCTAAGTTGTTGGTCAGTTTGTTTGGTTAGGTTTTTTTTAATTACTTATTTTTTTCTGTGACTTTTCTGGTATCATTTATAGAACAACTCTCAGGAAGTAATGAGTTTAAATATTTTCAGAATTTGCAGGTTTCATCCCTTGACTTTGAAACTAATATGAAATCTACAAGGCAGAAACAGTGAAAATAATGGTTTGCCTTCCACCTGTAGGCCACTGAGTGAATCATGCTGCCTTGTAAGTGTTGTTCACCAGCATCCTCGAGTGGTGCTTACACCTTAAATACATTTCCTAACTTAGAGTTGTTAACAACATCCAAACTCCTCTTCTGTCTAGTCCTACACAGCCCAAGTCCTCTGGTAGAGCTTAAAAAGAGAGTGAGAATTGAGAGGCAGCAGCCCTAACACAGATGTTTACTATTCAATTAATTAACTCTGTCAGTCACTGGCACACTGAACTCAGAGAATGGAAACATGCAGGGGGTGGACAGCACAACAGGAAAAGAAAATCACTAACAAATGAAGCCATTTCAATATTAATTGGGCAGAAAATTAAATGAAGATTTCAATCCAAAACCTGCGTGCTCTGCCCACAACTCAAAACTGACAAAACCACCCTGCAATATTGTGGTTTCCATGTTTGTTGTGAAACCAAATACACACAGAGCATTACCATGGAGCAAGTCCTGTGCAGACCGAGGGTGACCAGCCCTCCTTGCCCTCCTTGCACAGCTCAGTGTTTCTTCCTTCTCACAAGGCTTCACCACTACACAATTCCCCTCTTTTCCCATTCCTGCCTATGAATTAGCCAACATGCCCTTCCACCCACCTCTTTTCAGAGGCATGGTGGAACACATGGGTCTACATGGAGGAACTGCTTTGCTGTTGGGTGTTTCACTGTCTGGACCAAAGTATTCTGAGCTGCTGCTTCTTAAACTGTGAGAAAATAGCTAATGCAATACAATGGCTATCTCCACCCTAAAGCCTGTGGTTTTCCAAAACCACAAACTGACTACATGGCAGCCAAGTTCCCTACTTTTTAATATATATTTATGTATATATGCATGTATTTATATTTATAGTGCATTACAGTATATTTATACTTACTAAATGGATTACAAATGAATCTACTGTCTTATACACAGAAGATGTTGGTGTAGACCAGTTTGGATGCAGGATACAGTTTGGATACAGAACTCCATGAATTTTATTGAGAAGAAAAAAACATCAAAAATATCTCTGTTACACAGTTAAACACACTTCTGAACTCTGCCTAACCAATTGCTTTTGTACATTGGCTTGAAAGTACAGCTGCAAGCTGTGGGAAGGAAATGACGACGGGATATAAAGGACTAGGGAATATTCAATATTTACTAAACAAAGATCTTACTTTGAGCATGTGTTCAGTCATACCATAAGTATCTGACAGAAACAGCTCTCTGTGCCTGGACAGTTCAGACAGTCATTGCTGTCATTTTGCAGTGCACATACAATAACTCACTTTGCATTAAAGGTACATGCAATAGCTGACTTTGTCCTCCCCTCTTAAATTATGAGTTCAAGCCAGAAAGGCTCTGGCAAGCCAAAAAGCATTGATAAATATTAGAAAAAAACCTGGAACCCTGAAAGACCATGAACATTTTGAGAAATTAATTTCATACCTTAGTTGTTCAAAGGAACTCTCTTCAAAGGAAGAATTTCCAAGCTTGGACTTGAAGACAGGTTAAAATCACATCAAGTTGTTGAAAGGGATTTTACAACTTCGTCTGACTTCTTGGGTGACTAGAGAGCAGTTCAGAACATTTTTAATATTACCAGATGAGAGTTGTTCCTTTAACACAATGCATTATGTCTTCTCCTTGGGAACTGAAGAAAAGGGCTATTGTAAAACGTGATTATTTATGAACTGTGTTATGGTGTTTGCCAGATGACTGTGCAAGGGGCCCCATGTCTAATCAGGCTGTACAGAGCTTAGGCACTGCAGCGACAGACTGCCACATTTTGGGAGCCTTTAGTCTGCAGAGGCAACAGAGGCAAAAGGCCAGAGCTGATCACCCCTGCTGGAGATGGCCACAGTGATTAAATTACTTGTCCAGCTTCAGAGACTGAGATCTGCCATAGAGCAGGAAACAAGCCCAGATCTCCTGAGGCCCACAGCTGCACCCCTGATGTGCTGTGACTCACAGTTAACTCATGGTTGATTAATGATAATTAGGATTTCAGTTAGGAGGGATCACCCATCTCCTCTGCCCTTCACAGTTTCCAGGACCACTTAAATGGTCACACTTTACTGGCACTCTTTTTTGTAGAAATTATTTTTGAGGCCCAGATATTGAAGCATCTGCAGACATCTTGGTTCACAAAAGATGATAAAAGACATGAGAGAAAACCGATAATTCCCTGCCACTCATCTGAGCCACTGCGAGCAAGCAGCAGTCCCAGTTCTGATAAGATTTATATGAAAAGACCTCTGCTTTGTCAGCTATAAATTCAGAAAAACTGTGATCTCTTTGCAGTAGTCCTTGACAAGAATAAGAGCTGTAGTCCAAAAAGAAATTGTTTGCTAACTCCCTCAAAGTAGACTCTGTTTGAGGTGGGATGCTGTGGTGGTCCCACATTTATGATGGAGGGACACTCTGGTGGTCCCACATTTATGATGGACTTGCTTCTGCTTGCAGATTGTCTGCTCTCATTTTATCAGGATCCTCTGCCATCATTGCATTTCCTGAATTTTCACATAATTGATTTACTTTTTTCTCAGGCGCTGCTTATGCAGCAATTTGAGCAAAGTGTTAAGCAAACTGGATCAGTGTAAAAACAGGTTTTCCGTTCTTCCTAGCTGCTAGCATGGGTATGAGATTGAAGAGAATCACAGAGCCATAGAATAGTGGTAAGTCAAGCTTTTTGAACCTTTTGAACATCTTTGTATGCATCTTGTTCTCCTTTTACCTTCACAGTTCAATAGTGAACTCTCAAAGAGATCTCTCTTGTTCAAGTAAAGCCTGGCTCCTGTCTAAGATAGCAGCTAGGTTTTACACCCCTGCACTTCCCATTCATTCCAGAAACACTACAGCCTTCTCTGAGCTGGCTGCAGATCTTCCTTCCTCCCCCACCCCTGCCCAACTGGAAGCTGCAGGAGCACAAAGTTGGAAGATTTAGTTTCCCTGCAAGTTTTTTAGTGCTGCTTATCTCTGGAAGGGATTTGATCTTTTCCTGCTTTGATTAGAAGATGACCCAGATGGGAAGGTACATTTATTTTGTGCCATCAGCAGAATTATAATTTGTTCAAGTTGACAGCCCACTAGATTCTCACTAGGTAAGGGTTTATTGTAGGAGGCCTTAAGGTACAGAAAGCAACAAAAATAGCTGTAGAGTAGGTGGCTAGCAAGCCTTACCAGAGTCATTTGCTTCAGGTATGCTTGACATTTCTGTGCAAGGAGCCCAGTCACTGCTCTGTAGTTAACATTCTCCTTTATGATCTCATTTTTCCTTCTAACTGTGAAAAGGAAAGAGTTTTGCTCAATCCTACCAGCTTGTTCCAAAGTCAGGGGAGACTACATTCAGTATTGAACAACACAACAACATGTCAGGAAAAATAAATGAAATGGCTTTGTGGTGTCAGTTTGGGAAGAAATGAGATGAAATGAAATATTTTTTCCATGTGTTGAATGAGCCCAGACAAAATCTGTCTAGATACTAGACTCACTACAACCTGCTTGTAGCATTTTTGGAGGAATGACCAGTCTATTTTATGGCAGACACTCAACCATGCTACACACTCCGAAAAATACTCCCTTTTCTCAGAATAAAATTCCTTCATAGTTAGATAAAACAGAGTGGAAGTTATTTGGTAGAGCCTTCTGGAACAGCAGAACACATTAGCTGTGATTCTATACAGCACTCATATTTTTTTCTTCATTTCTAATTCCTCTTGAATCAGAACTAAATGAATAAATCTCATTAAAAGGAGAATTCAAAAAATCAAGCGACTGTTCCAGGTGATCTCATATGTTGGAGAGCAAGTTCTGGGTGACTGTGGGTTACTGGAAGTCTATTCTGGCTGGAAATATATGTGGTTTTTTTTCCTCCAGGGCTAGGATGAAGCTAGCTTAATTTCTACTAAGCTGATTTCAGGTAAATAGATATTATTTAAGCCTTAAGTTTTCAGTCCACAGAAAGTTCAGATTGTTACTCTCTAATTAAAAACAAACAAAACCAAACCACAAATACACAACAAAAACCCCAACACTCCCCCCAAACAACAAGAACAAACATATACAAAACAACACCTCAAAACCAAATGAATATGAAGTGCAAGTTATTCCAGGGGGGATTATCCACGTGTAAAATGTGCATTTTTTTCTGGTTTTGACCTTCCTATGTTCCTGTGAATCTAATTTACTATTAAACCACTGTCAGATAGGAGCAACAGCATTTTCTGTAACTTGCAGCCAGTAAGTGTCATTTTAAACACTGAAAATATCAGAGTGCCCAGCTTAAGGACAGCAAATTGAGCCCAAAGAAGAAACTTTCTGGATAAGCTTTATGTGCAGAATCTCACAGTGTCCTTGGGGGCAAAACCACTATTTTAAAGAATTTCTTTTAACAGCCAAGAACACTTGACTTTTCTTTCACAGCTTCTAAAATATAAGTACATTAACACTCATAAAACTGCTTATTCCATGGCTACGCTCCACATACTAGAAAGATTGTTTATTCACAGCAATTACTGAAAGCACCACCCATTCTCACTGTATCTCTCAGGCCACAATCACTGGTGTCAGATGTGTTTTTACTAAGCAGACTGTGGAACTGGTAAGCAGAGAGCTTTCCCACCCTTCCCTTCTCCCAAGCATTTGACAAGCTGCAGTTTCACGGTGGCCACACCCTGCTTGTTATTGTTAAATTGAAATATTAAAGGTGGGTTCTTTTATATTTTCCTTAGCCTTTCACCTCTGTTTAAAATAGAGTGCATTGAAGAGACATCTGTGTTACTGGCAACACCATCACATGAAGGAGCTTTCTATAAATAGCATCACTACTAAATAAATGGCTGAAGCACAGCACTCACCAGCACGATGAAGTCAGTATTGTATTATTTATTCTTAATAGATCTGATGGCTGATGAATAAAGTATCCATTTGTTTTAATTTTGAAATAATATGGTGAAGGTGCAAATAAAATTAAAAAGTAAGAGTCACAAGATGCATTGCCAAAGTTGCTAAATTTCTTAGGACACACTGGAAAAATGACTGATACCTACATTCAAAAGGGGCTCCTGAATTTTTACACTTACGATTTTTAGAGGTAATTTTTGAAAGTGTCGTTTCTCATCTCTCTTATCTCTGTGTTTTTCAGCTGTAAAATGGGGTTTATAACACTTAACTATTCACAAAGTATTATGATGGTGAAAATATTCAAGTGAGTAAAATGCATTAATGCATAAAATGCTCTGACTGAATGAGTCACAACAATACAGAAACTATTTCAACTTGAGATGTTTGGCATGTGACAGAGCAAAATAAATACCAAATCATTTTCTCCTGTTCTCACAACTGAAAAAATCTCAAACTTCATAAAGCAGAGGCCCAACTTTCAGACAGCTATGTAAAAATATGTACAAATATACATTCACAGTTTTATGTAGACATACCTCACACCAGTCCTAAATTTTTCTGCTAAGGATTGTTCAAGGACTCGTCAAATCTGTGATTTGCTGATGAAATTCAGTAAATTACTCATTCTCTAAATTATTACTTTTAAATACACTAACTAGGTAAACCTAGTTTGATTGTTTATGCTTTTCAAAGTAGACCCAAAATACTGACCAGTTTACTTAACTTTTTCTTTCCAAATCACTCAACATGTCTTAGAATAAATTCACACAGAAAAGCCTAAGAAAGAATAATCAGGAATGAACAGAGAGTAAAACAAGAAATATCTTTTTGCTACCATGTAAATACATTACTTACCTATACCCTATAGTAGTATGTGCAGCTCTGGTCACTCTTCTTCTGAATGAATCACTGGGAATAATGCCATGTGTCATTAAATGGAAGTGATATTTGTATTATTTTTCAGGACTGATTGACTAAGACTGTAGGTATTTTTTATTGAGATGCATCATTAAAATATTGAATGCTGAAATCAGTAAGGTTGGAAGAATACAATTGCCAAGTGAAACAAATCAGAATTAAATGTACATTTCCACTGCAGAGCTCCCATGAGTTGGTATATGAGCCTCAGGAGAGGAGTAGGCAGGTTAGGTCTCACAGAGACTTGTTTTCTTTGGCTGGCAAACAGCTAATCATTTTTTAACTTGGCTCTTGTTTCATATATCACATTCTATACGACTGCCCTTATGCTCCCCTCTTTTAAGTATTCTGAGCTTCTTTCATATAGAGCAAGGTCTTCTAATTCAGTATCAGTTTTTTGCTTAGAATAAGAAGGCAATCTGCTGTGTAATATATTAAAGGGAAACCAAATATTTTTGGTGACAACTCAACACCTAAGGGTTCAAGCTGACCTTAGGCTAATGATTGTTATCCTATCCTGTATTCCCCAAGACATATGGATTTTTGATTACTGTTTCTTCCATCAGTTAAATTCATATTACTTTCAAATAATGGCTCCCTTTTCTTAGTTTTAATAATCCTGGGTTTCTACTAACTGAACTTCCATTGAAACAGAGCAGTCTCTAAAAAGTAGACTGGCACAGATACTTTTTTGCATTAAAATTTTCATTTTCCCACTTTGCTTCTTTACACAGAGACTTCTCTTGATTAATTTTTTATTTCCCTCTTACCTGCCTCTGCCTGCATTTGCATTGATATTATTTTGTTTTGTTTTTTTTTCCTTTTAATTTCTCTGAAACTTAATGAAAAACATGCTTCATTAGAAGGACTCTTGGAAATATCATAACAGGATTGTTCATTTCAAACATAAACACATTCTTTTTTCTACAGTTAGTTGATACGTCTCTCTTTTCTAAAAAAAAAACCTTTAAAAAACAATCGTACTCATAGAGTACCTAAGAGTGACTCTCTCTGTCAGCCAGTAGCTTTATTTTGAATTGTAGTGTCTGAAAACTTAACAACAGAATTACCTGCTTGTGTTTATACAGAATGGTCATCCATGAGTTTATTTATGTAATCATACATACAAAAACACACACATATTTTAGGAGCTACTTGTTAACTGAATTTAACTGCTACTACAGTGGCATGCCAACAAAAATTAATGTTAAAAATTCAGTTGACAAGCTCAGCATATTCACACAGCTTTCTTTAGCACAACATACAGATATTGCAGCCAGTGCTTCAGACCAAGTGCATCTCAGTGGTGGGAATTACATTTTCAGTGCACTGTTTGGGAGGTTGACTGCACAGCCTGCATTTATAAAGAACAGTATTTGTGTTTTTTCATAGCATTTTTGAGGGTTTATAAGTTAAGAAATACAGCTTTTTTTGTGGAGCAAGAACAAAATATTGTACTCTGCATATATTTATATTTTTTGGTTAAAGATAATAAAGTCAGATCAACATTCAACTTTTGTCCTTTTACAACAGTCAGGAATTTATGTCTGACTTTAAGAGAGGTTGCCAGGACTCTTACAGATCTGATTCCATACAGGAAACATAAAAGTTGCAAGAGGAATCAAATGATTGCTTGACAGGGCAGTCAGGTCACGAAACAAAAATGCAACAGGAGAACTTTGCCTTCAGCAGCAGTCCCAGATCAGTCAGGCTGCAATCACACTCAGCATCAGAGGAAAATACACTGATGACAACATTATGCTCAGGGCAAACTTATTTAACCTACTTATACAAGTCTGTATTTGACACTCTGTTCTAGCAGACAGCACATTAATCATGTGCATCTGACACCATTCATGAAGATTCTCAGTTGACATCTATTACCAGTGCATTACATTTACTTTATGGCTTACTACAACTTGGAAAGGAGCAAATTGCCTTTGCTGATGTTATACAGCTATTTTCTGCAGTTTTACTTTTGGATTGACCCCAACATTTTCACAGCATCAAATCCCAAAATACTAACAATCAAGTACTAGCTCGCATGGGAACTACTGAAAAACATTATTTCAAATAAAGCACATAGACCTCAGCTAATGTTTGTCAGTCTATCAAAATCAAACTAAAAAGTACTCTCTGAAGAATGACATAACATTAACAGTAGTTTCAATATTAAACATCACAGCAACATCTGGTTTTGTTACAGCTTTTGTTTTCAATACAAGAAAAGCCAAACTCACCATACCATACCTGCAAAGCCTGTTTTCTCTCCCATCTATATCCAACAGAAGGTGAATGGGGTTTTCAGACTGTGTCAAAGAGCTGAGCAGAGAAGTGAAAACAGCTACACAACCACATTCACTGAACCCAGTATGGGAGTGGACAAGAACCACTTCTTAAACAAGGTTATTCCCTCAAAAAATCTGGCATCTCATAGCTAGCCTGCCCCCAGCCAAGTTAAACACCTGCATGCCAGATAAAACCAGCTGTCTGCACATCTCTGCCAGCCCACCTGCTCAATATACCTCCTACCAGTGGGCTGAGATATTTCAGCAAATACCCACTTCAAACACAAGATAGTTGTGTTTTGTTGTTTGGTGTTTCCCTTCCTTTTCTCTACTCTTCCTTAGGACCTTAATTTTCAAAGCATCTGTTGTTTACCTACAGTGATACAACTACCTTTATTATCACCAGTAGCTGCACATCACCTCCATTTCAGTTGATTACTCTGGAGGTACAAGTAACATACATGTGTTACTTGTAAATTGCTGTTACTAAATGTGTTACTATTAAATTGCTGTTGCCTTCATCACTCATAGACACATGAACACTGTGTTACTCAAGCTTTTGACAAAAGAATTATAAATTAAGGATAAGATTATGTTTTCACATAGTTAATTTATCAAAGGATTCAAGAAGGGATTCTACAAGGGAAAACAGAAATTTCTTTTGGCTGTGTCCAGCATTTAAAAATAAGCTAGCTACTATGGAGCATACACATATTTAACACACAGACACAGAATGGATAGACAAAAGGGATTGTATAGGTGTTGGTTCAGGAAGGCAAAAAATATTTAAGTTGCCTTTCATTTCATCTTTGGCAGCTCCACAGTTACACAGCTGTTATTAACAGTATCAGCGTCCGAATTTGTATTGAGGAAGAAATGCCACTCCACCCTCCCTTCTCAGCACAGAGGTTTTCAAATCCATCCTCACAGAATGAAGTTTTAACGACTATTAATAAGACATAGGTGGGTTTGCTGTTTATATGTGTAACAGGAGCCAGAGAAAATGCTTATCAAAGTCCCACAAAAACCAAACGCTGTGAGCAGTCTCTGGGGGCCTGAACATGGTACCCCATTTGTTCTAAACAACAGGATTTATTTGTCCCTTCCTTGCCTACACTTTCTCCTTAGTTTCCAGGTTAGTTGCTCCATCTGTTTTGGGAAGCATTTAGACATCTGACAGGATGAAGGGTGTCACTCAGAAAGACTACTTATAATCATTTTAACCTTTTTTATCTCTCATCCTGCTCATTCCTGCTAGCATTTTGAAGGAGGAGGAGATGTTAACTTTGTACAGAAAGTGTGCTGTGTCTGAAGAGGAATGACTGAGCATTCACCTGTGAAAAGCTCCCAACAGCTTTGCTCTCTTTGCTGGGTGCTGGGCAGCTTCTCTACACAGTGAACTCTTGGTTCACTCTTTGTTCACATAGACTATCTGTCTATTTTCAAACTGGTAAAGCTGAACTGGTGCTACACAGGATATGCCTGATCAGGGAGGCTAATACAAACCAGCAGGACACTTTCAGCATTGTGCTCATTCCCTTTACATGATGTCACCCTACTGCTGTCCAGGGAAGGGGGGAGGTGAATGGATTGATGACTTACTTTTCTAAAATTTAAACCCATTGGCCCTAATGACTGCCACAAACACTACCCTAACCACTGCCCTAACCAGACCCCTAAACACCATGCTAAACACTACTCCTACCCATTACCATAACCACAACCCTGACCCCTACTGTAAACAATACCCTAACCCTGACCCAATGCCATGGGTGGTCCAGAGCAGAAAGATGTAGGAGCAGCAATGTTGGGACCCTGCTAGGATCATTTTGGCATGCCTTTTCCAGCCCCAGTGTTCCTGGACCTGTGGGATGTTTATTCTCTAAACCCTAAGCTTAAATCCAATCCTCATCCTAAATTTAGCCCTACCCCAAACTCAAACCAAATGCCACGGCTGGTTCAGATTAGAAAGATGTAGGAGCAGTAATGTTGATGCCCTGCCCAGATCAACTTGGCATGCCTTTTCGAGCCCCAGTGTTCCTGGACCTGTAGGATATTTGACTCTCTAGACCCTAACACTAATCCTAAGGCCAACCCAAACCCTAACCATTAGAACTGCTAGTGTAACTTGTCTGGATAGAATCACTCACGGCAAAGCGAGCAATGATTCTCCAAGCTCAGTCTTAGCAGAAAATTATAGGTAGGCCATTGTGGGACTGAGGTTCTTACCCCAGGGATGGGTTTTGTGGTGGGTTTATTTGTTAGGCTGTTGGTTAGGGGAAGGGGTATCATCTACATCTTAGACCTTGGATTGGTGAAAACCAGTACCTTATTCTGGGATAGCTGCAGAGTGTCTTCCTCTGGCTCCTCCTCTCTCCAAGAATGCCCTACTAAAAAGTGTCACCTTAGGTCCTGGAAGAGACAATGCTTCATGGCTACTTACAACCAACCCTGCTCTTAAAAACACAATATAAATCTCATGTTCAGGCTGGTTCTAAATGCTGATGGTTTAGCAGCTGCACAACACATCAATGTGGCAGGGCATCAGCCATTCCAATGTGAGCTGTGCCCCAAGTACCAAAATCTCTGATGAATTTTATATTCCTTTATGGCTATCTAACTGTGGATATGCTATCCTTTGTTTTCTTCCTTTTATTTCTGTTTTTTTTTTTTTTAAATTAAAATATTTGGGGTTTAAAACATATTATATATTCCATAAGAAATTATTTTTGTTAGTGGTACAGAACTGCATTGCTTGCTTAACTATGGATTGATCCCATTGAACTTAAGCTGGCAAAACTCCTGACAGTAAGGCACTTCTGGGAAGTTCTGTTGTCTTTAACTACATCCAAACCATATGTTAAAAAAATGAATTATTTTCAATTTGGACTCAAAAGCAAAACTATACTCTTGAATTAACATCGATTATCAAAAATGTGGGATGGAAAATGGTTCAGAGTAGGAGGATACATCTCAAGTTCCTTTCTAGTTTTTAGTGTTTGCCCTATTTGCTACTGTCAAAATGGCAAGAACCCAAACAGAAAATTCACATCAAGGTCACAGTTCACCCCTCTAACTACTGATTTGTGTGAAGGAACGCAAAGAATTTAATACAAGCTGCAAATTGTTCCATTTCCCTTAATTATTTTCCCTGTGTCAGATACAGTTCTTTGGTGGGTGTTTGTTTTTGCAACCATAGTGATGAGATATATTTGCTGGCTACAGTCAAAATAATTCCAAACATTTATCTACTGGCAGAATTTTTTTATTCCGAAAATCCAGACCTTTGCCTGCTTTACACCCAAAGGGTAGGAATTTGGAGGCTATACTCCCAAAATAACTCTTACATTATTTTTAAAATCAGAGCAAGAGTTTTCAGGTTTTTTCATACATTCCCACAAAAATTCATGGTCACTGCTCATACCAACACAGAGCTGCATCCATTTAAATTTTTCTTATTCCTTTCTTGAGAAAAACCCCCAGATGATCTCATTTCAATCATCAATATAAATATTCTTCAGAGCAACTTCCCTTATAACATGTGTGCAATAAATCACTTTTCCCACAGTGCTGCTCTGCTACTTCTCCTCTTGGTGGGAAAAACTCACAGTATATGATTTGACAAACTGCTGACAAAACCAGCTTCACTTTAGAACCATAGAGGAATCAAATGCTCACCAGGAGATGGTAGTTAGCAGGCAGAAGTGTATTTAGCAGCATGTGTGTACATGCACTTAAATACACATTGGCTAGTTGTCTTCACTGACCTTGGATGCAAGCAACGATTTTGACAGATCCATACTGGTGACAGCTCTGAAGAGTAGAGTTTAACCCCTTGTGATTAGTTTGGAGGCTCTGATTACGATTTTTGCAGGAGTTATGAGTGCTAGCAGGATAGTGACCTTTTCAGCTGCTGAAGTCAAAATCCATAGAGGACTGTGAATTAGAGCCTTCAGCAACTGCTGCTCACAGGACAGTAAAAACTGAATTTCATGGCTACTTGTTCTGCTACCCCAGACTGGGTGTCTCAGGGCAAGAACACTGCCCAGCTGCCACCCCTCCCAGTGTCCTGACAGCATCTAGGAGAACAGGCAGAGAGCTGGAGGCAGGAATCTCTTTAGTTATGCCAGCATGAATTGGCAGAGTTTGGGATTCCAAGCACGTAGTCACATGAGCAGGCCTTATTCTCAGAGCTGGAATAGCCCCATTGATTCAGTGCATCCAAAGCAATTGGATTATGAAACAAAAGTAAATTCTGTCCTCCTGTTTTCTCTACATCACTTCCTCTTTGCATGTGCTGCTTTCAATTCTATTTTCAAAAAGAGACCATGGCTGCAATATAACTATGCTTAGAGTGTAACCAGCCAGTTAATAATGCTGAGAAGCTGTGGGCTGTGGAGAGCAAAATATGCTGGTAGGAAAGGAAGGAGATACTTGATTTGGGAAAACATCAGTGACTAATACTGTTTCAAGTAATTCTGGACAAGTACCCATCTATTTGAACACAAAAATTGTTGCAGAGCAGTGGTTCTTTTGCCAACACTTTCCAGGAGGTGCTCTAAGACACTATTTGAAGTAGCAGAGGACTAAAGATTCAAATCTTTTGGTCAAATTACAAAATGACATTGGTTGTTGAAAGGTAACTAAGGCATAATCTTGCTTGCATAAACTGGAATCAGCAAAATACTCTTTGTCTCTGGCACACAGTTTGAATCCAAACCGAGGGCAGAGATGATTTCGGGGCTTCAGGCGGTTCCCTGACTGACAGCTTTCCAGCATATTCACTTTCTGCCACGAAGAACACACTCTCACACTGACTCTAAAGAAGCCTTTGTGCAGGACAGAGTGTAACAATACAGCGTTGTGGAAGTAATTTGTTTCCTTTTCATTAATGAAGATGCATAAGACATGAAGTACTGGTCACTGACTTTTCATCATTTCTGCTAGAGATGGCATCTGCTGTTCCCAGTTTAAGCAGGAGTTGAGATGACAGTCAGAGCAGTTCACGTCCTCTAGGATGGGTGTTGCTAGAGAGTATTATTGTTTAAAAATAGTTTCTAAACAGAATGTTGTAGGAGGATAAAAGTTCAGTTGAAGTTGGGCAGTGGCCAGCCTGGGTTTCACAGAGTAATTGCTAATTGTGTAAGCTCTGCCCAATGCTCTGTTTACCAAGGATGTTTTGCCCATTTTAGCAGAGGTGGGGCTCATTTCCTTAACAGACACAGAGCAGAGCTGCAGTCTGCTCTGTATCCTGCTTGACAGAGCATGCTCAGATCCTTAGGCATTCATAAAATGTAAAAGTTACTTCTCCCTCTCCCTACTAAATAGTGAGCTCACATAAAAGGATCAGGATGTCCTCCACATCCAATATTTATCTTTTCCTACTTGTATATTTCAGAAACATTCACAATCAAGCTCAAATCAGTGCTTGTCCCAGTTAATCCTTGCTCTCAAACTTGGTTTAAATGTAGCATTCCCAGTATTCCATTTTGCATGGAATTAGGGCATGACAGCCATAAAGGAAACTGAATGCACAGTCCCTGCCTTGAGTTTGTTCAGTAACTGCTCACAATTACCAGCAGTACAGCAACACATGTGGCTGCTGACATGAGCAAATCTCAGTCCTGACTGCAGTCAGAGGAAAGCTAAAATTTATTTAGTATCAAAATTTGCTGTGGGTTTCAAGCTCAATGGTGGGTATTAGTGCATTCATATAAGTGATTTACCTCAAATAACAGCCACTAGCTGCAAAACCACAGAGCATAAAAGTATCAGGTTTTTGTTAATGAGCTCTTGTCTCCTTCATTATAAAATTAACCCAAGGCTGAATCAAATAAAGAAGTTTTTAAAATAACCTAAATCTTAAAGCATGTGGTATCTGATTGGATTGAAGGAATGGTTTTAGAATGCTCAAAATTCTCTGCCAAGCATTCAGAAAATACAGCCACAACACTTCTGTAAATCAGTGCCAGGTCAGAGGATTATAATTATAATTTACTATGATTATTCCTCTCATGCCACATTACACTGGTAATTGCTGCTACAGTTGCAGTTAGGGCACCCACTTGTACTTTCTTATCTCATAAACACCACATTCTCAGAAATTTTTCAGATGTTGTGAGGTATTTAATAGTCCCATGTTGGACCAGACACACTTGAGCAAGTATCCTGATCCTGCTACATGGAACTGGGTAGGCAGTGGATGGCCCACATGGAGCTGCACAGCTGCATTACACATAATGGTGCTGGAGTCAATTATGTCTGCAACAGCAGTCTTAACTCTGGATTCCTCAGCCTTAGCCAAGTTACATCTAGAACATGGAAAACCTTGTATGCCTCTGTTTGTTTAACACCAACATGATCCACATACCTCACCCTTATAAACAAGGAGAAAAGAGTTGGGTGCGTGAATCTTTCACTTTCAACAATGACACGGCGCTGGAAAGGCAACAGATACCAAATAAAGCAATTCCTTGCACCCTGTCCCAAATCTGAGTCATAGCCCTTGGGACCTCAAGACCTCTGAATAGTATTTCCTTTGCCTGTTGTCTTTAGCTTATTAACACACCCATCTGACTGAAGGAGGCTGCTACTGATTGTGTACCACCTCCAACAGTAAGTCAGGGTGGGTCCTGGGGGGAAGGATGTTTGAAGTGCCTTGGAACAGAAACCCTGCAGCCAAATCTTTCAGCAGTATTGCTCCCCAGGGTTTAAACTCACTGAACTGCATGCTAGTGCTTGAGAATGCAGCCTACTTGCTGAACAGAGAGGACATCCAACTGGGCAAAATTTGTAGAAAATCAGAAAAAAAATCCTACCCTCCAGGAAAAGTTACATTCTCTGAATTGATGTTCACAGCCTTCAGTTTAGCCCTGGCAAGTTCTATTTATAAAAGGTGGCATGTTTTGTGTTTCGGCCAGGATCACTGCACATACTGATATTACACTTTTGTTTCCATTCTTCTCTATTCCTGCATGTTGCAGTCCCACAATTCCCTACAGCAGGGCTTGGCTGTCATACTTTGCAAGATTTCATGGACAGTGAAAACTACATGCTTATTATAAAATACTTCAGTGCTTCTGGTTCATGTTGGAATTATCAAGACTACTCATATTAGCTCCACAGGAGGCTTCTGTGCTACTGCCCAAAAAACATCTGACTTACTGCAAATGCACTCTGTGTCTGTTCTGAAAATGTAACATGAACATATCTGGAATCTCCAAACTACACAGTGTCTCCGCCTAAGCTACTGAACATCCATAAATCCTAGACAAATGTAGAAACAGCTCAAATTCCTCCAACAAAGAAATTTCCAGATGGAAAAAGAAGAAATGCACAAGGAAATCAGACCAATCAGACCCTAATTCAGAGATGCTTTTGCTTTCCCTTGTCAAGAAGGATCTGTGCACAGTCTCCTCTTTTTCTGCTCCAGTCTTCTGATCCTTCAGTGCAGGAGTCAGTGTTTCAAAGGTATCATGTGACACACAAAAATGCCATTTAGTTGAAGAAAAGACCTTGCCTAATTAACTCAGTACGTATGTAAAAAGAATGTTGGCTATAAATAGGGCAAACAAGAAGCACACATACCAATACAGCCATCTCTCCATGCTCTTCCTCTACCTATTGCTTTGTCTTTAACAATGAAGTATTTTTCAGTTACCTGAATAAATGCTTCTATTTACCTTCTCAGATAAATCAGGTCTGTATCCCATGGTGTAGTTTTATAAGAATCTGAGAAAAACAAAAAACCAAAAAAGGGTAAGATTCTGTTTCCATTCTCTTTTATGCCATTCCTCCCTTCTGTGCTGTGGTCTCACCCTTGCTACTTGCCCAAACCACAGCACTAATCACTTATTTTCATGAATCAATTCAGTTTATTAACTCAAGAAAATCCTGCCCTTTTCCTGCAGGGTGAACAGGTTAAAGTGGACTCTCTTAAGGACTAGATAACACACAGAAAGTGCTGGGTGTGTCAGCTGGGAGCAAAGGAACAAGATTATCCTTTCACCAGTGGTAAACTACTAGGTCAGCTCACCTTGTCTCATGAAACCACAGGCTTAGAGGTTTACCTCAACACCTGGAGCTACACAGATAATCCACTTAACCCGGTGTCTTTACAGACCCTGGGGAAAGAATGTGCTCAGCCAACAGCTTCTGCTGCTCTCTGCACCCAGAGAATCACCAGCAATCCAGAGCCCCCTGTTCTGCCACTGAAGGAAGAGAACTCCTTGTCCAGAGCTCCAGACACAGCTGCATTTACACCACAAACATCACTGAGGACTGCTCCTTTAGTACCTATATAAAGGGAAAAGAAGGAGAAAGAGAGAAGGAACTGAATGAGAAATCAAGTGCATTTACTATTCTCTGCTTGCTTTCTTTTTTATTCACACGCTTTCCCAGACCAGAGGTTAATTCCTTTTGCATGCTAACAAAATTAGATTTGTTTGAGGTGTTTTGTTGTTTTCGGGTTTTTTTGGGGTTTTTTTTGGGTTTTCTGGGGTTTTTTTTGTTTTTTTTTTCTTTCACATGGAGTCATATTTGCTGAGGTAAATCCTTTCAGATGTCAGAATCTCATCTATTTTAGTTAAATGGAAAGCAAAACTCTCTCCCAAAACTTTGTTAAAATTAAAATATATGGAAATAGAGGATTATCTTTCAGCAGGATTTAGGGGGGAAATCTGCTTTTGGCCATAGCCATGTAATATACTGGTACAAAATAAGATCTAGTTTATTACAACATGTTGGAGCAAGTTTTAATACCTCTAATGTCATTTTAGAAGTATCACAGTTTAAACTTGTAGTTCATGCAGAATAACATCAGTTATAGACTAGTACACATTACTGACTGACTTATTTCTAAAGCTTATAATTTCTAAAATTATGTTCCATAATTAAACCAAACAATACTATAATATAAGAGCATTAGTTTAATGAAAACCAGTTATGTATCAGTCTTCAGCTTAATTTATTCTTCACAGACTCCAGAAATAAAGGGATTAACTATTCCAAATCCTCCTGGTACTTTACATTTAATCACAAACAGTTTATGATAATTTATTCCACATATCTGATGCAACTGAAAAAAATTTGCAAATACAGCTTGCTGATGCCTCCAGGAAGTGAGCTTTCATTCTGTTCTAATATTAGCAGCAGCCTGCACCAGTGCAACATGCAACACTCACTCCAGTGCTGTCAGCCATCATTTTATGCATGCACAAAACCAATGAGTGCTTGACAGTGATTGGGCTGAGGAACATCTGCCACATGAGCACTGAAAGACTATCAAGAACTGAAAAAGAAACTGTACTGACGTTTCAATCCAATGGTAGAAGAGTGTCAGAATCAATTTGCTGCTTTTTTCATAATTGAAATAAGGCCTCAAAGTGAGAAAATACTTTTAACTATGGCATATGTTCTCCTGTCTTGATATTGCACATCCCCATAGCGATGGCTTGTTTTCCCATTTTATTTAAATCTGCTAGATTCTTGAAAATCATAACTTTCTTCTTATACCAGGATGCTGCAATAGAGGAGTTGCCTTCTAGGGTACTGTCACTGATGACTGGCCCAAGTACCCCTTGTATGGCAACCAGGGGCTCACAGCTCCTGCTGAATTTCATGGCAATGAGATCCTCTGAATTCACTGGTTAGCTCCATCCTGACTCTGGATGAGGCCAGGGCACCTGGCTCTCCTTCAATTTACAGTTCAGAATTAACCAGGAAACCTACTATTGGCGCACACAGCTTCTAATTTGGGAAAAGAAAATACTGTCTGGCAAGGTTGCAAGGCTGCTGACCCTGGGCTGCTGGAACAAGGCAAGTCTCTCTGCTCTGTGCTCCATCCTGAGCTAAGCAGTCTTCCCTTGGCTTGCACAAATCCTTCAAAACTGTTCTGTGTGAAGAGGAAGATCTACCACTTGTCTCATCATTTTATATCCAGCCTTAGGTGTATAATTTTGGCATTTTATGTGACTTTTTTCAGAACTCTTAAACTTCCATATGAAAGCATAACATGGAAGCAGACTTTTTTTGGACCTTTAGGGTTCTGTTAGGCAAACTTGCACTCCCTAGGAAATAGTGGCATGAAAATGCCTGTCTAGAAGCTGCCTCCATGGCCTTCAGGTCTTATTTGTAGAAAAAAAATTACAGTAAAATTAATATTTAGATTTCAGAGAGAGGCCCAGTTGGCATTTAGATTTAAGTATTAATTCCATTGACATATTAATGACTATTTTTCATTTGTCCACGTTTTGGAAAGAGTTTCAAGGCTGACTCTCCCTGGCCTCCACCCCACCACCCCCCCTCAAAACATTTGTTCTCTATCTTCCTAACCATAGCTCTTCCCTAAAGGCTGTAAACCTAATTATGAGAGGACTAAAGCAATTGATTAATTTCCCAGTAGCACCGTGTCTTCAGTCACCATGTGTATGTCATTAAGCAATGCTTTGGTTTCTTAGCTTGCTGTTTTTTTAAAGCCACTTTCTGGCCTGCAGAGACCAGCAGGGCCAAGCCACAATAGCTATCTTGGCACAAAAAGTACCACTGACCTTGAAATTCAGATTATTAATTCACTCCAAGCACTTGTTGTAAAGCATTATTTCTTCATATTATATAACATCTTGCTCTATGAGGTGATAGGATCCAAGCTAGAAAAATTCATAGAAATCCTGCATTATTAAATGTCTTCAATCATTAATAAGCACATCACTTTCTTGAAACTAATTGAGAAGCACAAAGCAGGTTTAAAAGGCTAGAAGTAACTGGGTAACAAAACATCAATTCTGAAAAATCTAAAACATCAGGTCAATTTTCTTTTAACAAATATAACAAGCAGAAAACCAGGGAATTAAGATTTAACAGTCAGAACTTTGCTCAGGACAGATTACACACCCAGAAGATTTGGAAGTAAGGTTTAAATAATCATTAATTTTCATTAGAAGTAAGACAGACCAAGACCTGTGTGGCATCTCTGTATGATTCATTTGGCTTTGAAAACGAGAAGCATTGTTACACATCTGACTGGGAATATTACAATTTAACAGCTCTGAATGCAGTGGGTAGAAATAGAAGCTTCTGTGCTCCCTGCAATCAGATTAGGTAGCATTTTATTTAAGTTTTAAAAATAAAATCCCTGCTATTTTTGTCACCAGGGAAAGTTCTCAGACATGTAAATCACTAAAACCGCCTCACATGTTTCAGCAGAATTCATGCCATGTTTACAAGCAAATATAAAACAAGGAAATCCTTCCCAGATACAAAGGCTCTTACTGCCTATTGTTTTCCACAGATTTAAGCCCTGCTTCCTGTTGTATACCAGAGTTTTTAATGTTAATCCACTACTGACGTGTCAGTTTTTATGGGCATTTTCAAGAGTTCAAATCATAGCATGTTTATCATTTTAGCAATTCTTTGCTCTCAAGCAGCTCCTGTTTTCTCTGAAATCCAAAATATCCAACAGAAATTACATGAGCAAACACACAATTCTGTCATATGAATTATGATCTTTGAGCACATTTCAGGAAAAAATGTGTGCTATTCTAAACAGCATTAAAAATAGCTTCTGTGCAGACATTGATTTCTGCCAAGTGGTATTTGTTCTGTGTAAATGAATCACCTTTACAGCATAAAATGTAGGGAAAATGATGAATAGGGAATGAGTGATGTGTATGGGAATCTCAAGGATGACACAGTTACATTGTGTCTTTGCAGTGTAATTCTTTCCAGCTGTAAGGTCACAAAACAGCTCAGTTCAGGATTTTAGGGCAGGTTTGGTATGTCCTTCCCTGAATCTATGGTTGGGTGAGGATTCAGAAATATTTCTACTGAAGACTTTCTGCTAAAGAATAAATCCAGTTTGCAAAAACAACAGTAGCTGTTTCTTTTCTACTAGAAAGTACTAAAGCACAGGTTGGGAGTAGTTCTCAGAATAAAAGATAAAAATAGATTTGAATAATTGTCAGTTTGTCAACAGATGTTAGGTCTGCATTAGTAATTTGGACACAATAGGAATGTATCAGTACATCAAAACAATTTTTTCTCAGGCCTTTATGCTTACACAATGTACTTTTCTAGGGTTTCTCTTCAGACTAGATTTAGTCCTGCCCCCAGATTAAATGTCTCCCACGTGCACAGTTTTACACCAGCCAAAGGATCAGTCACTGGTACAGACTGCAGTAATATTGAAGAGAGAGGTATAGTTAATACAATTTAACCACTGTCCTGAGTAAAAAATTAGTCTAATTAGGGTGAAATGGTATTTTATTCACTAAGAAAACAGGCATCCGTCCTAAATTCCTTTCAGACTAAGGCATGATGACACATTTGGCATTAATTACATTGTGGTGCCATAACACTTACTTGCAGGACTGAGTGCCACTGAAAAACATTTTCCTGTTCCTACCTTCAGCAAATTTCTAGAAATAATCAGTGTAACAAGCAGAACAAATCAATTTCCAAGGGTCAGAGTACTTTGGAATATCTACCACTAAAAACAAAAAAGCACCGAGGCATTATTTGCTCTTGACCACATTGAGAAAAATCATTCTGTCACACTGCCTCCTCTTCCTTCCTGAAGTTCCAGCCTTGTTCTCCATTGTATCCACAAGGTTGCTGGAATTATCATTTGCTGTGCCTGACACTCATCATGTTTCATTCCCTCCTTGAATCTCATTTACAGCTTTCAACTTCCCCCTCCAAACTTCCTGTCTTTGCCCTTCATGTCTTTAGAATGCAGCTGTCTACAGCTTCATTCATACAGCTACAAGGGGCAGAGGAGGGGCAGGCACTGTTCTCTTCTCTCTGGTGACAGTGACAGGACCTGAGGGAGCAGCGGGAGGCTGAGTCAGGGGAGGCTCAGGTGCAATAAGGGAAAAGGTGTTTGGGCAGCCCACCAGAGGGTGGTTGGGCACTGGAACAGCCTCCTCAGGGAACCAGTCACAGCACCAAGCCAGACAGAGCTCAGGAAGCACTTGGACAACACCTTTGGGCACATGGTGTGATTCTGGAGTGGTCCTGTGCAGGGCCAGGAGCTGGACTCAATGACACCAGTGGAACTCTTCCAATTCAGGATATTCTGGTTTTATGATTCCTTCTCTGCCATGATGTCACTATTGCATTCCTTATAAACCAAAACCCAATGGTCAGCTTTGATTCTTTTTTCATGCTCCAAGTCTGAAAGAATCAGGAGAATGCCACTTATTCCTCCATCCAGCCACTAAGAGGCAAACTTTTCTCTCTCCTTACAGCTAGTGCTCAGATCTAGCTGGTCTCCCAATATTAATTCACATTTCTCCTTTCTGAATTTATTCTCTGTTTTCCTAAGTCATATGATATGCAAGTGGCCTAAATTTCCACATGAAACTTCTTTGCTAATGTAACCAGTTTCCTGATGTTTCTTATTTTGCATTTTCACTAACTTTTTGACATAAAATCCAGCATTGTTTTACTAATTGCACATTTGTACTCTTAAGCTTGGAACTTGTGTCACTGCATGACCATCTCCATTCAGAATTTTTTTATCTCAAAGTTGACTCTACTGAATCATTTACATACCCTGTTACATCATGGGAAATCAAGCAAGTCTTCTGTAAGACACCATTGCTGCCTTAAGTTTTGCCAAAGACTGCTGCCAGGATCAACAGAGATTAAAAAGTTCTTTGTGGATTTAGTTATTGTTCTCCATAGAGAACTCTATCACCACATGAATTTTTTAAGAGAGAGAACAGTTTTTGATGCCAAAAGACTACACAAAATGGAGATATAAATGCAAATGCATTTCCTCTTTGATAATCATCTTATGCAAATACCAGTCCACTTACATCAGTGGTGTACCCTGCAACCAGAAGAAAATCTATCAGCTTTTCTCTTATTGAATGTAACTGATTAGTTTTTATATGACTCATTTTTTCTTTCATTTCTTGTTTGCCATAGCTACTACTGCTTAAGATAGCCCAAATACAACATTTGAGCATTCTCTTTCCATGTGAAAGCTCTAGTTAAAATCTAAATAACCTTGACATTTATATGATATTCCCAGCTCCTCAGTAACTCCTATCAAGATGAAACAAACTTTCTTGGAGAGTAAGATATGAACAAATCATATGGATTATGATTACTCTAAGCATTATTTTGTGTATCTGCTTCCTCCCTCCAAGATGGGCTCTCAAAAGTTTAAATAATGGCAATGCTTCTGGTCTAGTGATCTTCATAATTAGTTCTGATATATTATTGAAAATACTTCCTGCTGCCAGAAGCAGGGAGAAGGGAAAGCTGCTCTTTGATTACCTCAATGAACATAAATAACACATTTTAAACACATTTTATTCTGAACTTTAACTCAGAGTTGCCTACACCTATGTGATGCCAGTGCAATTCCAAGCTGCTTCCAGGAGCTCCCCTGACTAAGAGGAGAGCACAGACCCCCCAGTGCTCTCTGTGATCAGAGACCCCAGGGGAGCAGCACAAAAATACTGCTCTTGCAGACAGACCAGATGCTCTGCCTCCTTTGTAAAGAGTCCTTGCTTTTACATGAATCCATTTTACTTGTTTTCAGGAGGCTTCAGTTAAAACTCTGATTAAAAATGGCCTATTCTGTATCATTCCAGTCCACTGAAAAATACATATAGGAGGACTTTTTCTAATACTTAAACATTATTTCAGCAAGAAAATTGTTTCTCTGCAGAACAGGTGTTCATGGAATGAATTGTCTAGCTTTTCAGTCTGGACTAGCAAATACACTTTGTATATTGTACATTGCAATGATCATTTTAGCAATTTTCTTATTTATTCCATTATTTGTGCTCCATCCACTTGTTGCATCCTCAGCATTACATTGCAACACAATTTCTCTGCCACAGCTCAAAGAAAAGCCACCAACTAAGCAGGGATAATTTACAAACCCATTGTGACATAGAAATGCCAAAATGTTCTGAGCCTCAAATTAGAACAGTTGCCAGGGTCTTCAGACATATAAAATATTTTCTGTAGGCCGTGATGTCTGACATAAATACACTGCCAGAGCAGGGTCAGCCAATTCAAAACCATAAATAGCAGAATGGTGGCAGAAAATGTTAAAAACAATTACAATACACATGTTCTTTCCCCCTTAGGACAAAAGAGTCTCATCACGTTCCTTTTTGCTCTGCCAGAAATATTTAACTGATTCATGTTTTGCAGTATAAATACATAAATTAGTTTCTGTTCCTGTTTCTAGACAGTTCATTTTATGTAACACAGACTCATGTGAACCAAAGTATTCTGGTCTCTGTAATTTCCTTATGTCTAAACCTTAACTAACACAAATAAGCTTCTAATGGGGGCCAGTGGGATACAGTTTCTAACAAATAAATTTAGGAAAGGTGTGAAGATAGACTGATCCCTATCTCCAGTGTTATTTGTGTACATCATTACTTTGCTTCAAGACTGGAGCATGTATTTGCACTTTGGAAAATGAAATCTTCTCGTTTTTTAACACTATCCTCACAGAGAAGTAAAATCCAGAAGGAGGAAAGTGACATCACAGGTCAATGATTGATCCAACAGGCAATCCACAATAAAGGAGAGGAATCACGCTGCTGGCAAGGCTAAAAAGGGAAGCAAAGACAACCCTGACCACTATCTATAGATAGCCCTAAAGTGGGAACAAACAGAATGATCTGGGTCACAAGAGGTCATGCAGAAATGTTGCCTTCCAGTTTCAGGAGCAGTATGTTCACATTGGCAGGACTTTATGCCTGAACAACCCACACAGTCAAAGTCAGCTTAAGCCATGGAGCTTAGGGCTATTTCTTTTTCTCTACAGATAATCATACTATTGCTTTTTACATACAAAAATTGCTAACAAAAAGCAAATTTCAAAATCTCAAACATGAGTATTCATGGAAACTAAGGCTGAAACAGAGCAGTAGCCATGAGAGACAGTGACCTGGTTTCCAGTGTTCCAAACAGGAGCACGCCTCAGGCACGGTGATTTTGTCAGTGCCTGTGGCTGCTGACACAACTCTGCAGTTTCAGCACATGCCATGCACTCCATACCTTGGACGTGGAGAGCATCACAAGTCTCTTCAAGTAGGTCTCAAACAAGCAGTTCTTAAAAGAAGTCAGCTGAGAATTTTTCTTAGCCAATGACATGGCCAGTCTCACTGTTCTGGTCAGACACCCTGGAGAAATACTCCTCCAATACATAGCTTGGAAAATGAGCATTTTTAAATTGCCTAAGGGTAGACATACAAAATGCACAGTCCTGTGAAGAGATAAGAAGCAACAGAGCTTTGTTAATTGTGTTTCTGCTCACACTAACCTATTTATTGCTGATGAAAGTATTTCAGCTTATTCAGAGTTAATGCAGATCTCTGAAAAATACAGTGTTATTTCTTGGAGGCACGCTTTAAAATTTCTATATTCTTTTCATAAATTACTGTTTCTAGAATGACAATCTTTTTTTCTGAGAGATACAGAACTCTAGTGATTTTTTAAGTCCATCTGCTGAGTGAAATTCACCAAAAATTTTCAAATAGCTGGCACAGTCAGTCATGATGGAACAGCTCAATTTGAAGAGAAAATATTCATTATACAATTTCTCTAAAGGAAATGCTCTGTACAAGTCTAAATTAGAAACCAGTAGAAAACACCATGGAGATGTGGATAACTCAATCCAAACTAACTGGCAAGTATCTGGTGGTCTTAGACACATTGTAAATTATTCCCTTCCCCTTCCCTCCTTCTCCAGCAGAAGCTTGTGGTTATAAAACACCAAATGAACAATAATACCCATTTTGAATGTCTTTAACCAGATCCCATACAGGGTAAATTTCCAGGTTCATTTACCTGTATCAGCAAACTTACTGCCAATATGGCACACAAATCCTGCTCCTCTTTCTTCTAAAAGGTAGGCTGAAAGGTCTGTTTAATGGATTGCTACATTTCAGAAAATATTACACTGTGAACAGGTTCACTGCTTCCCAGCAAAAATCATTACAGGAAAACTGCACACTGAATTCACGGCCAAAAGGGGAGGCATCCCCACAAGTGGCAAAACAACAATCCTTAAATCACATCACATAAACTACTTCATTCCTTTTGTTCTGTGAACAGAGAAGGGTTTGGGGCACAGGTTAGAATACAAAACTGTAGTTACATTATTAACAAGTAGATTAATGACTTTAATTGCCAGAAATGTAATAAGAGCAAAGAAAACTGATTCATAGCATATGTCAGAATGCTAGTGTAAAATAATAACATGAAAGGAGACAAATTGTCCCAGAGAACATTTTCCTCCTGTGCAGTATTATTTAGTCTGTACTCTTAATCAAATTTGGCATACTCACAATTTTCAAAAGGAAAAAGAAAACAGGAAAAAAACCCCATAGACACACTCCCAAGGCAGAAAGGCAGGTATTAAAAACATTCTCATCCAACATTCGGGTGGTTTGATGACATACTTTCAGTATTTTTTGCTCTTTTCTAAATGAGATCACATTCATCTTTCATGAACTTAATGTATGTTCACACCCATTCAGATCTTGTCCTCTTAGCCAGATTGGACCACACACAATAATTTGTACTACTGATATATACCAATGCATTTATAATTTCAAGTATTTAAAACATTTTCTAGCTCACACATCTCTGACAAGCTTAAGGCAATTAAAAGTCTAACTAGCCCAGCCTTTTATATAAACTAATGGCTTAGACAGCTCTATGTGCTATTTGGAGTTTAGTTTTCTTTCAATAAAAAGCAAAAAGAGAAGATAAAAAGGGTAAAAGATCTGTAACTCCAGACAGTAGGAGAAGAGCCTATGAAAGTGTCTGGCTATAATTTTACTTAACAATGACTTTAAAAAAAAAATACTATTGTATTCAGTAAATCGCATAGACCTTTAATTCTGGTCAATTTGTATTCTAGCATAACTTGACACATAAAACATAGATCAATTTTTCACAAGCAGAGCTTTTATCCACACAATTTAATAAAGCAAACAACTGTTAGGAGTAAACACAGATTTTATCTGCACGTAAGGAAACTGAGCTGAGTTGAATAGGCCTGTAACCCTTCCTGCAGGGAAGAGGTTCAATTTTCAAACATCTTTATAGGGAGCTCTTTTTGTTTGTTTGCAGGAAAATACTATGTAATCAGAAATTAAATCCTTCCAGGTGACGAGGATACTCAGCATAATCCTGCTAAGAGATGCTTGGAGATATTTCTGTACACAGCTACATGTTAGTACAAATACTTCTTTCTGCATCAGAATGTGTCAGTAACTCAGTACAGACAGTGCAGAAGGCTACAAAACTATGGAAGCTTGCTGTGAATTCTATATACTAGAAATGTGCTACAGCAAGACAGTGCACCTGCTCTTAATGACATGGCTAAATATAATAGATCATTTTATAACGATTTATTACTGAATATTAATTTAAGTGGCTTCATTCTGCAACAATGAAAAGGTGTTTGGCTTTTGATATTCAGCTAAGATGAGCAAAGTTTCCTCTTTATTTTAATTACACGGTTTCAGCATTGCTGACAACAGAGCTGGGTGAAGGGAAGTGTCACTAACCAGAACTGAACACTGAGTGGTGCTATTTGAATAAAAATTGATCGTACTTAAAAGTTTGGGATGTGCTAAATAACTTTTTGAGTAATAAATTTTGGGTTAAAAAACAAACAGAAAAGAGCCAAGTTTCACGTGAATTACTGTCAAAACTGCCTGAGGATAACATGTAGCCCAGCTGTCCATGCAAAAAACCATTCTGTTTTAATTTTTGTAAGTTATCTAGCATCGAAACCTTACGATAGCAAGCTTGCAAGAAAACCGTGACAATTGTAAAGGGATTAAATGTGTTGTGCAAGGATCTCCGCCATCTCTGAAGATCACTGGCTTAGCCCATCTGGAAAATAAACACACGGCATAGTCACTTAGCTTAACTTGCCATGCAGATTTCAAACCAAGATAATAACAAAGCAAAACTAAACCAAATCTACAACCAAATCTACAACCAAAACATTCACCTGATAACATTCAATCGCATTAAACATGAAGGAGTTTTTCCCAGCGAGGGCGGTAGAACAGCGGCACGGGCTGCTCAGAGAGGCTGCGGCTGCCCCACGCCCAGAAATGCTCAAGCTCAGCTCGGGTGGGCTTGGAGCAGCCTAGGCTGGGGAAGGTGTCCCTGTCCACGGCAGGGGACGGCAGAAACGAGAGGGTTTTAAGGGTCCCTTTCAACCCAAACTATTCTATGACTGACAGTATTCATTCCATATAACGGAGGGAGCGCATTTGTTGTGTTAAACTGATGCAGCTCTTCGTTTAACACGGAGTGTAAAAGGCAAGTGCCCGAGGAGGGGCACTCGACTGACCCGAGCTGTTCTTACTGCTCTGGAGAAGAGACCCAAATGTTAAGTGGTAGAACAAGAGCAAAGACTTGTTCTACCTTGTTCACCAGGTTGCTCTGGTGAAGTTCAGGCTGGGAACTGATCCGCCGAATGGATCGTCAAGCACTGGAACAAGCTGCCCAGGGCAGTGCTGGAGTCACCGCCTCGGAGGGATTTAAAAGGCGTGTGGACCTGGGACCCGGTTTCGCGTGGAGCCGGCAGTGTTGGATTTATAGCGGGACGGGACCATCCAAGCGCTGCTCTCCCCCTCAGGGGCCCCACGACTCCTGCCCCGCCCCGCTCCGCCCTCAGCGCCGCTCAGGCCCCGCCCACAGCCCCGCCCCACCGCGGGCGGGCCAATCGCGGCCCCACCCCTCCCACCTCGGGCTAATCGCGACCACGCCCTCCCCGGGCTGGCCAATCACCGCCCCGCCCTCTCCGGACTGGCCAATCGCGACCTCGCCCCTCCTGCCCCGGGCTGGCCAATCGCGGCGCGGCGCGGTCGCTATGGCGACGCGGGACGCGGCCCGGGGCGGCCATGGCCTCGTACGGGCTGGGAGTGCGCACGGGGAACTGGCTGGAGGAGGAGTACGCGCAGCAGGTACCGCACCCCGCACCGGGCCCCGCTCTCCAAATCCGCTTCAAACGCGAGATTCTGGGCGGTGGGTAACGTACCTGCTCCTCTCTCCTCTGCCAACAGGAAGTGCTGAGGGATTTCATCCGTAAGAGAGAGAAAGGACAGCTTCTGGTACAGAGATTAGCCAGACTTAAAGAGAATATTTTCAAGAAGGTAATTTTTAAAGAGCGTTTTGTCCACGTCCCCATGACCCCCCACAGAGTGGCACAACTCTCACTATTGTTCTGCACGCACTAAGAACGATAGGGAATGTATACATAAAATACTTCTGATGTTAGGTACAGATAGGTCTGTAAAATACCATGTAAATTCTAATTTAGGTAGAGCTATCAGTATCTTCTGATGGATTAGTTCACTTTGGAGACACTGTGCTGCTTAAGAACCCAGACAACAAGCCCTTGGATTTGGAGGAGACCAAGGAGGAGAAGGAGCTGCGTGGTGATGTGACTCTGGCCGTGGACATGGAAGAAGTGTCCCTGTACTCCGATGATCCCCTGCAGATCTCACGTGGGCTCAGCGCAGTCAAGAGCGTGGACCCCATAGGTCGAAATGCTTTTTGTATTGTAAGGTCTGCGACTTTATTCTGAGTTGTTTTCAATTATTATTTTAGCTTTAGGTACCTTGTTTTGAGAAATATGCCACGGAGTTTGCTAATATACAAAGGAATATGAGTAAATTTAATTAATTTAAGAGTCTTCAGTCATGCATTAATCTTGATTCTATGCTGCATATTGCTCTGATTGATTCCAAGGACCTCTAAGTCAGCTTAGGTGTGAAGACAAAATCAAGTTCACTGTATCATTTGGTAAAAATTCTGCAGCTGTTTTTATTCCAGTTGCAGACAAAACATGTCCAAATATCACTAGTATTAATATTCACACTCATGCAAGCAGAAATATGTGTCATTGCTTTTGCTTTCCATGAAGTGGACATGGTTCTGTTCTAAAAAACCCAGCATATTCTCTCTCTCAAATATATATTTAATTGCTGTTTGTTGGAGAAGAAACAGAAGAACAGGGTCCTGCTCAGTAGTCAAAGGCTCTGCCTTAGGTTAAGATATTTTACCTATTTTAAAATGTAAACAATACAAAATGTTGTCACAGAATAACATCTAACTGTAGACCAAAACAGACAAAAAACCCAAACAATAGTAAAACTGATGATTTGAATGTACCTTTTTTCCTTTTTACAATTTTAACAGTGTTGATGGAAGTGCAGTGGGCGAACCACTCAGATATGGGCAAAACTTTCTGCTTGGGACAAAAGGAGGGGTTTCTGACAAACTGGTAAGGCAATAACATTGCAAATGGCAGTGGTAGCATATACTGATAATGTGCATTAATCCCTCTCTCAGAATAGATATGTAATGCTGTACACTGGTGCAACATCTTAGTTTTACAGAACAGGCCCAGAATCCTGCATGGATCAAGAGAAGTAATACCAAATTAGAAAGTTTATGCTACTTGCCTGAGGTCAGGTGTGCAGACCAAGGTGGCTGTTAGCCAGAATGGCTGAATAGAGGAAATCTAAAAAAGGAAAGAAAAAGAAATCACAATTAGATTGTGAATCATGAAAGAATTCTTCAAGATTTTAGGGTTTTTCACTTTGAACAACTCCTTAGGAGTTGGACTTGATGATCCTTGTGGGTCCCTTCCAGCTTAGATCTGTGAAACTCAAGAATGAGAAATTTCCTTTCTTATGAAGATAATCTATAGTAGGAATATAAAGTCATGCAGTGTTCTATCATTCTGAGGAAGCAAATTTCTATTAAATGGTAACATTCTTTCCCTCTGCAAATTATAAGCAAATAAGGCACTACACATTCGTATGCACTCAAAATAAATCACCACAACTTTGAAAAAGTTTTCCTCCTCAACAATCACTTTGGTAAGATAAAAATATTTGGCATGTAAATGCAATTTTAAATTAGTATTCACAAATCTGCATATAGAATAGCTACTTAATGAGTTTATCAACAGTATAGAATCTATCCTGTGGGTTTTGCCTGCATACTTTTAGCTGGGAAGACTGCTCTGTCAGGAGACAAGAGAAACATTTTTTGTTCAAAAATGTGTTTCAAAATTACATATCTTGTTTCTTTTACATTAATACTGTCCTTAATATATATTTTTATTTACAGTTTTATCTGGCAAGTGACCACAAAACATTTAGAGATTTTGCTCAAAAATCTTGCCTTCAGAAAGTATTTTTGACAGCTGAGCTTTCCTATTTGACTTTCTGGCAAGCAAAGTCCTTGGATCCAAAACTGCGTCTTGAACATGAGGGATTTCCAGTTCCTGTAAGAATTAAAACTATAGGCAATGTTATGAAAATTTAATTGAAACAGGTGGACTACTGATAAAAAAATGTTATGTTGATTTTATTCCCATATTTCCCTTATGTCAGTTCTGACCTCTACTTTTAGGAAGGGGGAGAGGGAAGGAACAATCTCTTTAATTAGGAATCTGCTTATACAAATATTTGTTTCTACTGTTTTGAGGTTGACTTATTCAGTTTTTCTCATCAGAAATTTTCAAAGGTTGACATTATTATGTTGTGAGGGTGCATTACTTACCCGTTTTTCAGGCCTCTTGAGACAGTAAATTTCATTTCCAATATTTGGAGATGTGATTAAATAAGAGGTCCTGTTCATTAAATGCCTAATAGAATTCTCAAGGCATCTGAATAAGTGGATGGTTTTCCAAACGTTTTCAACCTTTTGTAAATACAGTATTTTCCTGTACCAGATAACTGCTGGGCTTCTTGAAGTGCTGGTGTACAACAAGAGTATCACAAATACAACTGTTCCTTCACAGCCTTGAACTAAGTCTCATTTACATGAATAAGCTCACTATTAAACACAGTCAAAATTAACTAATTGTTCAAGACAGTCTTCATTCACAGTATTGGTTTTAAAGTGTTTGTCAAGTGTCTTCCCTTGTTCTTCTTTTTCCAGACAGAAACTAAAATTATTATTACTCATTGCTACACCAATCGCAACTTAGCTGTTCCAAGGACCTTCTGTCTGTGGTAAGAATAACTTGCACCTGGCAGGGGTGGGCACAGTGATGTGAATCAAGAATTACTGTGAGGAGCAAGAGAGGTGCTTTAGGAATGCACTGAGGAAATGGAAAATAATGCAGAATGCCATTCTCCTTTCCCTTATTTTACTTCTTGGCTGTAACATGTGCTGCTGTGTTGCTGCAGACGGTTGGATCAGTCTCAGTTGTTTGGATGTTTTTTCATTTTTCATTATCGTATAATGCTTTTAGTGTTCTCTAGTTTCTTGATGATTATCCCTTCGAATATCTTGAGCAATGTCAGTTGTTTGGTTTACTTTTGAAGGAAAAAAAATTATATACTAAGAAATGTAAGGAGCAAGGGAACTAAATAAAACCACACTGCAGAAAACTCTATATGCTTATGTCCATCTGAATCAATGTCTCAACAAATTGAAGTTAATCCCTCAATTCAGTTAATATACCAAAAGAAAAATGAGAAAGCCTCGAACAATTCACAAGTAATGAAGATTTGCTGAATTTGTATATATGTTAATTCTCCCTGTCTATCCAATCTCTTTGACTTTGCAGGTCTTATTTTGGAAAAGAATTTGAAGTAATTTGTCACAATTATCTGGACTCCCACAGAGTTGAAGAAGATAAGAATTACTGGGAGATAATTACAGCAAATCCTGGTCCTGAAGATGGTATAATGCCTGACAGACCCAAAGCTCTCCCAGAAGGATATGAGAATAAATTAGCTTCATGAAAAGACAGAGAATATAAAAGCTCAAGACTACAGCCAGGAGAGGTTGATGAGACTCTGATACTTGTTTCTTTCTGTTTAGATTTTAGTTTTAGAGATGTGTATTTTAAAAATGGAAATTAAAGTCTGCCATTATTAGTATTGCATAATCTCATTAACTCATCAAGGTTATAATGGGCAAAAATGGGCAAAAACCTCTTAAAATTTGATGAACCACACATCAAAAGTTGTAAATCAGGAGAGGCTCCTTTTCCCATTGTCACCTTCCCTCATGACAAAAGTTGTCAGAACCCAGGAAACCTAATAGATTTTCATTAAATTATGGGCTCTCGGGCTATATTTAACCAATTCTTCCAAAGCCAAACCAGTGTCACTATTTTTAAAAAGGTGAGTGAACAGTTTCCAAAACACTGAAAACCAAACACATGCCAAGTTATCATGGGATGTTTTGACATTTAAAGTTCATCTGAAAGAAAGTTGGTTGTTGAGCTGGTTCCACACTCCATCTAGCACAACATTGCCAATTATTAAATCACAAGTAAGATATTTTTATCTTGAGATTATCTTCTAATTCATGGATGTAAATTGAATTTTTTATGTTTGTCCATGTATTCTAAACACTTTAATATCAAGTAATCAAGAACTTGAGGACAGTGATACAGACTAGAGACTTACAACAGCCTTTTCCATGCATCACTATGTTCCATTTACCTCTTTCTCACAGCATTTTCCAATCCTTAGTAATTTATAACAAGTTTGAGAGTAAGGTTAAATCGTCAAAGAAAATTGGGGACCCACACATTTCATGAAAGTAAATGCCAAAGCAGAAAACAAATATGACATGCTGTAAGTTTATCCAGTAAGAACAAGATTTTAGTCTATGTTCCTACCTAATTAGACAACAGAGTATCCACATGAAAAAAAAAAAAAGTAACGCCTTTGGGAGTAGAAATTTCAGCTGAAACTCACATTTTCTTAAAAACAAAATCAACCAAGTATAAAATGCAAAGACTTGGAAAGCAGATGTCATTACTGCATAGATTTACCTGTCTTCATATAGAAGCTGAAAAAGCATCACAGAGAATCTTCTACTGTGTGGCATTCCATTATATCCATTTAGTTAAAGATATATTTATTTCATCTACTACTGTACCACAAGAGCAGGCACATTCTGCACAAAGTAAGTGACAACCTGAGTAAAATACTACACTGATTTCCATTCATTAAAAATTTCAAAGCTCTTCAAAGATTATAAAGGTCAATTAAAACTTTCTATGTTTTCCAAAACAAACCCACTAAACTTTCTCAAAAGAAGGGATTGGTCCAAACATATCTTTAAGTTCTATTCCCAAATAATCTGTTTGAAGCCCACAGGGAAGGTTTACAAAGTTTGACCCTTATTCAATATAAATGAATTACACTGCAGCATCAGCTAACTGGCATTTGGCATACAGGATCTCAGAGCAGCAGGCAGATCATGCTGCTGTGACATGCAGGTTTGCTTTGAGGGACTGTACTGCAGAGGACAGCTTTAGAATCACACTCTGTGTGTGCAAACCTTTACAGATCTATTATAGATGGGCTGTTAGAGAGGAAATTATCTTTAGGAACTTCTCCTTTCACTTTTTCCTTTCATTCTCTATGTAAGGATAATTAATATGATGTGTGATGTTTTGCTAGAGGGTCTCTTAATAGTCCAACATTCAGAGGTTAAAATTTGCACATTTTCACAATGGATTGACATAAACCTGCTTCTATTTTGTAGATATTAAACTTTAGTAGATAAAGTTTAGCAGATATTTAAGTTTAGCAAGACTTAAACTGCACAAATGCACTGTGGTGTTTCTAACTTGGCCATTGTGGACTTTTACTGGTATTAGATGCAGCTATTTTGATCTAAGTCTCTTAACTCTGGGTCAAATGTAGGAAACAAGAAGAGGCCTTAAACCAAAACCATTTCTGAAACAAAGCTCTGTGTGAATGAGGAATTCTCGTGCAGGAATGAGGAGTGTGTGGGCAGGGTGCCTGGGCTGGCCCATGTTTTGGGTAGGAGTGTTTGTGTGTGTTTGAGTGGAAGGAAAGCAATGCACATTGTACAAAAATAATTTTGCAAAGACCTAGAGGAAAAACAAAGATATAAACAGATACAGAAATTAGTAAAAAAGCAGGTAATGTTGGAATTTGGTGCTCATTAAAAGTGGCTTGGAGACTTGTGTATTTTGACTCTTTGTGCTCATTGAAAAGGATTTTTTGAGCTGAAAATAAACAGGATTGAATCAATATTCCTGATTCCATTAGCAGTGTTAAACCCACAGATTTTGTGCATAGCTCTTATATCATATCATACCTATTTATAATTCATCTAATTCAGGATAACAGATACTTACTGGTTTCCTGATTTTTTTATAAACTGTGTTTTTGCACTCGTTAACATTATCCACACGATGGCATCACAAGTTTCTAAACAGAACAATTCCTGATGTGTCTGTGAAGCAGCCTGAGGTGTTTAAATCCAAACGAGCCCCTGAAACAATGCCACAGGAGGAAACCGAGTTAAAACAGACTTTGATTCTAGGCTAGAATACGTCGTTAATGTTATATCATGTTTTCGGAAAAGAAAGTTAAGCATAAAGGTAAACAGAGCAGCGCAGGATATTGTGTATTGCATAAAATCAACTTCTTTATATTAATTAGAACATAAAGTAATTCATAACCATAATTAGAGGAAATGAGGAGCTTTTTCTTTCACTTTCTATGTAAAGATATGGAATTTGATGTGTGACAAGCAATGCATATTTTTTTAGGGGTACTGTTATTGCTTTTGCCAATTTACAGAAACAAAAATTATTTCCATTTTCACAACAGATTGACATAATTCTGCTTTGATTCTGTAGTTATTAAACTAGGAAAAAGTCGGGCTGTGTAGAGTGCACTGTAGGTTTTGTAATTTATCCATTTACCGATAACACAGGATTTAACATAAAGAATCATGGGATTGAATATTAGTAGAGAATATAAACAATCCTGCTATTGCCAGTTAGAGTCACAATATTTCTGGTGGGTAAGGCAATGGAGACCTGAACCACACCCCAGACCTGATCATTGTGTTGCTTTTTCTTGTCCTAATACTGCGTATCATGGAATTTGGGCAGTGATGTTTCCCTCCTTTGCAATGCACTTTGCTTTTTGTTGGTGTATGGGGCAGTCATGTATTTAAAAAGCTTTCAATGCTTCTTCCAAGCTCGACCCAATATGGATAGCTCCACAAAGTACATTGTGGGAAGGTAAAACTCACTTTGCCTCCATTCCAGACAGCTCAAAAGCTGTTAGCATGAGGCTGATCCTGAGCTATTAGTCCTTGCTAAGGGCCAGGGTGCATTAGTCCAAATTTAGTGCTGTGTAAGAAAAGCTTTTCACAGGCCTGAGGCACAGAGAGTGCTCACATCTGCACATTTTGCTGTGCACTTGTGTGTTAGCAGCACGATATTGAAGTAAAGAAGAGAATTCAGAGTCAGCAAAGAAAAGCTGACTGGTTAACTCACACTTTGGTAACACTGGAAAATGAAAATCCAGTTTAAATATGCATTTTCACTTCCCTCTCTTTCACATTCTTTCCCAACTCATATTTCACATCACATCACTTCTCCTCTGCCATGTTGTCTAGCCCAAATGTACTGATTTACTGTGGTTATAAAGTGCTCTTGTAGCACTCAGCACAAGTTCTTGGCCTCACACCTAATCACATCAGCATCTTCAGAGCTGTTTTTCTGTTCAGTGATTGTCATGAAGGATTGTTTCAGCTCAGACAACTGATAGAGGAGGAAGCCCTATGCAGATTTAGTAACTGAAAAGAACATCTGAGGGGGGAAAAAGTCACAATGTTACAATGAAATTCTACACATCAGTGGAAGAAAATATCCAAGCACTGGAAAATTTGGTGGAGTTGGCAGGTAAGAGGGTGATTTTGATAACATCTGTACCCACTCACCCTAAATTAATATTGCATGTCTGTTGTAATTTGAGTGGGGTGGGTGTGAAATGATCTTTTAAAACCATAGCTGTGTTGTTTTAGAAACACTTAAGATTTCAGTGTATGAAAATTATACTAAGGAGGCCACAAAATAAAAAAAAAACCAAAACAGATGTGATATGCAAAATACATTAAATACAGGTGGAAATGATGAGATATCTTAGTCAGTTTGTCAGCTGTACTTCCTTCTAACTATATTCTGTTTCAGGCTTTGTCCCAGGTCTTTTATCCATTCTCTGCCTGACCTGCCTTGTTTCCTTGTCCATACACAGCACAGGGGAGCAAGCCTTGCTTTGTCAGCTCCCCCTCCATGCTGGTTTGACTTTGCTCTGGAAGCTGTAAAAGGGAATCTAATCCTCAACACTTGATTCTCCTGGCAAAGAGAAGGAGTGGGAAAATCTGTCACCTTGCTGGATGTGTGCTGTGTCAGCAGGGATATGAGCAGCCATAAGGATATCAACTACAGTATTTGCATGATAAATTAGCATTACTGACAAGAAGGGGGACAACTTGGCATAAAGACACGGGGAGACCCTTCCACTTTGGGGTTTTGGGGGATTTTTTGATCAACACTGCGTGTAGAGGGTATATAATGAAACAATTGACACTTCCCTTTTTTTTCCCCACTGCTGGGCTTGTACAAGGCAACATTCATCAACAGAAGAGAATTTTCAGAATGATGCTAGAAAGTATAGCTACAACTGAGACACTTTCTCTTGAGAAGTTTCTATATTTTCTGGCAAGAAGGACTCAAAGTACAGTAGAATGGGCACCGACATTTTAAAATGTCTGATGACATTAATACCCACGTTCAGTGATGAAATTAATTCATGTACATGAATCTCTGCTCTAAGTTTATACAAGAAGCTCAGAGAGCTAATTTCCCAACATCTGTTAAATGCTGCTTCATACAATATGTCAAAACAAAACTAAACAGACCATCCAGCTAGAGGCCAGCTAGAATACATGTTTCTATAATGCTGGTCTTGTTTTAATTACAGCCTCCTTGGGGCAGGGACCATATCTTCATCTTCATCATTTTTTTCCAAATACAAAGAACTACAGCAGAGAAGCTCAGTAAGTAATAGCATAAAGCTGTTATTAAAACTGTTTGTAAGATGACAAGAAACTGAAGCAAACCTGGTGCAAATAACCAGAGATATGGGCATATGAAATCTGCACATAAAGTAGTGCCAAGTAGCAAACTCTTAGTGTGGGGTATGAAGATTCAGCTGCCCAGGTAATTCTGATGTTAGTAGGAGTTGCTAGGAGAAGATCCCACAAGCCACAGTGCTGTCCCTGTGGGTCTAGCAAACCCTCAGAGGGGAATAAGAATTATCCATGGTAGTATTTATTTTTATGCATAAATTTAGTTTTTTAATTATGTGGCATACTAGTTAAAAATACCTAAACAACTCTTAGCACCAGACCCATTCACAAAAGAGACACCAGTCCTAAGAAACTGAAGAGCTGTTTCTTTAGTTTGTTCACGTTAAAATTATCAGGAATTATGTTGCACATAGCCTTGGAGACCTTAGTCTAAGAAGATAATTTTCAAAAATTGTGTTTAGATGTTACTGAAAACATTACGACTACCATTTGTAAAGATATTAAATTCCTAAGCAAAATGAAAGCAAGAAACTAGTGAATAAGCAGAACACTGAACTGAAGTTTGAACTACCTTTCCTTTATATTCAAATCTCTTATAACTCCTAAAATGCTAATAACTGTAGATAATTGTTTTAGGGTCTCTAAAAATCAAGCACAGAGGTTTGTGAAATCCATATCAGACAGAAATTTCTATCCTTCTTCCCTGGTTTCCAACTGCTCCTTTTGCTTGGACTTTCTGCCTCTTCCATATCCTGAAGAAAGAACTGAGCTGTTGTTTGGGGAAAAGGTTAAGGTACATCAGCTTTTCCGGTCTTTTTGCTGACAATTTTGGCAGCATCAGTTTAGCCAGAACACCCAAGATGTATTATAGTCTCAAAAATAACCAGTGACTGTAACCGTGCCATGAAAATAAACACATGTAGAGAAACATAAATGAATTGCTGCTATATACACATACACACTCTGGAAAATTTTATGGTTACATGGAAATCACATATGCAGGAGGACAATCTTTCCTCATGTAAGAGAATTAACTGGTTTCTTTTGAAGCTCCCTGAAGTAATTAGTTCTTTCAGTGTAATCTATAGTGGTCAGGGACATATTCAGGTGTGGTTATGCATGGCTCCATGGCATCACATGGTGATCCAGAATAACACTCCAGCTATACTTACTGTTTCACCATGCACCCCTTTTTCTTATCTGCCTTCATTCCCCTCTCTGGTTTCTGCACATATCCTAAAATCCAGCTGACCTCAGGTTCTACTCACAGTCTTACACAGAAACTAAAAATTTGCCTTGAGATGGCCCAGCATATTGAGCTGTGCTCCTTGCTCATCCCAAACCAGTCAGGGTCATAATTCTCTCCAGACCATATTGAGCAGAGGACCTAGATCACTTTGTGGTCAATAATTCATAATTACAACAAAAGCAACTTTTAACCTTGTTGGCATAATTTCTGTGATAAGCTCCCAATTTATTTTATTGTGTTTTGTGAATTTGCTGCCAAAATGGCAGTTGAAATTTACTTTTAAGACTTTCTTATTGAAACACCAGCTTTGGATCAAATCAGGAATTCTGCCAGAAGTTACCATATTGTAAGAAATATTTATGACCAATGAAACATTTTTAATTCTTGAATCAAACTAATTTACATTAATAATTTAATCAGGTGGCTGTGATATTAGTTGAATACATTTTGGGAGTCCCAAGCAGACATAGTTGAATCCATCAGCATTCAAGCTCTTGGACAGAATGGGTAGGTTGAAAGGCAACAAAAGAATCCTTCCTGCTTTGTTGCATTTCTGCATATACCTGCTCTCAAATGGCAACAAATTCCACAGGTTGAATTAATCAAATTAATAATTTTGATTAAGCTATCAATTTATTCAGACACAAGTTCCCTGGATCTTGTATTTTTTCCTCCACATTCCTTTTTCAGAAACAAATTACAATTTGTTTAAAAGGAATGCATGTAGCTATCTCAATAATTACATGACCCCTGTATGGCATCACATGCATGACCTTTGATACAACATAGCTTATTGTTCTCATTGCTTGCTTAAAATTTTGGTGCTTCCAGAGGTACTTGAAATTCAACATTTTTATCTGCCCCTTGCTAATTAATATCTAACCATACATCAACTGATTATGCCATGTTGGGTGGTTATGGAATTTTGTCTAAGTGCTAACTGATTTTAAACAGTGCCACCCTTTGGGACTACTGAATGGTTTCCTCTGAACACTGGGCTTTATACAGCACTCAGAAATACCAACACAAATTCCTGCTTCCTATGAAATTAGCTTAACAAGGATCTGGGGAGTAACCATTTGCACTCCATGGTTGATGTGTGCGACCTTTTCATCCAAGCAATTATTTCTGAGAACAGAATGTTCATTCATCACAGAAAGAATTGAGGCAAAGTCAATTTATACCACACATTTGGCCTGTTACATGACACAACCATTTGCTGTTTGGTTTTAGAAGTTAAGCATTACGTATAATCCAACAAGTGGTGAAGGTTTTTTGGTCAGCCCATGTAACCTATAGCAACCAGGTTTTCTGCAATAACAGGTTATTGTTATTGTTACAATAAAATATGTCAGAATTGGTATAAATACCCAATAATATTTTTTCAAACATATTTGAAGGCATTCTACCAAAGAGAATTTTTTATCTTGCCAGTGTAGGTCAGCAATTTTTGCAAATGAGCAGTGTAATTAAGTGAGAACAATCCTCCTGTGTAACTGTCATGAAGAGAGTATTTATCACCTGGAATTCTATGTGCTTCAACATAACAACATGTTTGGCTATGATAAGTTTCCTGAGGGTGGGACAAAGAAATTGAAACTGAAATGATAAGCAATAAAGGAGCTTCTAAACAGTTCAGAAAACACATCCATGAAACCAAATTTACAGAGAAAGAGAAGAACAAACTAAAGCTCTTCAAAATATATTTAAACTTGCAGAACTAACTCTCCCTTGGGAGAATCCAATATGATATTAAGCTTCTTCAGTTAAACCAAGGTTATCTTCCTCAGAGAAATAAAAAATGATCATTACAATTTAGTAGAAAAATATAGCCACAGCTATATTCTTCAATAACTGTCTACAAAGTTTTGTTTCTCCCTTGTTCATTGAAGCTATAAAGTTTGCTTGAAAGAACATTTTAGAGATCAAAGAGGATTCACCTTTGCCACAGTTAAAAACAGTTTGTTTCATACAGTTCCTGTTACTGCAAATAAAATATTAGTATTATAAAGGCACTGGTTATGGAATGAAAGTGTATTGGGTTTAAGGCTCACATTTCATTAAGCTATGGAACATTTGCCTGTTGACTACAACCAGGACAACACATAGTAAATTACAATTAATAGCTTCACTTAGGTAAAGAAAACAAATCATTAGTGAGGTGAATTAATTTCACCTGATCTTGCCAATTACTACACTGCATTCTTCCAGTCCAGAACATTAATGCAAAATATGAATGACTGACCTGGCTTTCAAAAAAAGACCTTAACAGAAACGTAGCTCCCAAAATTGATTAAGAAGGTATCAAATGCTGAGATGAGATCAGCCATTTTGCCAAAAACAGTATATCACTGCTGTGATAAATTGCACAGAGCAGAATAAACATTCCAGGAAGTTCTAATTACCTTAATGATGAACTTTTATGTAACCATACTTGTGATTCAAACGCATCTGCCTTCACGTTCCTTTGCTCTGAATTCTGCCCCATGCCAGTATGCACACAGACTGCAAAGACATCACATTGCAACAATCTGCTGGAAGAAAATGAAACAAATTCTTTCGTTTCTTACTGCAAAACACAGTCCTCAGACTTCTTTATAATGGTTTTCTGAACTCTTCCCACCTTGCTGCCATCTGTGCTAAAATGAGCAGATGCCAGAATGGGACATGGAGTGCTCATTTAATGCTTTATTCAGTAGCAAGGATCCTGTTCTTCCTTGATGCTTTTTGGCACATGCATCCATTTTCAAGGCTGCATCCAAGACCTCGGTGAGGGTGGGTGGCCTGGGGATAGCTGGAGAAAAGAGTTACATCCTCAAACCCCACTCCTGTTCCCGTTTCTCTTTGCTTGAGCAGCTTGAGAGCAGAACAAGCTGTTCCACTGTGGCCAAGGAGGGGAGGGGAAGATGGAGAAGTGACATTTGGTGCACAGAAGAACAGGCTTGGGCTTAGTAGTTAGAATAACATCCCCCGGGAGCTGTTTTTCTGAATTCAGGTGTGGCAGGATTATTTCACACTGCTCTGGAGAGATTGAAAGAGATTCTTCTTGCAAACTGAGATTTTGATTTCCTCTGTCCTGCCATTCTGCTCCTCTAGGTAAACTCTAGCTTTGACTTTAGCTACTCTGGCTGTACTTGTCCCTATAGAGTTTTAATAGCCAATTGCCATTAATAAAGGTATTAATAAATTCTTTAATAAAGACTTAGAATCATGGGTAAAAGTATAATTTTAGGGGTATAACCTAGGTGTTTATTTTAAATTTCATAAAATGTCTAAGGGTAAAGAATAGCAGGGGACTAAGAAATATATTATGACTCAGAAAGTTGTGAAGACTAAATAAAAAAAATACAAGTCAATGGTTATTTTGGACTGGAAAGCATATTAACAAATAGAGATCCTAAGACCTACACCAAAAATGGGCTTAATTTAATCTATTTGCAATAATCTGGAAAGGAAGCATGCAGTAGCAGAGACAGCATAATTAGGAATTATGTGATCATTTAAAAAAGCCATGACTTGAAAAAAGCCCCAGGAGCAAACAAAACAAAACAAAACAAAAGCCTAAAAGAAGGCACCAAAAAAGATGGTAGCTGAAATTCAGTGTAGGCAAGCATGAGGTAATGTGTACTAAAAAGAACAACTTGAACTACTCATATACACTTGATGGTTTGCAAAATCACTCAAGAAAAAGAACTAGGCGTTACTGCAGACAGCTTAATGGAAACTTCTACTCAGGGCACAGTAGTGGTCAAAAAAAGCAAACAAAATGTCAGGCTATATTAAAGATGGATTCAAGAATAAGACTGGAAAGAACAACAATACCACCAAATATATCAACAAAGTATACTTCATTTTGGTAATTTTGCTTTCATTATATGAAAAGAAATGGGAATCACCTAGAAAATGAAATTAAATGGGATTTAGGGGCATTAATAAACTACAAAGTGAAAGATATTTAAACTGTATCAAAATTACGACATCCTTCAAATTGAGTTTTTTTTCCTAAACAACTTCTCTATTTCTCAGTCCTTGAGTTTGAAAAAAATGTTAGCAGGAGCATATCTGTACCTTTGTCATATCTACTGAGATAACTGACATAGACTGTGGATGAGCTTCTTATGAGCACGAGGTCTGACTGTAATTTCTGTGCTGCTCTAAAGAGAAAAATGGAAAGGGTCAGTTCCTCACAGAACCTCACTGCTCTGCTAAGCCCAGTCTGTAGAGCCCAGTCCAGTGCTGGGTCTTATCCAGCTTAGGCTCAGCTGATGCCCATACTCAGCATCTCATGGTCAGTTTTTACCCACTTGCTCAAATCCAGCCTTGCACCCTAACCTGAATTCTTTCCTTCCTTAATCCCTTCCTTCCCTGCACTTACATCCCCAAATTACCCTCTGCTGCTTCCACAGTCTCACACCCCTTACACCCCTGCTCGCCCTGTGGCTTTGTAGCCCCCTTTGCCCTCCTGCAGGCACATTCCCAGCTTGGTTCCTGCAGTGTGTGCTGTCAGGATTACCAGCACTGTCAGACCCCAGGAATTCCCCCCCCTGCAGCACCCACAGGAACTTCCCAGGCTCTGCAGACCCCGGCAGAAGCCCATGGTGCTGTTAATGTTATCAGTTACTATTCACTGTAAACATGAAAAACTAGAATCAGAGGTTAATTCACAGCAGATGAACACCCCCTTCCACCCCCACCACCCACCTTGGGGCTTCATCGTGCCTCAGAGCATGAATTGCTTGGGTATTAATTAAGGCAGGAGATTGTGGATTAAGGACAATGATATACACCAACCTCTGTGGTTCTTAGGGTAGAGTGCCTGCTATAAATAGATGTTAGAATTGTAAATTTAACATTGTTTAGTCTGAGGATAAGTGAGGAAAATGGGAAACTCATTTGCTCAGCAGTAGCAGGGTGTGGAGTGTTGTTTTCTGCAGAGGATTATTTTTATTTTTATTACTAAACTCTTGAGAGCCTAGAGATGTCACAAGGTCCTTTTGCTGTTCTGGGCTGTGAAACCAGGAGAGGAAAATATGAACTTATGCAGTTTTATATAACTTACAAATGTGTTTAGCATTTTCTGTGACAGTGAGGGCACTCAGAAAATTTAACCGTTTCCTTTGTGAACTTTATTTTGTTTGCCTGGAAGTTTGATTTGTTTCAGAGCAGGGCCAGAACATTTTCCTACATAAGCAAAATAATGTCTAATTACAATAAAAAGAGGAGGAAGAAAGAAAAACTGAACTTATGCTGTGAAATGGCATTATTACCTCTATAACAGGAAGCATATGGAATAGTAGGTCTGAGAGACACATAGGTCTGAGAGCCAGGAATAAATCAGTGCTAGTCTAGACACACTGATTTCAGCTGTGGTCCTGAAACAAGCTGTTAGGGCTAGAACCTGATTAATTCTAATGTCCATCTGGAGAGGAGGATGAAGAGGAGGATGGAGGCAGAGTAACTGTCCCATCAGAGCTGTTGGGAGAACAAAGGTTCTCAAAGAACAAATTACCCACTGTAATCCCTCCTAACAGTGACTGGATCCACAGGCAGTATCAGAAATCAGGGTGGTACATCCTATGGAAGAGTGCCTTATCACATAGCCCCATTCTCTGCATTATAGAAAAAGAAGCAAAGGAAATGTCTTCATTTAATCCTGTTTTCCACTTCTTAGTATGGCCCTCACTTATTGTTCTGCTTGTGCTTTCCCCATTGTGGTTATAATTAATGTGAGTAACTACTATTTATAGGCACCCAGTAGATGGAAAGCCTATGTATTATCAATTTAGGGTAATTACCTCACTAAAGGGCCTAAATAAATATTGATACAATTCCAGAGAGCAAGGCATTACCCTCACAAGAATGCCTCCTCTCTGAGTCCTGCCTCCACTCAAAACAATGACTCCATCTCAATTGATCTCATTTGCACCTCCTTTACTATTATCTTATTTTCTTACAGCAAAAGGGTCCTAGTTTGTCTGTTAGCCATAGCCTAAATTCTACCATCCTCAGACAAAACTCTTCCCTCCACTACACAGACTTTATTCACCAAAGAAAAACCTCCCAAAGCCCTTACAGACCTTATGAAAGACGTTTTCACTCACTTGGGTTAAATGAGCACTGTGTGTTTTCTTTCTTCCTTCTTTTTTTTTTTTTTTTTCCTGGGGGTGGCGTAAAAAAGTAATAAATGAATCATTTCAACTTTGGGCAAGAAGTTTAGGTGTTGTATTTGTACCATGCAACTACATAAACACAGAAGGAGCCAGTTAACCAATGAATTGCAGGAATGAGAAGCAATGAGATGATCTAAAACGTTTTAACACATTTTCCATACACTAGCGCTTGGATTAGTTGTGTTTTGCTTTCTTACAACAGACACAAGTCAGTAGAAGTCCAAAAGGAAAGTCTGAGGTTTTATATTTCTGTTTGTGGTACAGGAAAAGGGTTACGATCTCAGTGGTTGATTCAGTGAAATAACATCTCTTTTATACACATCTGCCTAGCAAGTAGGGCGGTAGTTGGAAATACCCAATCTAAAGCATTAAAGATTTGCTGGCAAACAGCAAGGCATTTTCTGCAGAGGAAAAGCTGTTACATTGAGTAGTCACTTTGAATGCTTAGGAGTTACAGTCAAATATCCAAACACTGTGGAGTTACACTGCATTTATTATTTTCTCAAGTATTTAACACACTGGGAATGGACTCTGCTGCGTATTTCATATCCAAGAAGGCATGATAATAGCAGATTTAAAATAAGAAGATACTTGGCAGTGTCAATGGTAAGTGATATTTTTATAGCAAATTATTTAGGCATCATGCAGTCAGCTCTTTTTACGTCAGTATGTATTATTTTCAACTGCTTTAATTTCAGAATTTGAAAAAGAAGAATAAGCAGATAAGAGGTATGTCAAAAATTACATTTTTGTCTGTCTATTCACTGTTATCACTTCTTTGTCTTTAAATGGTCTAAGAAATTTGAAGCAAAGTATTATTGTTCAATGATCAGCATTATGAATTAAACAAAGATTCTCTTCATGGAAGTACCTTAATTTAGGACCCTTCTGGTTTGCTGTAAAATATTTCTCATCTTTCTCTTGATATATATAAGAGCCTGAAGAGTGGACCAGAGACCTTTCTGAGTTCACAGTTTTCTTCAGTTTTGAAGGCCTCTCTATACCTGCAATATTATAAGAGGCAGAAAAGAAACAAAATCACAGATCAAATGATTCATTACTCAGCAACATTTTTAAAACTACAAAATATCTCATTGGCAATTAAATTTAATAAATAAGATTAATTCATTTCAAAACCAGATGGAAAGGAGAGGATATGGGGTTTTAATTTTGTTTTTTAGCTTCTGCTAAGTCCATTTTTTTGAGAATTTTCTCTAATCTTTCTACTCATTTCCACTGTGCTGTGTAACTGAAGGCTATATTCTTTGAATATTTAATTTTTCTTTAAAGAAGCAATACAGAAAAATGTATTCCTCCACGAGAACAAGACAGGGCCAGTATATAATAATCTGAAAACAAATTTTCAAACAATTTTAAAATTAAACCTTTATATGATTGCCTACTACAGTTCCAGAGCATAGATCCAAGCAAGACACTCAAATGCAGTATTTACTCAAATCTCTGTATGAACTAGCCTATACAGGAAATCAGTAAATTGCTCCTGAGTCTGAGTCTCAAAAGGATACGTATTTGTTTAGTCATGTATTATAAATAACATCTGTAGACTTGAAACCTTGCCAGCATTATTAATGCAGCGTTCACTTAATAGTATCCCTTATTTTGCGCCTCATTAGTAATTGATTCGAGCAGAGTGAGCCCACAGAAAGAGGTGCAGGCTGGTGCAGCACACAGGTACTGGTGCTGTGCTGTCCCTGCTGCCAGGGCAGCCCGGCTGGGTGGGACTGGACTCCCAGATTTGGGCACTCAGAGCCCTGGGACACGTTTGGAGCAGCCCCCGCTGCTCCTCTGCAGGGGAGGTGGGGACAAAACCCTCCCCTGTTCCCCCACTGCACCAGCCTGGGAACAGATGACATTAAGCTGTGGGGCTGTCAAATTGCCTCAGTTGGGAGGACTGACCTGACAGGCGATGGCCTCTGTGTCTCTTTTACAGCTCCTTGCTCTTAGAGAGCACCAGGGATGTGATCTGCTGCTTTATTTGCCTCCTGTGTTATGATATTTCTGCTCTCTGTATTAATATATAATATTACAGTGTGGCACAGACTACACCCTGTGGGATAGCTTGCATGCCTTATCATATGGAATAAGCTTTGCAGTAGATTCTGCTTAATAGGAGATGAGTTGCAAGGATATCATTACTTGACAACACAAATTCTTGTTGTTTTCTAAGAGTAGCTGTTAATTATTTTGTCCGTCGTCCCATTAAAAAAAAACAAACAATAAACATTTAATTATCTTCCAGTACTTTTCATTAGAGAAATTCTCACCCTACATGCCCAGGAAAGAAGGCCATAACAAACCACAAGGCCATAAACCTCTTTCTTTGATGAGGACAAGGATTCAGAAGTGAGGGAAGCAAACCTTGGGTCAAACCAGCAGGCCACCATCAGAGCTGGAATGAGATCGCCAGACTCAATTAGAGTGTTCAGTCAAAAATGAGCTGGGGCAGATTTTTACTGCTTTACAGTGCATTAGATGTGGTTGGTAAGATTCAGTTATGGGTGGTTTACTTCTTTGCCCAAGATTAATGCTGAGCCTAAACTAATACTGTCAAAGTCTTAACATTTTTCTGATACCAATTTTATATATTTAGGGTCCTTTCTTTAAGACAGAAATTTAAAAAAAAAAAACAAAACACTTCAACTTATGCAACCCTCAAAGGTCTGGTCATTCTTGAATGTTTGTTTGAGTTGAGTCTTTAAAGATTCAGTCGATTAATAGAAAGACAAAATTTATAATTAGTTTAAAAGGTGTTGAAATAAAAAAAAAAAGAACCAGAGAAAGAAAATCCTGGGTAATATTGCTGGTCATATTTTTGTCTCGGAACATGATTTTGGACAATTACTTGGGAGTTAAATCCCAGAAGAGGCTGCTTCTTTTATGAAATCCAACTGTGACAAAGAACATAGCATCGGTTCTTACGGAAATCATTATTAGGTATTCTCTGGATCAAAAATGAGCACGCATTAGAAAGAGACACAGGAAAATTTGACTTCCCATAGCACATTTCTGCTGCAGGGTCGGGGTCTTTCAGTGGCCAGGTGCACCAAGCTGCAGGAGGTGGCACTGTGCTGGGTCTCACACGCTGTTTGGCACTGGCTCTTTGCGTGTATCCAGCCTTTCCAGAGAGGCAGCTCACAAGGCAGCCCCGTGTCTGCAGGCACAAAGTCTGTCCCACAATCCAGTTTATAGCTGCTCTTCCAGAACACCTCTCACTCCATGGGCCTCCTCCTGATGTTCATAAAAAATGCTGGGGAAGTGATCACAGGTATTTACTGTGCCATAGCAGCAATAGTCAAGCTCTTTTGGGCCAACACAGAATAAAAGCAAATGGGGACACCGTGATGTTTAAAAGAAATGGTAACTAAGCAGCAGGTAATCGTAACAGTCTGAGTGTATAGCAAGTTTTCAAGACTGGTGTAATAATGTCTTTACATTCAGGTTTAGTGCTTATTTAAAAGATAATCTTTAGCTGCAGTAGGAATTATTTTCATCAGTACAGGAGTTACAGGTTAACATTTTCTCTTTAACAGGTTAATCATACTAGCTAATTAGAACAACAACTTCTGGGCTTGAAAACTGATTCTGTAGAAAAATCGATAGCCAGGATCAGGAATCCTCAGCTGAAATCTCTCAGCCACTATCTCTAAACTGCTTAACATTAGATACTGCTCTGGAGATGTAGGCTGATTTCAAAATGTGGAAGAAAAGTAATCTCCCACAGACACTGAATCCTAGGCTGGTTGGGATGCTGCAGCTGACCCCAACACCATTTATCACACACATTTATGACCACGGTATCACCAGATCTTGTGAAGCACCAGAAGCATTATGTTTTGTGCCTTATCAGGGACCTATTTATGTGACAGATTATACTGTTTCCCTCATGGGAAACCTGTGAAATAACCTAATTTTTCTGTCAACGGTAATGCTGGTGAGTGACATACGTGGTGTGCACTGTGACTAAAGTCAGTGTTAAAAGCTACAGAATTGCCAAAAAACAAGAGAGCTGCTGTTGGAACTTTATACTGTTATCTTCAACACCACAAACAAAACCTGTCTGCTCAGCTTCATTCTGATTGTCACAGCCTTAGAGATAAGGTACAGCAGCAGAAGGGTCCTCAAGGCTTTCCTAATGCCGACTTAAGAAGCAGCCTGTGTTAAGTAGCTTTGCCTCTGCCAAGCTCCAGGGATGACAAATACTCAGAAATAGCTACAGCTTAAAACTTGTGCTTGAAATGACAACTCTACAAATGTGGTAAAGCCATTTTATTCAGACACTAATATCCAAGAGAAGAGGTTGCATAATTCCTCACCAATCCCTGACAAAGCTAACTGAAAAAACGAAGAAACAAACAAACAAAAAAAGCCCAAACCAAACCATAACAACACCCCAAAACACTCTGGAATACCTTCTTCTCCCCCTCAAAAAACCCCCACAAACAGCCCAACCCAACAACCCCAGCCACCCAGAGAGGACCACGCATGTTACCTGTGAAATGCTGAGGGATAACCAGCCCCTGACTCTGGTGAGCCTGAGATCAGGCTGCTGGAGCAAGTGGTGTCTGGACCAGAGTGTGAAATATGAAGCAAATTCTGCCACTGGTTCTCAGGTGGACTAAGTATATTCACCTTTTCAGTACTTCCATTCATTCACATCTGGCTATTCAAGGAGTAAAGAAGGCAGCAACAACAAATACGACAAAATCCAACATGGATTCACAATAACAAGTTAAAAAAAAGGGCAGGTCTAAATACACCTTTTAACTGAAGTCATAAAAAATACAGAGAAGATTTTCATATCATTTTTGTAGATAGAGTCAATTCAGTTTTCTTTTGCTGTGTAAGTTTTTTGCCCTATAGTTTAGCTATTGATAATTCTCCTTTCATTCAGCCTAAAGGGCCCTTTATGTCTACCTACAGTTTAGGGAACTATAAATTAAAGAAAATACCAAGTCAGATGAAAAAGGAGCATTATGTGGAAAGAAGGTAAAGTCATAAGTTTTTTAAGTATTTGTTTAAATTTGAATGACACCATACAGGAGAGCTCACATAATGCTTTTACTACTCTGGTGCTGCATTAAGTTATAAACTGTGTATTGGTCAATGGCTTAAAAAAAAAAGATGGACCTTTCCTTCAGTACCAGATATTTAGCAACTTCATAGCTGACATAAATATTTAGTGTTTCCCAAAGCCCAACATAATGTCACACATAGTCTATGTACACACTATAAAAATATTAAAATAACAATACAGCCCACAACACTTAGCTGAAAGGGTTCCATTCTTGCCTCATGCACCCCTCCATGGCCACAGCCAACAAACTTTACACTTATAGTGCTGTATTTTTCAATCACACACTCTTAACACAATCACTTATGTAAATCACATGGGCTACTTACAGACAAACAAAGCATTGTATGCATAAAGTAACATATTCTTCATGGAGTTCAAGGATATGTTCTCAAGATGAGGTAAAAATACTTTTTATGGGTGTACACGTAGTATTAGGCCCTCTTACATGGAACTACATAAGCAGTATTTTACTGCTCATCTCTGGGGCACTGCAGCAAGAGAGGTTAGTAATCACAGAGTGGGAGTGCAAGTCATGAAACACAAATGTTTCTGGCAAGACAAAGCCTAGGAACTTTTATTAATTCACAGGAAAGCAATTCACTTGAAAATAGTCTAGGAGGTTGCAGAGCTGGACACCATCATAAAATAGTCAGGTAATAAAGTTCACAAAAGGAAGTGTTTTTTTTCAAAAAGGATCTGAAGCAAAAGGAGGAGTTCCAAACATGTGAAAGCAGTGTGATGCTGGAAGGAGGGGCAGAAGGAAAAAAGATAAAAGTATGCAGAAGATAGAGGATGACATCAGTACAGAGATCAATGAGAAAAGTATTCCATGGAGATGTGAAGATCAGAATATTTTTCCTAGTACCAGAACTGAACAGATCTTAGAGGCAACAAATTTCCAACAAATACAAGGAAGTACATTTATCTGTAACACATGAAACTCATTGCCTGTGGATACTCTTGAAATCAAAAGCTTAATGGGAGCCAGAAATGGATAAATTACAGTTCTATTACACGGGATTCATTTTATGTCCAGAAGAGAAAAAATATCTTTGTGCTTTCTGGCATTAGGTACTAAGTAATGAAAGGAATTAAAAAGAGATTTACCTAATTTGACATTATGCAATATTTATATGAGATGAGGCAGCTGTAATTTCTATTACTATTACTTCTATTAGCTAAAACAAGACTATCATACCATATCATCATATAATATCATATAATATCATGATATGTCCAAGCATTTTGGAATAATACACAAAACATCATAGTACCAGTCTACTCTACCAACAAGGTACTCAAAAAATTTTCCTGAAAGCAAGCTCTATCTTGATTTTTTTTTTTTTTTTAAAGTTAATCCTTTTAAAACAATTGCTATCAGTTATTGCTGGAGAAGAATAGTGCACCAGCTGGGCTAATATGGTGACTCAACATGCCATGTAGCTATGTTTTCATTGATGGAAGGACAGTGTGAAAGTCAGGAAACCCAAGACAGAGATTACTGATCCAGCCTGGTTTAGCAGCAATGAGGGGCTGGATTGTCCTGTGCAACACAACTGTAGTCTGGAATATGGCAAATGTGAAAATTGTGGCTGTATTTAAAGCAAAAGTAAATTATCAGTTTGCTGAACAATGCAAGGATGGGATAAAAAACTTGAGCACTCCAAACTATTGGCTTTCTTTCATATTAACACAAGCAGTATTTGGGGTTGGGTGGAGATCAGGACTGAGGCTGTTCCATCATTACTTAGATCTGCTTTGCCCAGTGCTAATGTCCTGTTTAAATTTATACATTCCTTTTTGGAAAAAGGTTATCACCAGTAGCAACAGGCAAAATATTTAGTACTGAATAGTCTGCATATTTGTCCTCCAGAATCCAAACCTGTGTATGTGGAAAATAATTCAGAGAAAAGAGGGATAAGCTCCTGTATCTGCTATAGTTCCAGACACATCCTGATTTTAGTCATGCAAAAGAGAAGAATTGCCATAACTATTAAGAGCAGTGGCTCTTCTCTTTCCTTTACCCACTGCCAATAGACACTAACTCCAGACATAGAAGAGTTACTCCATTTTATGGTAACTATCCCATGGCAGGAATATCACTCTATCTGTAAACTGCATTGTTTGGCTTCCATTCTGGAGCAGGAGTTGCTACCCCTTCTGCATGCTATTCCCTTTATCTACAGATATATATTTTCATCAATTCACCTCTTGGTGTGAAACCTCTGACTGAAATCAAAGACAAAACAGCTAACTTCAAAGTGCTCATTACTTCTGCTGCCTTCTTGTTCCACACATTCATTATGCTTTAGATTTTAAGTATTTCCTCTTATTTGTTTGAACACTCTTTATTTTACCACATTCTTTTCCCGTCCCTCAAATGAGAGGGAAGTAAAGAAACCACACTGATTTGCCTTATATTTCCTATTGTCTCATAAACTTTTATCAATGCAACTCCTTTCTGCATAGGAGAGTCCACATAATTTCAATATTTTAATACAAAATTCCAGCCTCTGATCAGTGTTCATTGCCCTTTTCCTGCTACAATACCTTTGAGCTAAGTAATGAAGATTGACCACAGTATCCAATATCAAAGCATACCATTAATGAAACAAGGCAGGCACAGTAGAGGTTCTCTCTCTCTCTCTCTCCTTTATCTCATGGCTTCTAAAAACCTGCTTTTCTGTTCACCACTGGGCACTGAACAATTACTGTACAGAGAAGATGGAAAAAACTGCAAAAGGTTAGAGTAAAGCAACATGAAAAAACAGCTCCTCCTTGTGATATTTATATTTCTGCTGCTGGCCCTGGCAGAAGTCCAGACTTGGAATGAACAAACCTCCCAGTGGCTTAGGGACTACATTATTCAGCCCATAGTCAGGAAATGCAAAAGCATGTGACAATGGGAAGAAATAAAGCAAGCTTTCCAATGTTTTTGAGCTTCCAGCTCAATCAGCTTGGATCAGAACTCAGGAACTGTTGAGATTTTGTGTGAATGAGTTTTCTATTGCTAAACAAAAACATGTGTGTGTTGTAGTGAAAGACAGTAAAGTGGTAAACAGTCTGTGGCTTTGCTTCCTTGTTGATATTTCTTTTTTACAGTACTAGCACTAGTACTAAAACCCCATCTTTATGTACAAGGCCACCATCCTCTCTCTTCAAATACAGTGACAAACTCTTTCCCAAAATGCCAAGTCAGCTCCCTATTTCTCCTCCTTTCCAGGAAAGCTACCTTGTAATTGTTGATCACTACTCTGTGGGCCTGGTTCTTCTGAAGGAGTTGGGTAATGTTCCATGAGATTTGTTAACCAGTGAGTCAGGTAAAAACTGTCCTTTAGAGAAGATTTCCTTTGGGGAACAAATATCCCAATAACACAGATGTTAGGAAAATAATGCCAAATTATCTTGATAAATGTTTAAAATACAGAATGCCCACAATTATATTATTATAGACAGTTTTCCAGCACACCTGTAGAGACTGTACAGAGCAGAGATTTAATCTTCCCTTTTTCTCCCAGCATAGAATCATTCTCATGGGACAGATGTTTGTCTTTAGAGTCCATGTTTTACCTAGAAGGCATAGGATCACTGAACATGAGCCCCTATACATGCAATATTTTAAACCTCTTCTATAATTCCTCTCCCTCTGTTGCAAGGTTAGTGACAGAGCAGTAAAACCAGAACCTTCAAGACACAGAACACAGAGGGCAGCAGGTGTCTAAGCACTCTCATGCTGACCATTTCCATGACCAGACAGGGCCAGGTTTACGCTTATATTTTCCTGAAAAGCATGAGATTTATGGTTTGTGAGAACACTCTAAAGAGGCTTGACTATTTCAATAAACTAACATTAACTGTTATTATCCAATGTTTTCTTTTATGGATTTTTTTCAAATTAACAAACACCCTATGAATCTTATCACAAATTCACTGAGAGCAAGAAGGTTTTTGCAGCAAGATTGTAATCTCTTTGTTTTAGCACAACTGAGGATCAACTGAGTCCTTGATCAGGTGGGATCACAAAGTTGCAGTCTAGCCCATAGAGGGGAAAGTATTTAAGAACTGGTAGCTTAAAGAGATTGTTTTCATGGTGAACAATACAGGGGTCTGGCATTCAAAAGTAGCACCTATTAGGTTTTGCTCCTGGGGCAGAATTTTTCTGCGAAACTCTTACTAGTTTAATGTTAAAATACCAGCTGAAAAATACAAGAAACATGCTTGCCATCTCAGCCTCCAACAGAAAACCTTCTCTGGATTAGCACAGACTCTGCTGTTGCCCCAGCTCCCCTCAGGTGGGTTTAACATGCCTGAACCCCATCAAACCTTAGACCAGAGAGTGATGGTGAAAACAAATGACACAAACTCCTTAAATGGTCCTGCCATGTCTGGGTAGCTGGGAGCCTGCTGGAAGCAGTTTCCCCAATACTGCATCCCATTGCTTTTGTTTATCTAGCCTTGCTGACATTTTCTTCAATTAGGAAACAATAGCTCCGTTCCAATGTACTGAGCACAATTACTGCAACTGAGTCACGTGGCACCAGGAGAGTGTGTTTTCAATTATTCACTCTGTCTTTTTTTGCCAGGCCTATGAAGAGGAACAGCCTTCTGCAGGATTCAGGTTTGTCTGCCTCGCTGTTGTAAGTTCCTCCTTTTGAATTTTTATTTTATCATTAGGGGGTTTTTTTTAATTATAATTTTTAAATTCTACTCTCTGAGAGTTTCTTACTCTTTACTAGAAAACTTCCAAATCTTTAGCTCTGCCTACTGGGGAAACCCTAGACCTCTGCAATATTTCAGTGCTAATAGTACTGCGCAGTAATGAATCTGAGTAAGATCACAAGATCTAGATTAAATTAAGATGCAAGATCTAGATTAAAAGAGGATGCTGCTGGCACTTGGTAATGTAAAACTCATATTGTTCTTGCTAGTAAAGTCCTGTCTTTCCTGCTGTCTGGTTAACAGCAGAGCATTCGCATTCAATCTGGGAGCTACACCAAATTATTTGTATCTTGTAAATGCTTGGTTTAATACCCAACCAAAAATTTGAACCAAATGGCCACAGCTCAGATCATGAATTTTGTTTGCAGAAGACAGACTGAGTTTGGGCTTTTAAGATTTAAAGCTGGAAAAATAAAGCTGGGGGGAAAAATATGAAACAGAGAAAGAACATTTGGTTTGCATTACAAACCACAGACAGCTTCCATCAGGCAAGCTGGAGGTATAAGAATGGCAAAAGAAAATGACAAGCAGTGAATGCACTGGAGAAAAAGATGAATGGCTTGGAGAATTGACTTTGAAGTAATTGTCCATGCCATCAATATCTCGAATTAAATTTGGTGGAAGATGGCAATGAATCATAAAGCTTCTCTGGCACTTGTGATATCGTATGCTGTAAAATAAAATTTCTGGATATTTTTATTGGAAAACTTATGGACTCTGTTTTTTGGTACCTCCTATATTTCTGTCACTTATGCAACCCTGAATCAGCAGCTCTGGAAAGAATGTTGCCTTAGTTAGGACTTGTGATCTAATAGTTATAGCAAGTATTTAACTGGATGTCTCCAGGACTAGTGGGTTTATTTTCACATCAGCCCCTGTAACACTGTGGGATTAGGTAAGTCATTCAGGGTTAAACTTGGTCTTTGAGTGGATGAAGCTCTCATGGGGGCAGGGGAGGAAGAAACAGCTGATGGAGCAGGGCAAAGAGTTCTCTCTGCATAAGATAAAATTCCTCAGGAGCATTACAGGGGGATGGGAAAGCAGAATGCACTTAAGACTCGTGTTTCCTTCACTGTTTGAACAGGTGCTTCTATGTGTCCCTGCATCCCAGATGTTTAGCAGAGCCAGAGAGGCACCTCTTGGACATTTAGCACTGATGGCAGTTCTCCCTTAAGCCCAATAGCTTCAGGCAGAGCAAGAAAGGACTTCATTCTAGCACGCCAGTCTCCAGAGGGCTGCATTCTGACCATTAAACTATCAAGTACTCTGCTTATCCAAATGCTTAATAGCTCTTTTTAAATTCTTCCTCTTTGAGAAAAGTAAGAGCGTGTTTAATATTTGTACAAAATTGACAGACTTGAATGAAAATTGTTCTTTCTTTTAGCTTCCCCACATAGGCAGGATTGTTTAGGTCTGAATGTGCAGCTTGGGTACATTTGTGATGATGTTACCAGTGTCTAATAGCAATTGTCAGTATCACAGAAGGAGCACTGATCCCTATGGCAGATTTTCAAGGGATGCACATTCCACTCACCTCCAGCTCTGTTGTTTCCTACCCAGGTGCTGAGAGTAGAGACTTGCAGAAATTCCCTTCACCCCAGCCATCCCTCCTTTTTTTACTCTACATTCTGGTCTAATGGGCCAGACTGCATTTTCACTTTCATTTAGACATACAGGAAACACAACATCATAGGCTTTAACAAGATTCATTTCCTAGTGCAGTGGAGATGCTAACAGGGATTTCTGAGTTCAAAAATTTAGTTCATGTATGTGATGGTAGACAAAAGCTTTAGGCTTATCAAAACTCTAAAAAGTGCATTTGTTAAAAGTCACAAACAAGATCTGCCAACCTTACATTTGTGTGCTCTGTGTCACAGGAAGAGAGCGTGGCTGTGCTGCTGGGCAGTTCCCAATCACACCAAACTCGTCATTCATAAGAGAGGCTACTCTGAAAAAAAGAAAAAAGCAGAATGTTCTGTGAATTGAAGGGGATGGAGAATATGCAAGTCCAGTTTGACCCTGAAAGCTTCCCTCAGGCCATTGTCAGGGAGGCTGGGAGCCCAGTGACTTCCATTCCTCTGTTCCAATCCAGGGGTCAGACTCCCACAGGAGCAGAGGGAACCCCAAAGAGACACAGAGAGGGGCAGAAAGCACACCAGCCTTGGGGGACTTGGCATATTCTGGCTACTTTCAAACTTTGCCCTGAAATAGTGTCTTGCTAGGAAATCCCTGGAGCTCCAATAGTCAGGGCACGAGTTTCTGAAGCGTTAGGGATTTTGTTTTGGAAAAAGAGACATAAGGGAGCAGAGCAACAACAGAAGTGGAGTGATAGAAAATAAATAATGATGTAGAAGATGTAGAAGCACTACCTATCAAAAAACACCAGAAAAGACTGCACCAATAAGCATCCTTCTCCCTGGGACATCTCTGCTGCACCTGAAAATTGTTTTACTTTTACAAATTCAGATTCATGCTGAACTGTGGATTTCTCCAGCAATGCCATATAGCTCCTTTAGGCAGGCGCTCAGTGGCATAGTGTTTATCTTCTGCTTTTGTTTTACCTGTTTAATTGTATAAGAAAAAACCCAAGAAAAATAATCCTGAAGCTTTATTACAATGTTGACTTGGATTTATTATCTGCATCTGGCTTGGTCTGAGTTTGTAGGCCTATATTTATTGTCGTGGCTATAAGGAGCCTTTAGAAAATCTGCCTTCCTTTCTGTATCACCAGTGGAACTTCAGGTACCAAGTGCATATATATCTACCTAATTCTGCATAGAAAAGAAAAAACCCAAAACCAAACATAACAACCCAGTTTAGAGCACAATGGACAATTTTTTCTCTCAGTAGGATACGTGAGAAGTGCTTTTTAAATTACACTGATTTTCAGTTTTGTGCATAACACCTACAGCATCTTTGATTTATGCAAATACATCAGTTTCAATTGGTATTTTCTCTAGCATGGTAACATTGGTATCAGTTAGGTTGTGTGAGGAGAATAGAAAAGTTTGTGTAGTAAATATAATGATAAAACTTTGACTCTTAGGTGGGAGAGTCAAAGTAATTAATTTAGATGTCCTCTTGTTGAATTTTCAGCACTGACACATACCTACCAAAGCATTTCTAAAAAGCTTTTTCTGAGAGAGTTTTAACCCCTTTGTTATCTTAAAATGCTCATTATGTTATTTATTATACAAAAGCTCCAAGTTTTGCTATATTTTGATTGTATATATTTTTTCCAATTTATCTTAATTTTATATGTTGAATCATGTGCTGAAACAAACCATTTCTGTAATAGGACACTTTTTGATTGATGTACTGGAGCTGTATTCCTTTATAGAATTCAATCCCTAATCAGATATTCACATCTTAAGTGCTTCACTGGATCTCTCAGTTACTCTTAAATGCACAGTCTTAAGTGAGCTCTGGTTTGCAAAGGTGGAAGTTTTATGGCAGCCTGACATTCCTTACTCTCTCAAGGCTAAGATCGACTTTTGCTAAACCACTTACAACTCGGATGTGCCAGGCAGAGAACTTAGAGTGGACAATTTGATTAATCTTCTTTGAATTATAGTGGTTTCATGAATCAAACTTCAGAAGGAGCTTCTTCTTTCCAAATAATATTAGGAGGATAGAATAATGCTTTTAAAGTATCTTCCTTTTCTGTTTGGGATTTCAACATGCAAATTCAGCAGATGCCCAAAGCAAGCAGACAATGGCAGCATCACAAACATTTATTAAAAGCACTCCACTCTGCTAGGGTAACATGGCAAGAGAATGAAAAGGTGAAGGAGGATCTAGGAGAGCTCTGCACAGAAGTAGAATTAGCAAGTCATGAGATATCACGTGGCTGTTCTCAGACTGAAAGGCTCTGTTGATTCGATTTATTCATTAGGGCTTTCCAGTAGCGTAGGTTATTAAGTGGGAGAAAGTGGGGTATATTACAACTCACTTTTATATTTCCTTTCCTGGAGGATATTTAGCACCACAGAAGCAGAGAAAACTATTGAAAGTATCATGCCACATAAATGGGAGAATGATAGGAAAAAGAGCAGCAGCTCTCTGAAGATGGATCAAAAGAACAATGCTGGGAACAGGAAGTCAAGGAAGTTTCGCTCCATTTCAAGATCACTTATTCTCTGCAATGCCAAAACCAGCGATGATGGGTCAAGTCCTGATGAGAAATGCCCTGATCCCTTTGAGATCTCTACCAGCTGGGGTCAAGAGGATTTCGACTGCTGCTCCAGAACACAGCTGCCAAACACATCAGAGGCAGAGGACAGCCCACCTGATCCTCCACGTGTGGTCACCAGCGTTCTCCAGTCCAAAGCTGCAGCAAATGAGAACTGCAACAACACGAGAAGAAAGTTCCTCACCAAGGTAGGCAACTCGTGCTGTGTATTGCAATGTTTCCTACTGCAGGAGTTCCTAAACGGATTAATTAATAGTGCTCAGGAACTTAGGGTTCTACTTGGCTTTTTCAGAGCCTCTGAACCTGCAGTGTTCCTGTTCTGCATAAAAGGCATGAAAATATACTGGTTTCCTTGCTGTGCTGTTGTACTCTGCTGATGCACAAACTCCTGAAATCAGTGCCTCTAGGCCACTATCAGTGTTCAGACAACACAGCTGGCATGTTCTATCTGCAAGAGACTCTTCAGCTCAAAATATAAACCTGTCACTATAGCAAAGTGCACTTGGTAGTGTGATACTGTGATATCTCACAAGCCATGCAAACATGAGATATATAAATACTGTGTCAGACACAGGAGATTCAGTAGGCAGATGCTCTTTCCCTCTAATTCAGGAAGAAGGTAGTGATGGCTCTAAAACCACCAGAGATGTCACATTTCCTAGAGATGTGAAAAGTGTAAGAGCCTCATATTACAATGTTATTCTTTAATCAGCTGTGTGAACCCTAGCAATGTGAACAATTTTTCAGAGCAATATATTTTAGATGGCTTTAGAAAGTTCTTTCAGTAGGATAGCCTAATTTTTCCACTTTCACTCTACCTGTTGGCTGCAATGTGTAAAAGGGACTTCACTACAAGTGTCATCCTGGCACCTCTTTTATTACATGCCTTTTATCTGTGCAGATTCATGCTTATGTGAAAGAACTGATTCTTTCACCTAAATAGTTTTTCTTGTATATGCCATTTTATATAAAATAAAATATATATTGGCTAAAATTAGACATCTACGTCGAAACACACAGTGGCACAAGTGCTACTGAAAATCAGAATCTCCACTTACCCTTGGTAATGACCATGGCATGCTTAGCATCACAAAGACTGCAGCAGGATGGATGCAAGGCGTTTCCACCCTTGGCAAAGTCCCAGCAGGAAGACAAAACCAAACCAACTTGTTATTGCATTCTGACAGAAAACAAGACCCAAGTGCCAAAACTCAGTACCCTGTAAAACCACGCCAACTCCTCCTTTTTGGAAACAATCCATATGCACCCTGCTGATGTCTCTGTGGGTGAAGAAGGAGCTGGCCTCTGGGCATTCCCCCATCTTCTCTTTTCAAAAGTTGAAGCACTCAGGTGTGTGTCAGCTGCCACAGTCTATTTCCTTGCACATCTCCTAAATGTGCAAGGCTCCAATAACTGCTGTGATCCATATCCATATGCAGCTACTCAGGATCTTATCACAGACTGGAAGTTTAAATAAATTGCTTTAATAGCTAGCAAGCAGCTAAAATAAGGATCTGGGGAACACAGTAAGTCCCACAATGCCTTTGCACATATAAAATAGAACTGCTAAGGCTATAAATCCACTCTTAGGCTGAAGCATCAGTGTCACTGAAGAACATGTGTCAGATGCTGACACAAATTAGTCCCTCACAGCAGCATTTGGGTTGCTTAGTGCTGCTGTTGACTATGAGTACCATTAAATTCCCACTTCAGAGCTCTCACAGCAATCTAAACCCCTTCAAATGCTACTAATCTTCCATACCTTTTAAAGTCATGGATCAATGAGTGATTCTAAAGTCTTAGCCTGGCTTGCTAATTAGGATGAACATTGGTAACAGCCACACCAACCCTGTCCTGTGCTGCTGCTGCTGCTGAGGCTTTCCCCCTAGAGTATGAAAGCAGTGATCTTTACCTTCCATATGGCACAAGCCTGCCAGAACAATCTTCCTGTACCACACATCTTACAAAGCTTAAGCCTTCTCTCTTCAACAAGTCAAACAGGCATTTTTTCATGTCCCGGTGTAATTCTCTCTCCATCTAAATGTGACACTTCAGAAATTCATGATGTGTGACTCAGAGCTGAAGAATCCTTGTCTTTGTTCAAGAAAATTGATTCCATTCTTTCTGTGGTGTTCTTGAGGATATTCCACTATTCTTCAGCTTTCCAGCACCTCCAGCCCTAAGCGTGACTCTGAAGGTGTTAATAACTCCCACAGAACTGAACAACTTAATATTGCTGTCACAAGAAAGCAGAGAAGAATGCTTAAAAGTGCTGCATGATTTAATGCTCCCTGTGCACTTCTTCTCCAGAGAAAGGGGGAGTCTGTAACATCAGTATTCAAAATGCAAATTCCTTTTCTTCTGTTGAAAACCTTAAGTGCCTCTCTGAGCCATGCTCTACCGACTGCTTGGGATTCACCATAAGGAATAAATGATTAGCAAATCAGGGTTGCAGGACTAAATAACAGAGGGTTTTTCTTTCCTTCTCCAATATTCTGTCAGCAATGAGAGTAGATGAAAATCTTTTAATGCATTTGGCTTCTGTGACCCAGTATTCAATATACCCAGTATATTGACTATTGTTTGCTGTGTCTAGAGGCCCAGGGTTACCCTGGTGTCACTTGTTCAGACACTTTCTGAGATGAGGTGTGCTTGGTCTGGTATGGTGGACTGTCAGCTGGTCTATATTTAAACAAGCAGATCTCCTTCACAGTTTGCTTCTCACAAAATCAGCAATTTTCACATGGCCTGAAATAAGAGAAACCAAATAAATGGTAAGCAGTACCTGATACCCTGAGCACGGACACAGCAAACACTGTGGAAGATGTCTTTGCCTGCTGAGAATGAAATCAGTTCAGTTGTTGGAAAACTGGGCAGGAATAGATGATATCAGCTCCTTCAGAGAACAGCAGGCTCTGCTGAGCATGACAGCTGCTGCAAGAAGCACTTCTGCTACTCCAAGAAACATTCAATTACGTCTTCCCAACACCCCTAAAACCCTGGGAAGCCCTGAGAGCTACCACTGGGGCTCATAGCAGGGTTGAAATAGCATCTAGAATAAACTAGAATAGAAAAGGGCTGTATTCTGATGAAATAAATATAGGAACTAAGCTGACTTGACTGCATGGCTCTACTTGATTCTAGAAGCTTCTGCACCCTTTCTTCCTTTGGTCCCTGACCCTCTGCTTGAAGGAGGGAAAAGGCAAAAGGTACTTTTTCTCCTTTGGTCACCAGCAGAATATAATTTTATTAAGTTGCCTTGATGCAAATACCAGTTAGCTGGCCCTTTGGTACCAGGACAAGTGCTATGGCAACAGACTGTAATGTCTCAAACACAAGCCCACAGCCAGGATAGAAAACCAAAGCCAAGAGAGGAGACTGCATTTATTTAGATATTTATGTGTTCTCCTCAGTTTTCATACTTCTCTCTTTCTGTCTGCCCAACCTTTTTGCTTTTGCTCCACATCACCCAGGTCACCCAGAGCAAGCTGGGAAAGGAGCTGTTCCATTAATACAGTGTGTGCTGCAAAATGCAGGCCAGCAAAGGCTCCCAGGAAAACACAGCAAAGGGCAGATGATGGGTGGAAAGGTCCTTCTGTAACATCTGATGTGCTGAATTGTCAATCAAGGGCAAAGCCTTGGCTCATGCCCTGCTCCTTGCATCATCCTTGCTTTCCAGCTTCTGCCATTTCACTGGTTTCAAAGGGGATATGCTGCTGGGAAAATGAATTACATCTACTATAAATATTTTTAAAAGACCAATGCTAGGGTATGTTAGAGCCAGTGGAGTGAGTTTATGCCAGAGAGACTCTGGCCCTTTTTCTGTTAAAACTGATGAAGAAAAAAATTGCTCCTTGAAGAAAATCCCCAAAGATCATATTCTCTTGGAAATCCCAGCCATTTCACAGTCGTAAGACCAGAAAAGCTAAATATATTAATACATTATTGTAATGCTGTTAGATATATTTATTTTCCTTTTTTTTTTTTCCTAAACCAGCAGTCAATTAGCTCATTGTCATGCACTTGGTTAACTGAGTCCAAGACCTTACTTGAACTAGCCTTGTATAACATTTCAATTCAGACAATCTAACTACTGTGTCGTACTTTAAGAGCGCACAAAAGTTTTTCAGTTTTCCACAGATGCCATGGTTACCCTTATTTCTAAACAACATCTGGAATGAGATGTTTTGAGATGGGACTCTGGGTTAGAAATGTCTAATGAAAGAATGAAGGAAAAAGGAACCTTTTAAATGGCAGATAAAAAGCACCCTCAGAAAATTTGCATTTTGAATGACAAAAAATGGGAACAGGAAGAGAGAGTTGGCCTGGATGCACAAATTACTTTTCCAGAACTAAACACAAGAAAAGTTAATCTATTCTCACCTGTGGAAAACTCAAGAAGGCTCTTAAACTCCTTTAATTTTTATCTTTCATCCAAGCAGACTCGGCTTAAATACAAATTTTGCTTTGAGCAGAACTTACAATGTAGTTAAAAGTTTCCCCTGAGTCTTGAATGCTGGGAGACAAAGCAGAGAGTTTATTCACTGGCAGAAAATATATGTTTAAATATATGTTATAATAATGAAGTGACAAGGTTGACCTAGGATCCACCTGCCCCCACATCAAACCTGACAACATTCTTTCAGCAAATTTTCAGTACTCATTGTATTCAGACCTATAAATCACCTTTCAAAACAAACAGTACACTTTAAAAAGGAGAAGGATGTAAAAATAAATACTGTCTTTATGCTTGGAACCATAAGAAGTATTCCTATGCATAAAATAATCAGAGAGACGGGAAAAATTATGAAAGAACTAAACCCAAAGCAAACTGACTGCAGGCACAAGAATTGGTCAAACATTTATTTATCTGAAGAACAGCTTTTATTAATTTTCTGTCATGTTGCAATAACTTGGATATGAATATAATGATCTATATCCAGGACCCAAAAAATACAGATGTTGACAATATACAGATATTTGCCACATGTCCATAGACCAATAAAAACCTTTTTTTTTTTTCAAGTAATTCACCTAAATGAATTGCAGCAATGATTGAGACACAGAGCTAGTTTGAAATGTAGCCCAACTGGGTAAGATGACTACATATCTAAACAAAAATTGTTCCCAAGATTTTTCTGCAGAGAACAAGGGATTTAACCTCTACTTTCCTAGTGACTAAGTGCATGCAACTCACAGTTCTTGGAAAAACCTTCATATCAGCTTTGATTTGGTGATGTTTCACAAGGATGTCCCAATACAACCCAGAATTTTCAGCCTGGCACGTGTCCCGTTGTACAAAATACAATCCCTTCCCCAAAGGACTTACATGGTGCTGCAATGAAAAACCTCAGAGCCAAACCCACTGCTCCCTGTGATGTCCTGTGAAACTGGGCAGAGACACAACACTTTTGGACAATTAATCAGGAGGATATTTATAAATGGGAAGTACACAGTAGCTGTATACTGTGAACAAGCTATAGGAAAGGCGTGACTCAGCTTTTAACAGAGATGAGCTGGGGACAGTCTAAAAAGGCCTATGAAAATCAATAAGAAACTGAAGTGTGGAGAACAGCTGTGCAAAGTTGTGTGTGTGCCTGACAGGTCTCTGTGAGAAGAAACGTGCATCTTTCAAGGGAGCATTTCACAAGAGTAGGGACTCCTAAGAAGAGAAGTTGGCAAGTCCAGACTTGAATTCTAAGTACAGGAGAAAGAAAGAAAAGTACTTTTTTAAACACTGAGTTTTTAATACCATTATTCTTTCACAACAGCCCAAATCCACAAGCAGCTGACATCTCATAAATACTCAGCCAAATGGCAGAATAATTTCCTACCTTTAATATCTATCTGACATTTCTTGTGTTTTACAACAAGCATACCACCTTATTGAAAACCCTGTGAGTTTTAATGGATGCTCCATGTATGAAGAATCTGACCTGTAATGTCATAATCATACCCAAAATAAAGGACAGTGCAAACAAACAGAAAAGGGAACTCACATTTTTTGCTACTCAAGATCTCAAATTTTAAGGCATCAGAATGTTAATCTTTATTTTGTTACCATGCTGAAGACTTCAAAGAACTGCCATAAGATAAAAAAAAAAAAAGAACATAATGTAATCCTGATTTCAAGTAAGTATTTCCCGAGATATTTATCTTGGGTGAAAAGTAAATATAAAAGCTCCAAGACTAATATTACAGTTCAAGCCAACTGGTTTAAGATAGAATTCTGTCCATGCTTATATCCTTACCAACATATTACTCACTAGAAGAATTCTTCATGAACAAAAAAGCCTTCGTAAAATTCAGACACTCCTCATTAAAGGCAGACAATCTGGAATGTAAGCAAACCCACAGAGTTAACGAGTCAGTCAATACAATTATAGCCCTTATCCATTACCTACTGAATTCAGCCTGCACTGAGCCCAGGGCCCCAAGTTAAATGTTTCATTCATTCACAGCCTTAGATTTACTCTGGCAGGTTTCAGAATGGGAGCCAGGCTTCGACAGTCAGCCTGAAAGACAATGACCTTTATTGATATTGCTGTAAATTTGCATTTTGTGTTTGCTGTCAGTCAGGTATGATGTGATACCTACAGGTTTTTGGTGAAGGAGCACAATGATTCTCATCCTCAGGGTTGGATGAACTCTGCCTAGGGCAGAAATGAAGACCTGCTGATGGTGAAAGTGGCTACACAGCTTTCCTTGTGCTCTCAGAGGACTACAGATGACTGCAAATAGTTTATGCCACTTTGACCAGGGGCCCTGGGAGCTTCACAGACAGTTGACCACTGTTATGTTTTGTGGCCTGTCCTAACATATGAAATTTGCCTCCCCTTCAGAAATCTATACCTCAGTCATACAAATCTCTTGGGAGCAAGCCTGGATCCAGGATACACTGAGAGCCCTCTTCACTTTGTGGAGTATGGAGAGGCTGGCGAGGGCAGAGGAGGTGGGTTCAGTTGGGAGCAGAATGAGTGAATACTTGAATCAGGAGAAATACTAATAAAATGGAAAAGAAATTGTGTGCTAACTTTGCAGCTTTCCTCGTCTCTTTAAAATTTTTAGGTGTTCGCATTTATGCCACAGGCGTGTATTTCCTAGTCAAATGTGTTGTGCTTCATGTGCTTAGTTGCTCCATTTTTTGCTTTCCATATATGTCTCAAAGCACTACTTCTCCTTCTGAATGGCCCTGTGTTAATGATTCATAACTGCATTAAAGATATGCTCACAATTAGTCCTCCAGATGCAATGCAGACTACAGCAACTTCAACCAGTCTGGAGTGGACAAAGAATTTTCCACTGCTGCAGACCTCTCTGGTCCCCTGCCCCCAGTAACAAGTCAGCAGCAGGGGTGGAGCTTCTAGTCTTTTGTAGACATTTATTTTACTTATTCTCCATTCAGACCTCTTCTGTTTTCCAGAGCATTTAATTTTCTGGCATGTGTTTATTTTCCTCCCTGTCTTTTCTTACAATAGTTAGCATAGGCAAAGCTTACCCAGTTACTATGAAAAGTCTGTTATGTATTCTCTTCCCCTCATGCAAAGGGACACTATACTATAATTCTTCCCTCCTGTAGCCAGAAGCCACGGAAGTCCTAAGGAAAATAACTTCTGTAAAACACTGACTCTATAATACCATTGTTTTTTCTCAAATGGACAGTGTTAAAGGCTCCTGTTCTCCTGGGAGGAAACCTGGTTCTAAGCCTTTCTTAAAATGGCTCAGAATAAGTGTAAGTAACTTTTAACAGCTTTAGTACATTTTTACTCATGCAACCTTTCATCTTCTGGATCAGGATAGCTGCATCTGCAGGCTGTGCTCAACATCAGGGAACAGCAGCTCAGGAATCAAGCTCTCCAGGAGTCCGAGATGTGCATCTTTCTGGAAAGGGTTAACAGGCAGCCAGGTGCCTGCTGAAGGCCCAGCAAACAGGTACAGTACATGTGGAGCTAGCAAGTTATTACAGAGACATTTGTTTGCACAGATTTTGCACAACCAGCTTTCTGTGACAGGCTATGCCTCGAAGCTCAGTTCCAGAGGAAAGAAATGATGTCTGGGAATCATTCCCTACATTGCTTCCAGTTGGAGCCACAGGTCAAGATTGTAGAAAAATAAAACTACGACCACTCAGGGATCTAATGCTGCTCAATTACACCAAGAAATAAAACCTGGAAGAATGAGAGAGTGTACATAACATCAGGTTTTCAAATGGTGATGCCTTGTTAAAGGGCAGTGTAGGGTGGCATCAGTCCTGCAAGGCCACTGGAAACAATGTGAGCCAAGGCTCCCAACAGGGAGTAAATGTTGTCTTTGATCAATTTTTGAGTGCAAGAGGGTGAGAAGGGAGGAATATCTTGCCTGGATGTTAGCTGTGTGATCACCAGGCAGCAGAGAGCAGCAACAGGAAAAAATCCTAGCAGGGGATGGGGTGTATCACCATCCAGGCACCTCATGGCAGCCCAGGTCAAGGCAAAGGGAGAATTGCAGCTGACTCTCAGACAGTGAGAGAGGTAGCACATGGAACAGGGACGTATTATTCTGTGTGAAATTATATACAAATGTTTCTTTTTTTCCTTTAAGGGATGGTTGCCTGAGCCCAAGGGATGAACTGTTAACACTAAATGCACAATCACTGAAAGACCTGCCCAGAAAGGAGGCTGAGTCTGTCATTCCCCCAACGACACGGCTGGTGAACATCATGATGGCTCACAAAGTAAGCATGAGCCACTGTGGGGTGGTGGGACATGTCCTTTAGAGAGGGGGGGAATTTGTTCATCAGGCGTTTGAAGAATATGGTTTGGCCTTTCCTGACAAAACCCAAAACCTCTTGTGGTCAGACTCTGGTGACTTTCAACACAGCTTTTTCCCAGATAAACAGAGACTGTGGGGAGGCCAAGGCCCTGGGAAACTCCAGCAAGGGCTGTTCAAACACTTCTTTTAGAAACACATAGCTTGCCAATGTTAATTTTCCATTTAGAAGTTGCAGAAAGGCAGAAATGGATTTAAGGGAAGATCCATGAATCCCAGAGAAGCTAGAGAGCAGGCCCTGTAACAAAGTAGTTCTGTGGATCTAGGATCTATAGATAATAGCAAAGACTTTTCAAGCTAGCTAGTTTAGCAAAAGAAACACTGCAGAATCATTTTCAAAATTCACCTTTAAGGATCCTCTCTGTACTTCTTATTCTGAAGAGTTCCCTAAGGGAACGGGACTGGAAAGCCCTAGCAGGATTTTGCTGCTTGGTAATACCCCCACCTGCTGTCCAAGAGGAAAATTAGCATTCCTTAGGGCCTGTATCTCCAAACAGAACTCCTGAAATCAGAATTCTGAAACAAAGTGTTTGTCCTGCTTGGCTCCAGTTAGATTAGAACATACAGATTGTGCTCTGACACTGCTCTTGTGGCTGTCTCAGCTCCTGCAGAATACCACTGAGCAACAATTTGGCATTTTGTTTTATGTATATCAGTTTCCATATGGTATCTGTATCTAGTAATGTTCTTCCTTTAACTGGGATTCCCTCAGGATCAAAGTAATTGTGTTACAGAAACAGGATCAGAATCAGGACTTGCAGGAACCACCCAGAAATTATTCCTAACATCAACTGTTATGCAGATGTGATCATGTATTTATTTTCTAACAGTTCTAAAAACCTGCATTTAGAAAGCTGAATGTTTTATCTACAAGTTTTTAAATGCTAGAATTAGGGGCCATATTTTCAAAAGAAACAGGAGATTCCAACTAGAAGATACAGATTTTCTGGAAAACTCTAAAACTTAGTCCCCAGAGGTTTTTAAATGTTCAGATTGTATTTTGACTAAAAAGCATCCCTTTGAATCGAAAGTTAGGCACCTATCCACCCTTGCATAGATGGGCTTAAGAATTTTTCTCTTGAATTTAACACCTCCCTAATGTGCTTCAGTACCTGAAAAGTTAATGAGCTACCTCCAGAAATTAGATAAGCAGGACTATATCTTACCCATCCATCAAGCTATTAATCTGTGTGGACCAACTGGGGGTGTCCAATTAATTTTCTGTTCATTTTGTCTAAGGACCTGAATCAATTTCTATCTTATCACTTTGTTATAATCATTTTTATAGCAACCCTTTGAGCTTCATTCCCCTTTATCCTCCTATTTATTTTAAATAATGAATTTTGCTCCATGTTTTTTTTTAAATTCTGGCTGAAATCCGCACAAGCCAAATTAAAAGAAATTTGCTTTTTCAGAATAGATCACTTCAGAAATTTCTTGCATAGCAATGGGTTTTGTTTGTTTTGTTTTGTTTTAGGAAACACCACCACGTAAGGAAAGGCCCTTGGAAATACAGAATGGTTTTCTGCACGGTAAGGCTGCATGTCAGCAGACTCGCAGTAACTCCACCAGTAAGTTGCAGAGCAATAATCTGTTTTCTTGTAATACTCAGGGAGTGCAGATCACAGGCCCCCCTCCTGTGATGGTACTATGGTTCTAAAAGAACTATTGTCCAAATTTAGTCTTGGATCCTTAGCTAAGAATTGCTGATGCATAGAATCATCAGCTTCTGTATTCAAAACATCCTCCACATCCTCCAGCCAGGTTTGGTGCATAAGGTTTGCATTTTATGGTTTGGAGCTTTTATTATGTTGTATTCTAAATAGGCCAACCCTTTTTTTTTAGGGAATGCTCACACTTTTTTCTATATTTAACATTAATGGCTACCCCCAAATGACAGCTGAAAACATCAATCCCTTCACAAAGAGATTTACAAAGGGAAGAACATTCCTAAGTAACATTTAGCTAAAATGCCTGTGGAAGGCCTTGTGAGTAACAGCCCTGTCTGCCGCCCGGCAGGTGCGAGCCCGCTCTGGGCCGGGGAGGGCCCCGCGCCCCGCAGAGCTGCGCCCCTCAGGGACCGCCAGCCCCACGCCCTCCACGGCAGCCGAAAATCGCTCTCGCAGCAGCTGGAGTGCCCTGCAGGGAGAGCCCCGGTGAGTGTCACCCAGAAACACGCAGCGCTGGCCCCAGCAGGGCTCTGCATGACCGCGGCACCGCTTTCCTGCCAGGTTCCACCTGCGCCGCAGGCCCAGCAGGGGCCACGGGCACTCTGCCTCCTCTGTTTCTGTCCCCAACATCTCCTCTCTGAGGGGTGGGAGACGGGAAAGGCTCTGTGCCAGCAAACTCCAATTTCTCCAGGTTCTCCCTCCAATTGCCCAACAGGTTCCAGGGTGTGGCTATGTTCCACTCTGAGCCCCAGTGCCACCTGTCTCCCCGGTCACCTGTGCTGGCCCAGCCATGGCCACAAGCGGCTACGGACTCACCATGGCCCCCACTGAATAAAACAGATTTAAACACGCTGTTAAAGGAGGCAGGAGACTCCAGATGGATGTCAAGTGACCCGTCAGAGACTGGGGAGTGTTGGGGTATTTATGGCCAAAGGTCCCCAGGCTCAGCCCTGGAGGAGGGGATGGAGGCAAAGCTCCTCACACTCAGCTCCCACCTCCCTCCCTGCCTTCTCCTGGCCCATCACTCGCCCTGAGGAACCCAAGGCTTTAACAGGAATAAGGAAGCTGCAAACCAGAGCACAAACCCCAACCAAACCCTGTGGTATTCTCACAGTCTCTTTTAACAGAGAGACATAGTTTCTCCCAGGCTCAGCCTGGGAAAGCTCAGAGAGAGAATTAAAACAATTCTTATCTTATCCCCTGCAGGTGGTGTTGTGAAAGATGTTTACAAGAAGGAGTTGTTCCTTTCTTGATCAATAGTGCGAGAGAAGTTTCCTAAAGACCAATCAGGTCTTAGGTTCACGATGCTCTCTATAAGAAGAGTGAATTTCTATTAATAAATGCCTTTTATGCCTTCTGAATCATGGAGCCATATGTCACCTTCGTCTGTCCCCTCTATCACTCGTGCAACAAAACCCCACCCGAGCACACAGACAGATCCTCAGGGATTCCCTGGGATTCCTTCTCATCAAAGCTGCTGCCTGGCACCTGCTGCCTGTTTGAATAGGCTCTTTGGCAGCATCCTGGCTTTGGGTATTGCTACCCACCACATACAGAAATAAAAAATATACATCCTCACACAGAAACAAAAGAAATTTGAAAATTTCCCATTTCAGATTTCCCATTTCCCATACCTGAATAAACGGTCATGCTGGTCTGGCAGAGGAATGCACTTTGGAGGGTGTGCTTTTGGTTTTGCACACTTGTTTACCTCTTAATCCTGTTCCAAATCCCATGTTGAATAGATAATCTGCTTTTCATGTCAAAATTGAGACTCTCACATATGCAGAAGCCAAAATTTTGGCTGATTTTCCATGCTCTTCAACACCTGTTAGTTTCACTTTGCTGCATAAAAAAAAAAAAGAATAAAAAAAGCATTGAACTCTCTCAGATGTGTGATGAGTACAATTAACTCTGACCCTGCCGAACTTCATGCATAGTGAGCTTTGGGTAATGACTTCTGTCAGTGCTTAAATTATCTTGTAATACCCAATTCCATGTTGAAATAGGTGGTTTTCATTAAACATTTCACTAAATATTTCATTAAAATTTCATTAAAATGGGGAAAATCTCAGAGGCTGAATTTAGGAAAGCCAGCAAAAATTCTTATTTTGGGGGAAATGCTGAAAAGAGGTTTGGTATGTGCCAAGATAAAGTTTTTAGTCACAAGATGAAGGAAAGATTTTGAATGTCTTGATTCTAGTTCAGTTCTTAAAGGCAAAAATGATAATACTTGTTTATGTCCCCTAATGACCTCAAATGGGGTTTTGGCATGGGGACCCAAGCCATGGGAACATGGGGGCAAATATATCTTTCAACACCATTGCATCACTTCAAGGACCAACATACTAATTTTTCTCCAATTTAGTCCCTAAAGTACAAATTCAGTGAGCAGCGATTTTCTGAACAACAAATGGCTTATGAAAACTAGAAAGATTCTTTTTTTAAAAAAAAAATCAGTACCATCAGTTATAAGGAAGAAAATTTCAAATAAGCAAGTTGCTGCAATCTATGTTCAAGAATCTCTGCTTATGCATAAAAGAAAATTGTGGGTTTTGTTGGTTTTTTTTAATGTTCACAGGCAATTTCGAGGTCATCTAGATCCCTAAGTACAGCACAACTAGTGCACACATCCTGTGGCTCACAGGCTTCAGTAATTTCAAACATTGTACTGATGAAAGGACAAGGGAAGGTAAGACTGGCTCTGTTGATTTCCCATGAGTTTTACTTCATTCACAAACGTGATCTGCAAAGTGCAGAGAAGTGACTGCAGGTATTAACGTTGCTACTTTTGGGCTGCCAATTCATATCCAAGCAAAAATTTAAAAAATAATTTAGACACCTTCCTTTGTGTCTAGAATAGTGAATTATTTGATTGGAACAAACAGAAAGCAAAACATGAGAGGATTCTGCCAAAATTCCCATTTGCTCTTAACTACAGGAATCTGACTATCATTTGTTATACTGCTCTACTGACAATACTGCCCATGTAGGTGATACAGAAGAAAGTGCCCATGAACTGAGAACTGAAGATGGGTTCTCACACACTTTTTCTTCCATAAATTAGGGTTTGGGCTTCAGTATCGTTGGTGGTAAAGACAGCATTTATGGACCAATAGGCATCTATGTCAAAACCATCTTTCCTGGTGGAGCTGCTGCTGCTGATGGAAGGCTACAAGAAGGTGGGAAATACCTCTTGTCTTCCTTTTCCCCCTTCCCAAAAAATGATACTTAAAGACAGATTGAAGCTGAAATGATCCATAAGTGACTTTTACACCTACACCCATTTGCATTTGCAGGAGTCCTTTTGCGTGTATGTTATCATGTAACTTTTTGCACAATACAGTAACAGTAATATAATTTTTTCTCTTTCAAAACAGGTGATGAAATCCTGGAACTGAATGGAGAATCCATGCATGGATTAACACATTATGATGCTTTACAGAAATTTAAGGTTATGTACTCTCCTTCCAGAACAACCTCTGGTTTTGTGCATGTGAGCTCAACCCATTTACTCACTGTCTGTTCCTTCCAGCAGGCCAAAAAGGGTCTTCTGACACTTACAGTCAGGACAAGCTTCAGCACACCTCACTCTGCTTCCAGCTGTCAGTCAGACCTCTTGTGTCAGTCACTGAGCTCCAGTACATGCATAACCAAGGAAAACAGCTCTTTCAGTTCAGAAAATGCAACATTCTCGTTAAATCCTACAAAGCCCAATGACAGGGTCATAATGGAAGTTACCCTAAACAAAGGTGAGTGTTGACATTAACTGAGCACTGCCAAAGAAGCACTGACTGGCAAACCACTGTTCATTTGCTCTCTGAATGTCTTTCCTCCCTAACCTGATCCTTTTCCTGAGCTAATTTTTTTAACAAACTAAATTAGATCTTGGTGCCTGTCAGTGCTAACAAGTATCTATCAACAGCAGAATTTTGAGCACCATCTGTCCTCAAGAGCCAATCACTGAGTTTTTTTCTCAGAAGCATTAGAGTCACATTCATATCCTTCATGTGAAAAAGTAAAGCTCTTGTCAACAAATGCCTCTTATTAAGCAGACTGTGCAACTCTTAGCCATAATTATGCAAGCAGTTAATTTCAGTCCTGAAAAGGCTTAAAACAAAATAAGTATCTATATCCTCTTGTAGTTCTTTCACCTCCTCTCCAAATGTCATCATCTATTTATAAACAACCACTGGCACAATGAAATAAACTTTTAAATATAGGAACAGCAGAGCAACAAACAAAGCAAACACTCAGTGATTTACCAAACACACAGTATGGGATCTGACATCAGTGAGATGTCAGAGCAGAGGGTAAACTCACAGAAGTCTTAAGCCGTATTATATAAAACAGAGGGAGGATTGAAATGATATAGCTAACAGTAGCCATGTATCCTTAATTTTAGCTTGTTTTCCCTCTTAATTTTAGCTCCCTAAGTTTTCTTTACTATTCTGTCTCCTTGTAAAATCATTTGAATTTTTCTGAAAGTGACAGATGTTTTGCAAAGTAAGTCTGCATTCCATTGTTCCTGTTACACTTTAATCATGAGGGGGACAAAAGCTCCCATAACAACCCCACAATAAAACAATAGAAAGGTAGAGAAAAATGCAGTGGAAGCAGCAACGAATACTGAATGTGCAACATTCATGAACACGAGACCTGGTTTGTGCAGAAAAAAGAATCAAATTTAATTATTTTTAAAAAGATTCTTCAGTGGTTTGCTTTCACTGTTTCTTATGTCTTTTTTTAAATATTATTGATTCTTTCAGAGCCGGGTGTTGGCCTTGGGATTGGGTTATGTAGCATCCCTTACTTCCAGTGTATTTCAGGGATCTTTATTCACACCCTCTCACCAGGCTCAGTGGCACATATGGATGGGAGACTCAGGTAGGATGAGAAAGGCTGTCTTATGCCACAAGTTGCTCATTGATCTGTTTTATGGGGGTTTTTTTGACCTATTTGGGCAGGAAGAAATATTAATTTCTGGGAATTTGGGGTTTAAAGCAGGTGTTCTAGTCTCACAGTTGGAGCATGTGTCTTCAGGGTATGTGGGGTTTCCAGAAATAGAGCAACACAGTGAAATCACTGCCTCTTGCCCAAGCTGGGCAAACTTTGAAGGTCTTAGACAAGCTTGTAGCATTGCTACTGGAGGAGATTTCCAAATGAGAAAGTATTTGGAAAAACCTAAACATATGGCATAACTTGGCTTTTTTGAGCACTAGATTTTTTCTGATACAAGCTCCTCAAATTCTATCACTTCTTGCCCAATGGAAAAAGAGATTTGCTGAAATCAGCTTTAGTGAATGTGTAGAAATTCACTTTCAGAGATTTTTGACCAACTAGTAGTGTTGAACATATTCAAAATTGAACAGAACACAGCCGTTTCAGTGAAGTCTTTTTGATTTAAGTTTAGGTGTTCTGTAATCCTCCTCTCTAATACTTCGGCTGAAAGAACTATAGTCTTAAATTATTTGAATATTTGCATGATACAAATCAGTGCCTTCAGTCAGGCTTTTAATGTGTGTGAGAACTAGAGCAGAGCAAGGCAATCTCAGTTTCCATTAGAGTCAAATTTGGATTTCATCTAGAAAGATCCAGTTTAGCAGATTTTGATAGTTTGTCATTGGAATTTTTCTTTTAATGAGAAATATATATGCAGCAGAAGCCTAACATCCTTCCTGACCTTAAATAGCACTAACATAATATAAAGACATGAAAAGTGAAGTGTTAACTGAAAGGAAGGAAGGAAGGTGTAGGCGGAAGCAGCAGCTGAGCTGCAGGCAGCAGAAAGAACACCAAGTGTGCACAGCTGAACATGCAGAAAGCTCAGAGGTTGCATGCAATGTGGCAGATCAAAACCCCTTGACATACAGCTCATTCCCATTCCATTTTCTGTAACAGGACAAAGATATTTAATCTCTAAGAAAATTAGAGGTCGGCCTTATGAATTTGCTTTTTGTATGTTTTCACATGGGTGAGACAAGGTCAGGAGAAAATCTCTTTTGTTACATCCTCTCTCTTTTTTTTTAATATCTCTCTAGGTGTGGAGATGAAATTCTTGAAATTAATGAAACTTCAGTACAAAATACAACCCTTAATGAAGTTTATGCTGTGCTAAGCCATTGTGATCCTGGTGCAGTACAAATCATTATCAGCAGACACCCTGAACCACAGGTAGTACAGTCCATATTCTTTCTGACTTTCAATATAGCACGTATTGAGAACTAAGAGGAAGCAAATGCTGATCTAATGCAGGTGGAAAAATGCTGACTACAAAGATGCTGATCTCTTTATGATCATCACTGCACACAAAAAATCTGAGATATGCATTCTCTTAAGTAGAATCATTTAAGATTTGAAGATCACTGGTGACAGTCTTACATGAGGTTCTATGCAGTGAATAAGGAAACTACAGAAATAACATTTAAGGAATAACCCAAAACATAGTTCTTATGTAAGAAAGAATTGACAATAATAAGTAAATAATTTGAAAGAGGGAGCATACCTCCCCAAAAAGAAATAAATACTTATACACTTGTCTTTCAGTAATTAAAATTTAGGTCTTGCCCTGCCAATATTTGTAATTAAATTAATATTGAAGTACCATATTTTATTCTTGCAAGGTTTTTCTACAAAGTGCTTCCTAACACCAAATAATGTATAAATTATTATCAAGTTTATATTGTTACATAAACAATGCAGTATTGAGTTACCTTGTACTGGTGAATCCAGGACTCCTCTTCTAGTGAAATCTGCAAAAGAATGTTTCTCTTTGGAAGGTCCCATTTTACCTAAAAAGCTACTAAAAAGAGCACTATACTTCATATATACTGGGATATATACAAATATAATGGCGTGAAATTAACTCACCTCATGAGAGTAAAATAGCATGATATTTCCTAGGTGTCTGAGCAGCAGCTAAAAGAAGCTGTTGCACAAGCTGTGGAAAGCAACAGATTTGGGAAGGAGAGACACCAATGGAGTACTGACGGTAAGGGAATAAATGCATTCACTGAGATGTGGTAATTTTGACTTAAAAGATGTCAAGGAAGAGTACATGCTGTATCAGAATCCTTGAAAAAAGTCAAGCAACCCAGGGCAGAAAGAAAGAAAGCAGAGGAAACCTCACAGGACAGCCCTCCTAACCTGTCTCCAATGATACATTACCAGAGTGATGAGAACAGACCAAGTCTGTCTGATTACTAACAAAAATTTTTTGTGCAAGCTTCCTTTCACAGTTGCTCATCCTCTCCAATTCACAAGCTCTGCTTAGAGCTTTTCAAACAACTGTCTGTAGGCGACAGAACTATGAAAACAAGGAACTGCACAATGAAGATGATGTCCTAGGGGTAAACCTTGTCAATCCCTTTTTTGTGAGGAAAGGCATATGCAGTCATGGCTGGAGCTATTTGCCCAGCTCAGGTATGACATCCTCTCCCAGCAGTGTGTTGAACGATACTCCTTTGAGTGTCTTCTAAAGGACCAATAGGTAGCAGTCATCATCAGTAAAACTATAGTGCTGACATACCTTTATATAGGGAAAATGTTATTTGGTTGTTCAGGAGCTTGGCTGTTGACTCTTGACTACAAGCCTTCAGTGCATAAATCCCACCTTTTCATCCACTGAGGATGATATTTAGCTGCAGATTTCACCAGCTGAATCTGAGAACCTTTGCGTGTACTGAACAGACATTTTGAACATGTTCCTGATGCAGGTGTTAAGAGGCTGGAAATGAGCTGGCACGGGAGGCACCCCTGTGAGAGGCACATGGACAGGAGCGTGGGCTGCTGCAGCCGCAGGGCACAGCGCCTCATGACCCGCTCCAGCAGCGACAGCAGCTACAACCCCCGGGCCTCCTGTGCCACGGCTGCTGGGCACCAGCTCACGGACTTGAAAGCAAGAGTGCACAGTGTAGATGTACCAATCACCCGGCAACCTGGGCTGCTGTGCTCGTTCTCTGCCCATAATTCAGGGAGGAATTCCCCTCCGACCTGTAGCGAAGGCGGTCGAGCCTTGCAAAAGACTAAGAAGCCATCAGAGATCCTCATTAGAAAACCTAAATCATCAAAGCCCAAACCTCCACCAAGGAAATACTTCAAGCAGGACTGCACATGTGATGACCAGGGTAATGCAGATAGAAAAGAAAAGCTTGTATCAGAAGTGGCTGCATCAGCTTCTGTAAGTGTTCAGGTAAAGTAAAATTGACAACACTTTTCTTGTGTCTGCGTATTTGTGAGGCAGGGGAAGGAGGAAGGCAAAGTGGCTTTGCACAGCAACAGGAAGAAGGGTAGAAAAAAAAGAGAAAATGTATATACATGTGAGAATTGGGGGAAAGGGATGAGGCTCTTCTGTTTTGAAAATAAGGGGTGTATCTTAGTGAAGCCAGTTTAATACAAAATCTCATGTTCAAAGTAAGGTCAGAAGGCAGAGAATTGTCTAAAGAAAATCTTCCATACTAAGGCATCTGAGTTAAAATCCCAGTGAGAGCAGCTGCAAGAATGAATCTGAGTCCCTGCCCCTCCTCATGAGCATGTGCCACTGGTGGTATCGAGCACACTCTGGTTCCAGAATTATGCCCTAGGCTGGGACTGGAGGGGTTTACACAGCCTCTGACGCCAGCTTGGTGTGGCTGACCCCAACTACCTGTGCCACAGAGCCATGTCATTTATGAAGTAGTCGTGAAACAATTTCTTTGTTTCAGTAGTGGATTTTTATTGGAAAAAAGTACTAACATTATGTACAGCAGGGAATCTTGGGTTCAGATACATTTCTTGAGACTAGGAGGTATGAAATAAACCCTTTTAAATTGTGGTGAACATACATCTTTGTTGATGAGCTACTATATTTGAAAACAGTGTATATTTGTACATTACTAAATTTCAGTTCCCTCTAAGACAACAGAGAGTGTTCCACTTTTGCATGAGCGTGAAGGATTGTGAGATCTGCATGTTGAAACACAATTGCGGTTTGTTTAAAACTGAAACCTCTTTTCCCCACGCTTAGTGATAGGGCAGTAGAAATTAACTGTTCTCAATGCAGGGCAAAGGAAAAAACCCCAAAAAACAAAGCACAGAAAAAACCAAACCAAAACAAAACCACAAAAAACCATGACCCCCCCTCCCCAAACAGTTCCCAGACTGCAAAGATCACTACAAAATTATATAGAGCAAACTGAAGTCCATATAATGTTAATATCCAGGAAAATTTCAGTTAAGCATCTTAGATAAGGTCATTTTTACCATCCCCTAAGTAGAAACCACTGCTAGAAAATCAACTTTCAGAAGTAGTTCAATAAGTACTTGTTGAACTTCCTACTCTTCGTACTCAGTCATTCTAAATGACAGTGGGAAAAACCTAAATCCTAAGATCAATAAAATCCATGAAAAATCAAGATCTGTTCAGGAAGATAACTTCCTCTATTAAGAGAGTCTGTATATCTGTATACATTCAAGAAAGAAGGTTTCTTGTCAGAATGTATTTCAGATCATTAAACAAAGGTTTTGTTAGTGCTTTTGAATTCCTTTTAGCCTTTATTCCCCACAAATTTTGTAATAGTCAGACGTCTGCATATCACAATTTTATATGGGGTTTCTGTTTTTTTCCAGATTCATATATCTTTTCAGACTTTTTTCAGATTCATATATAGAGTGGTTTGCATAATTGCATTCTGACACACTTCTCTTTCCTGTTTGTTCAGCAGGAAGTTGGAGAACCAAGGCTAGAGGGACATCAAACTGATGTAACCCACAGTGTCTTCACCACTTCTCCTACAGCATATGATAAGGAACACACAACTGCTGCTCCAGTGTGCAGAGGGCAAGAAAGAAAAGAAAAATTAGGTATGTTTAATTCCATGAAGTCTTTTTTCCCCAGCTAAATATATAGTATTTAGTTTGGATTCCAAAATGAGTATTGGACTGACTTGACGTTCTCTTTAAATGTAGTTTTCAAACCATATCTGTAAATTTTGGGATGAAAATATGAAATTTCAAATTATTGATTAATCTCTGTAAAGAAAGGGAAAGTAGATCAAAATCAGCATAAGAGATTATTTATTGTATTTTTTTTTAATTCTTGATTAATCTTTGTAAAAAAAGAGAAACTAGATCAAAAGCAGCCTAAGAGATTATTTTTTGTAAAAATTGTTAATGGACAGGTACAATATTTCTGTATTGCTTCAACTGAAACTTCTTAGTTATACTGAATATCTCATATTAAAGCTTAGTTTTAGCATTTCTAAAGAATATTTTTATGCACAATTTCAAGACCCTAGTGTTGCAATGGTACAGACCACTGATAAGTTACTTTCCTGCTGTGGTAGTTAGAATTAAGGAAACCTAGTGTTAAGGGAACAGGACAATCTCAAGAGGTCTCTTACAATATGCAGACTTATGTAATTCTGTAAGTTATGGCTCAGATTATTAAAAAAAGTAAAAATGTTGCCTTAAAAAAAAGTTCACACTGAAGCAGCAAACAGTATCTGTGCAGCTGCACAAACAGAAGTTCGCTGCCATTCAGCTCCACCATGTCTAACATTAAAATGCTTAACTGCTCTCTGAAGTAAAAAATATTCCCATATTAGAATCAAGTTTTTACTTATCAGAAAAATCAACTGGAAATGCCTGAGGAAATTTGAGGAAGCATCAGTATTGAAGATCTTGCTATGATAGTCTTTTCAGAGTAGGATATACTTACAAATTTAGAAAATAAGTATTTTTTAAAAGAATTTACTGTAACACCAGCTTTTTCTCTAGGCTGCAAACAACATTGCAATTTTAACTTTCTATTTTAGCTGTTGTAGCCTGTATCAAGATTTTAGCACTCCAGAATTTCAGTATTTATAAACGCTTTAAAAAATCAATCTTGTATTTAAGTGTTCAAGAGCCTTGTTTTTCAGTTAATTTCAGTGTCTGGATTCAGAACTCATAGATCAAGACTTATGAACTTCTAAAAATTTTAAACTTTTTAGAAACTTCAAAAGTATCTATCAGAGGCTTGAATGAAATTCAAGCTTAATGAATTGATGATGCAGCAAGAAGGGATGGAGAAGTAACAGATGGTTGTTTATAATCAATCTCTCTTTATTACAGGGACTCCACTTTCATCAATACAAAGGCCTGTACTTAAAAGACAAGCACGGGTAGATTATAGTCTTGATACAACAGAAGACCCCTGGGTTAAAATTTCTGACTGCATAAAAAGCTTGTTTAATCCTACCATGAATGAAAACAACATCCACTTAGATTTGCAACCTGGCATAGACAAAAAGAAAGAGAATCAAAATCGAAGCAGCTCAGAGTCAGTTCTGAAGAAATCAGACTCAGAATTAGTTGGTTCCAAAGTGCTAAAATCAGATGAAAATGACAGTGTGAAAAAGGGTCCTCCTGTTGCACCTAAGCCCACCTGGTTCCGCCAAAGTCTGAAAGGATTGAGGAAAGCAAATTCAGATCTAAAACCACAGGCAGATCAAAGTCCTCCCAACCATGACAGCATTTCCAGCAAAAAACTGCAATCCAGCTTATCACGTGTGTCTCCTGGAGGATCATCAATAAAACAGAGAATAAGTTCTTTTGAATCCTTGAGCGCTCCACAGTCACCTGAAAAAACCCCCCGAAGGCTGAGTCTAAAACCATCGGTGCAGAAAGAACCTTCTCCCCCTGCAGCAGGGGCAGAGGCAGCTCCAGCCTGTTCAAACCAACCCCTCCTCCCACACTGTGAAAACAGCCACCAACAGCCGCCTGTGGCCATGGCTACAAAGAGCCTGGATAGATCTTCCTCTCGCAGGGAGAGTATTGCCAGACCAGAGAAAACCAGCTCAGAGAAAAGCAGCAATGAAAACTCATCAAGTCTCTTAACTCCAGGAGCCATTGCAAACTCCCATCTCGTGTCAGTAGCAAAAGCACACAGCCTAAGGTCACGAAGCTTCCCTCTTACTGCTGCCCAGGCTTGTGAGATAATGAAGCCATATGATGAGAAGTGTAGCAAAATCTATTCCATCAGCAGCCAGGTGTCATCTGCTTTAATGAAATCATTGCTTTGCCTTCCTCAGTCCCCAGCCTCTTCTGGAAACAGTGCATGGGAAACTCTGGACACAATGTCTCAGTCCTCCATGGAGGAGGATGGGGCTTCCACCTCACCTGCGAGTGAGAATCATCACCTGGACACTGGGTTTTCCCTAAAGTAAGATACCATATTTAAAACTCAGCTTTACAGATCAGCATTGATGAGCAGCTGCACTGATTCCCTGACAGATTAAAGTTCTAAGGTAGCAGCATACAGTAGTAAAGCACAGACTAAGTTAAGAACTTTTTAGAGCACAAAGGTTAAATGACTCATGACTATTACTTTTAATTTGTATTATATACATACATGCACATTTCAAACACTCTCCTACTTAAGGAGCATTATATCTAGTGTCTCCATGATAAAGCAGTGCCTTTGCCTGAGGTCAGATATGAGATTATGAGATTAATATTATTATTCTTTTATGCAATTGATTCTACTTCCTTTACGTGAACACAAATAATTTCCATTTTTCTGTATTTGTAATAGTTGTAGGAGTTACCACCCGAATTACATGCTAATAAGATGAAAATATGACTGCTCCAAAATTGCCTTTTGCTTTAGTGGGTATGTTCTGTCATAGCTCACTATTTCTTTTTTGTTCTTTTCACAATGGGACAGCCTCTCAGAGCTGAGAGAATACACAGTGAGCCTGGCAGACAAAGGGAAGGAGGAAGACAAACAGGAACAGGGCTCACCTCAAGCATCCGCTGTGTTGGGGCAGTCAGTCATCTCTCTGCTTTCCCCTGAGGAGCTGGCAAAGCTTATAGAGGAAGTCAAAGCCTTAGATGAAGAAACCTTAAAGGTAAACCTGCTTTTTTTGTCTTTTTTTGGTCCATGATTTCCAGAAAGCTGTAGTGTCAAAGTGTCTGAAAATCTTTGCAACTTAATATCATGCTTATGCCACTAAGTTTCAATTTAAAATGCACAACAGACTTTACAATCATTGTCACTTACCTTCTGAATTCTTTACTTTATTCCTTTCTCTAGGAATTTGATGATATTCACGTTACAGTTTTGCATAAAGAAGATGATACTGGGCTTGGATTCAGCCTGGCAGGGGGCATTGATCTAGAAAACAAAGTGGTAACAGTAAGTAGCATCTTAAAAAAACCACCCAAATCAATGCTTTATCTAAAAAAACACATTTTACTGGATTTCTACTACCGTTTTTTGGCTTTTAGATAAGCACGTGCTTATAGAAGACCATGCAGGATGGTCTGGAGGAATGGGGTGGGTGAAAACACATCAGGGGTCTGGAAGTTAGAGATAAGTCTCACACCTCCTTCCTCTCACGAGCAGCAAGAGGGTGAGAAAGTAGAATAGGCAAGGTACACAGCACAGGCAGCATGGCTTTGGCCATCTGGTACCAGGGCCAAACTGCTCCCCTGGCTGCTTGAGGAGGGATGTGCACAGGAAAACTCCGTGCAAATTGATCCAGTCCTCCGTCCTGACGTGATAGAAGCAACTTGTTCCTGGCAAAGAATGAAAAAGGTACATGGTGTAAAGTGTTAACTGAGGGATTTAGTGATGTCCTTTTTCCCTCTTCCCCTGTGTGTGTGTGACTGGGCTCTTCAATAGGTTCACAAAGTATTTCCCAATGGACTGGCCTGTCAGGAAGGAACAATTCAGAAAGGAGATGAAGTACTCTCCATCAACGGGAAGTCTCTGAAAGGTGCAACTCACGGTGACGCCTCAGCAATCATGCGACAGGCCCGGCAAGCCAGACAAGCTGTTGTTGTCACCAGAAAACCCAGAGATGGAGAAAAAAATCTCAATGTTTCAATCAGCTCTAGTACATCATCAGTAGCAAGCTATGCCTCACAAGAGTCTGGTAAGTTTAGTGGCATTATCTTGCAGCCCCCACCTGCTAAGTGTTTACTCATCACCTGAAATCCAGGTATTCATAAAACCAGCAGTGGCTGCATAAATCTGAGAACCCTGATTAAAGACAGCACAGTTAATAAAACATTCCTGAAATAGGCATTAAAATATTTGAAATAAGTTTATTGAAAAGGGAAAGAACAAATGGATTTCTAAAATAAAATAACTCCTTACCAAACCCAAGCGTGATTCTCTATGTGAATTTCTGTAGATGTACAAAGATGGTTATTGTAGCACACCATCTAATTGAAGGTATAATGACAAGTCAGTGAACAGTGATTCTTTATTCTAATATTGTTACAAGACTTGTTCCCCATGAAAGAGAATTTCAGTTTCAACAAACAGTGTGCTATTGTTTGATATAGCAGGTGGCTACATCTGAAACACAGCAAGGTCAGAGTTTTGCAGAATATTTCACTTTCAGAATAGGTTTGTGTTTTGATTTGGTTTCATTTCTTTTTTTTCCCTAAAGCATGATCTGGAGATCTGTAACTTTATTTCCATACTGCAAATTAGCACCCTTGTAGTCAATAACAACTTTATAACTAATACGAAGTCAAATATTTCCCTTAGATTTTGTTCATTTAACAGATTTTTATAATTCCAGTAAATATCTTACGTTACATTCTCCCATTAATTCAAACATAACTTTCTTTCCCAAGCTTCCCAGAGGGCCTTAAAACGACAAAATGAGAAATTAAAAGCTTTAGCTTTCTCTTTCATTTGGCAGTTTATAGGACCTTTGCAAACAATCCAAAAGTTATTTTTTTCTAACAGATGTTTAAGCTTTTTAGACTGTGTGCTGTCCATGTGGTAACTTTCCATTTGTTTCCAGCCACTGGAGATACAATCTGCACTGTAACTCTAGTAAAAACATCTGCTGGTTTAGGATTCAGTCTGGAAGGAGGGAAAGGCTCTATTCAGGGAGATAAACCCATCATCATCAACAGGATATTTAAAGGTAAACACACTTAACATGTTCCCAACTCAGGCAGATTTGTGGGTTTCATAACTGACTGCTGATTTATAACTATGGAAATGGTATATAACTATGGATCTATAACTATGGAAATGTTATTTTTTCAAATGCAGCATTATATTGTTCAGTGCCAGTAATTTGTTGCCTGCTGGGATCAGGTGGTTTATAGCAAACATGCTGGTGATCCATTCACTAGTAAGTGAAAGATCCATTGAAGTTTCCTCCACAGAAATAAACAAAGGAAATTCATTTTCTGTCCCCAGGGACTGCACTGGAACAGAGCAGCCCTGTTCAGCCTGGTGATGAGCTCCTACAAGTGCACACAACTGCCATGGAGGGACTCACTCGTTTTGAGGCCTGGAATGCAATCAAGGCATTACCTGATGGGCCCATCACAGCCATCATCAAGAGGAAGAATGACAGCTCTGTTACCAGCAAGTCATCCAAAACTTTGTAGGAGGAGGGATTAGATTACTGCCAATATTCAAACAAAGGATTTTATTACTTGCAGGCACTTGGCTGGCACAGCAAGATACTCAGAAAGCACCCATGAGGAGTACACTGGATCTTACTGTCAGTTACAGAGAGAGCTGTCTGGGACAAACTAAAATGTGCAGGAAATGGGCATGATTCTTATTTCAGCCTTCACAAACAGATGGTACAAAGCATATAATTATAAAATAATGACTTTGTCAATAATATACTGGTTGTAATAAAATACATGACAGCTATAGTACTCTCCTATTTTAAGCTATTAACTTAACAAGTATCAGAAGCAGATCCTGTGCTGAATTTTCTGTGCTACTCTCCAAGTCCTGTTCCCTACCTTACCTTCCCAGCAACAGGAAATGTGTCTTTGAGCCTACAACTAAACACTGCCTTAGAGAATGGGTAGGGCAGAGAAAGGGCTTGCAGTTTTGTGTATCAAAACAACATTCCCTAGAAAATTCTAGCTTTCCTATTAAAACACAGAACATTCAGGACAGCCAAAACCTGTAAAAGTGACTTAGTCTACTAACAGCTGACAGAGCCATCTCAACTGCAGCCGGCAAACACAGGGTGGAAAGGAGTTCTCATGGTATTCCAAGGGGGAGGCAGGAAGCTGAGGGTAATGCAATGGAAGTTTTGCTAACCTTCCTCTGGCCAGAGGTCTCAAGAGGACTACAGCAGGAGGATAACAAGGCTGTTCAGAACAAAATCTTACCTTCTAACAACACTTTTTTTTCTTTTAAATGTCTGTGTTAATTTTGCAAGGGAAAGTACCAGCGGGAGTAATTGTGAATCCAAGTACTTCTGAACTGAAATGTTTATTCTGGAAAAGCTAAATAACTTAGAGACAAATCTATGCTTCAAACACTGCTTCCTATATGCACTGTATGGAATTCTAACAGCAGCACAGGTACCTCTGGCAAGATGGTCTCATGCACCCACTTGGTTTTCTCTGACCTGCTTCATTAGAGGGAGAGAGAGATGCAAGGGCAGGATGGAAGCAGTGACTCCCCAGCTGAGAGCCAGATGGCTGACCTGGTTATTGTCCTTGGCTGCTCACCTTCCCAGAGATGGAATTCTCTGTACCCTTCTTCCGTTACCTAATTTCACCAGGAAGAAGTTAAGGAGCTCAGGAGCTGCTTTCCATATACTTAACACAATGCCACAAAAACAGCAATTAAGAGAAAGGGAAGGAGGATAGGCAGGAGAAGGTATTAATTAAATCCAGGCATTGAACTTGCTGTGGCCTTTTCTCACAAGACAACTGTAAATTGTTCCTTGAAAGAAGATTCTTGACAAGCCATCTATCCCCACACTTCCACTTACTCAGCTGAGCTCTCTTTCCCAAAAAATAACCTCTATCTCAAAACAAAAATTTTATTAGTTGGGTAGCAACCAAAATAAGAGAAAAATGTGAGAGCAAATCTTCATATACTTTTTTGAATTGGTACCTACATAAGAGTCTTTGCCAAAACATTTCCAACTCCAATTTGGCAGGGCAGAAGGCTCAATATGAAGGGCTCCTAATTTCTGGATAGAAGGTGATGAGCACTCAGAAAACGGGTTCTCTACTCTTAAGTTATTCCACGAAGTGTCTCACCACCTTTATTGCTCAAAACAATAAAAAAAAATTATAAATAGCTAATAAAAAGCCACATTATCTGCAAAAATAATATGCATTACTTGCAGAAATGAGTGGCAACCTGAGCTGTGTTTCTTGAACTTTCTGATAATTAAATTCATGATAATCTTGGCATGACTTACCAAGGTATTCATGCATAAAAACTTCAGTACACTTACAAAAATATGTATGAGCATCTATAGTATCAAGGCCCACATCTCTTCTCAGTGAACTTGTTATTCTTCCCAAGTACAGAAAGCAGCAATTGGAAATAAAGACCAACCAAGGGCAAATAACCTTGAGAGTGAGTGTTCTCACCAAAACACCTCTTCCCCAGGTAGTGGACATCATCAGGGAAGGCTTTTTCCCTCCCTCTGCCCTGAATTCAGAGAGGTGCTGGAGCTCTAAGCAGCTGTTAAGCTTCCCTGATGGTAGAACAGGTGTATGAGGAACCATTTCAAAGGATGATTCAGGAAAAACAGTAATATGTAGCACAAAAAATATTTATTTCACCACACTCACACAAATTTTCATGTCTTTGTATACAAAGGAGACTGGACTAAAAACTGTTTCCTTGAAAAACTAGTCCATAGGATGAGGTTTACAGTGGAAAACTTATTGTGCAACCCTATACCAAAGATAAAAAAATACAGGAGCAGAAAGCAGAGCACATTAACCTTGTTAAATAATCAACTCACCACAGTAAAACCACAACCTGCATTTAACTTCCTCACTCAGTAATTATTTTTACTTTTGTAATTATATGTAATCCATAGTCATGTAGTAATGTCTGATGTTCCTACAGCAACCAGCACCATAGATATCTCTTAAAATGGACACACCTTGGCACACAAAATCAGGTCCTGATTTCCCAATGTCATGTTGGGAGGCAAACCAGTCTTAGTAGAAAGCAACGTCCTTACGGCCTGTCAAGGCAAAGCTAATGAAAATATTATTTACCCGTTAAAACCTCTCACCACAGGAAACCAAAAAACATTCAAATACAGTTCAAAACAGTCATTTCATATGCCTTTTAAAAAATGGCAAGTAAAGTGCTTAATCCTCTTTATTTATTGCCTCTATGCTGGTGCAGTTTGTGTCATGACACTGTGAAACCACTGGTTTTGGTACCAGAGAGGGGAAAGGGAGAGTGTCTATTTGCCAGCCCACACACCTGTGCATTGATCAGCACTGCTGGACCTTGACTTAAAAAAAAAAGCACTTAAGGCATATTTACCATCCACACTGATGTCTGCTGGAACAAACAAGTGAAATCCTCTACATAATCCCATTTGTTCTGGCTTTCACAATTTGCTGGCTGGACCCACTGAGGCATCTTAGCAGCTCTAAGAGTGCTGGCAGCAGGAGGGATAGATCTTCTTTTGAGGGAGAAACATTTTTTCCACAGGAATCTACAGGGAGCTTCAGAGACCAAGCAGAGCTGACCTGCACCTGGCTGTGGTGCTAAGTGGATTTTAACAATGCTTCAACTCACAGACACTGACAAAGAGTGGGCAGGAACAGATCCAGTATGTCCATCTTCTCCCTGCAGACAGTCACCACTTGCTGCCTCCAGGATTCTTCCAGCTACAGGTGTGGTATTCTTCTGATCATTAAAGTGAAGAATTTCCTATTACATAATGCATTGTTCTGCATGCAGTCAGATAAAAAATGCTGTTTTAAAAATGTACTGTACTCAGTTCATTGTTTCATGTCATCTTTTTCTATCTTAGCAGATAGAAAAGCCCTGAGACCAACTCTTGTATTTTTACCCGCAAGCTGACTGGTTGTTTCCTACCCTCAGCTGGTGATGTCAAGCTTGTCTTGTCAAGCTTTTAATGCCTTAACAGCTTTGGTCAGGTTGCTGTAAAATCCAGATATGCTAGATGGAAAAAAGGAATCCACCACTGTCTGGGGAAGATAGCCACCAAGATCCGTCTGAAAGAAAGTGAGGAGCTCAGTCCTGTTTGGCTCCCTGCAAAGACAATGAAAGGGATTTTATAGACAGTGGTTTAAGAGCATTAAGAACTTTTCAGTGACTCTTACTTGTATTAGAATAGATACTTCCTGGAGCTTTTCTTTTTTTAAACAAATAGACAAATTTCAGTGAATGTAGCTACAAAATGAAAATTTACCTAGGCCCTAATTAGCTACATGACTCTGTCTATAAATTATGGCAAATCAACCAGATACTCATTTACCAAAAATTAAGACCTTAATACCATGCTTGTATGTTTTGCTGAATTTTAAGAGGTCAGGGAGAATTGCACTGTGATAACAGTTCCTGTAACATTAAAGACTTCCCTCTAGGAAACGAAGATAAACTAATTTGTTGCACAAAAATGAGAACAAGAAGGGCACTCAGTCATAGTGATTACTGGGAAAGCAGAAACATACCATGGCCAAGAGGTTACAGGTCACATGTGGCCACATACACATCAACACACCACACAATGGATAAAGAGGGCTTTAGAATTCACAACATTCAAGGATGCTGTTTCTTACCCTGGAACAGGTATGCAGAAACAGCCACAGGGATAATTAAAACCTCTCACAAAATCTGGTTGAGGAGGACACAGTGGGTGTTCCACATTGGTGGCTGAAAGAAAAAGCATTGAAGAAAAGTGTCATTCTTCCAGAAGTCAGGAAAGAGCCCTTGGTACACAAAGCTCCAAATGGGAAGCAAACTCACTAAGTGTTGGTTATTTCCAAATGTAACATGAACCTGTTCAGAACACAAGGACCTTACCAGCAGACAGCATCGTCCCATCTTCGTATTGCTTCATTACTACTACATCCACAAATTCCCTTGGTGAGATGATCCTCATGCAAGCTGAAGGGGTTGTGGTTCTGCATATGGAGACAGTCTGACAATCACAGAACAGAGTTATGTCAGTTGATGTTTTCAAAAGTACAGCAGAAAAAAATCCCTGTGTTTTTTGGCATTCTTTTAAGTTATACTTTCTAAACTCCATCAAGGTGTTCTACATCTTTTGCTGAACAAAATGTAAAGCAGCACAGTCAAAAGGCACTATCATGATCAATCAAGGACAGGAAAAAAACAGAGTGACAAGGCATTGCTTCCATGTTCAGAGGGGACAGATACTACAAGGGATGATGAAATGCAAATCTGGCACATCTGTGCTGCTAGGACAGTTAAAACCTTTGTCCTCCCCAGGATGCTAGCAAAGATAACTTCTTTGTGTAGTACACACAGGATACAACTTGATAACACAGTTTGTAACACTGCACAAACATTAATGCATCTGCTTCCCTGATTGGCTCCCAAAACAGAAGTTTCTACCACCCTGGTAAGTGCTGGCAAGTCTGTGAATTTCAAGTGGCACGCTGCAGCATTCCTGAAGTTGCCTATAATGAATACTAAATGCCTATAGGATTCCCCCGAGAAAAATAAACTTCCTGAAACTTTCACAAACAAACTTTCTGGAACTGGTTGTGTTTGCACCTGGCTGCCTTCGAGCACATACAACCACTTCAGAATGGGGATCTAAATCCAATGCCCTTTTAATTTTCTGACATGCTTAAAGAAAAAGGGAACTAGACTGTACAAGGAAAGGGAATTGCCCTGTACAAGCCTGGCAGCAGAAGCTGCTGCTCATACACAGCCCTGCTCATCTGTCTGCTCAGCGTGCAGCACCTCCACTTAATGGCAGATGCAAAGCACTGGGTGCTGAGGCAACTAAAGGCAGGGTGTGATGTGCAGGGCAGAGCGTCACTGCTGCCATGGTGAAAGATGGGCCCCGAATTGATGGCTGATGACGTGAATGCTTCACTGCTTAGCTAAGTCCATGTACCCTCTAAACCTCCTCTTCCCTCACACTGAGCTTGCTAAAAACAATCATGCTTAGCTTGATTTGCAGCATTAACAATAATCCAGTGCAAGAGTCTTTAATGTTATAAATTTACCGATATACATATATATATATATCTCTATCTATATATGTATGTTATACATTTGCATATTTTCAGTACACAGTATTTAGCCAAGATTTTCCTTTCCTTTCAGAAAGATAAGCTATTCTCTAGATGCATATATATGTTCATAAAATGTATAAAATGTATAGAAAAGGATCAAGGAAAAAAAAAAACAAAAACAAAACCAACAAAAAAATGCTTCTTATCCCAGCATCGTTCAGCTGATCCAGCCAGAAACACAGTACAACTTAAGACTCACTTCCTCCCTGCACATAATATCGGCTGTCTCATAAGGCCCAACGCTGCATAACTCTCACCGGAACAGTTTTTAAGGAACTTACGTCACTGATGGCTTCGATGACCTCGAAGTCCTTCACGTTTTGGTCCCACTTGGTCCTGAGTCCGCCGGCCACCGGCTTTATGCACTCCCAGACATTCTGCGGGCTGGCGGGCAGGATGCCCTCTCCCTTGTACCTGCAAAACGAAACGAAACCGAACCAGGCTGCTCTACCCTGCCTGGCCCGGCAACACCGCGGGCTGGATCCCGCGCCCCGGGAACGAGCCGTACTCACAGATTGCCAGCGAATTCCGCCGAGGGTCTCCAGGACACCGCGACCTCACCCTGCGGGACGGGAAGCGTTCAGCGCCCGGGCCGGACCGGACCGGCTCCCTCCCTTCCCCGCCGCAGCCCCCTGACCCACGGTACCGCGGCAGCTCCGCCAGCCCCTGACCCACCGCGCCGCGGCAGCCCCTGCAGCCCCTGACCCACCGTGCCGCGGCAGCCCCGCCAGCCCCTGCAGCCCCTGCAGCCCCTGACCCACCGTGCCGCGGCAGCCCCGCCAGCCCCTGCAGCCCCTGCAGCCCCTGACCCACCGTGCCGCGGCAGCCCCGCCAGCCGTCGGGGTCCCGCCGGTAGAGCCGCAGCTGCTCGGCCGCCGCCTCAGCGCGCCCCGCGCAGTCCATGGCGGGCGGGCGGGGCCGCTGCGGCGCCGCTTTGAGCGCCCGCGCCGCGCCGCCCCTGGGCCGATGGCGGCACCGCCCCTCACCTGAGGGTGACGCCGGCCCGGCCGCGCCTGACGGGACAGGAACGCGGGGCTGGGGACCGGCAGAGCCCGGGCAGGGGGAAGGCACGGAGGGGATGTGGTAACGCGTGTGCGATCGGAGGCGGAGCGGTGCTGCCTCAGACATGGGGCCGCCCCGCGATCGTCAGTGGTGTAATCCCAGTGCCAGTGACACGGAGAGAAACGAGCGGAAAAACAAGCGAGCAATCTGCAGTATCTAAATGAAGTGCGAAATTGCAGTGGTGTGGGAAGAACAGAATAGAATTTAGAAAGTACGAGTAATGAAGTGAGTCTTTTAAAGGCCACGGATCGAAAGTTTACCGCTGGGAGGCTTACGAGGCTGGTATGAGGCTCACCAGAAAATTAATAGAGAATCTAGAATTTAATCTAGAAGTCTGGCTCATGTTGTCAACTCCCCTGCCCATGGGATACGCTCTAAAGAAACTCACTATTCTCTCTAGTTAACCTTTTTTCCTGATTTGTTTGGGCCACGGCATATTCAAACAAGGCTCATCAAGATCTACTCTAAGCAGCAACTCTGTTTGCAGGAAGCTGATTCCCTGCTGGATTTGTTCAGGAAGCATTTTCAGCTCTGGCTGTGGTAGATAAAAAGAGCCTCATCTGATGTATTTTTGTACTGGTTTAATTGAAGTGCCCCAAGCACATGGCGTTTGATTTTCCAGTAAGCAGAGATTTTGGGTTTTGACAGCATAACAGTAAGGAATAGATTGGAATAACCTTCTTTTTTAAAATATGTGACATGTCAGTTGTGGTATTAAAGCAAGGTACAATAAAGAGTAAAACACAAGGCTTTCCCCACCTTGAGTGGCTGCACACACAATTTTTACAAAAACTAAGTTGCAATTACTCTGACAGACCTCAAACAGCAAGTAAAGTACAGCTGCACATACACTGTCTCAGAACACAGTGAGGCTGGGGCACTTTCTCAGACATTTGAGCACACCAGTTCACTAGGCTCAGACATACTTAGATCAACAGTGTTTTTAGATTTCTTTTTGGTGAGTTTTGCCCCAGCTTTTGGATACTTGTCCTTGGTATGAATGACCTGGATGTACTGGTCATTGCTGCTGTTCTGCGGATCACTGCTGGATTCAATGGAAATGGAATCAGACTCTGTTAGAGACTGCTCCAGCTTTTGCTTTGATTTTGGTTTCGCACGTGGCTCAGGATAGTTCAGGTGTACTTTCTTGTAAGCATATGGAGGCCTGTCCAGGTCCAGCTCAAAACCATCATCCCAGGATTTGTAATGCACTCTGGCTAGATCTTTGCTCATTAGCATGTGGCCATCAGCACGATCCCCAATGTAAAACCGTGGTGCTGGGCGAAGGTCAGACAGTGAGCGAGGACGATGGGATCTGTTCATGAATTCTCTCTCAAGTTCTTCTTCGTCCTCCTCATCTTCACTGGGATGAGGGGAATACATCTAGTGTGGTGTTCGAACCACGTATCTTCTGATGTGGCGTGGGTACAACTCAATCACATCTCCTGATTGCTCCTTTCTGAAATGCCTTTGGAGTCGGGAGGTAGAACGGAGCGATTTTTTGCGGGACTCCTTTTCATTAACCAGAAAATATCTGGTAGCATATGGTCTACATCCCAGACATACAGGAGCCCCTGGGCCAAGGGCGTCCGAATTTACCTGCCGAATGGCTTTTCTGAAGAGAGGGTCAGAATGAACATCTTCAGTGTGCTTTTTGAAAGGCACTGGTGTGTAGGGCTTTGTTCTGCACAGCTCACTCGCACTCCTATGAACAACACTTGGGTATCTTTAGGAAGGGAGAAAAAGAGAGGAAATACTGATATGCACACTTAACAATTAATGAATTGAAACAGATAAAAGAATTCACTGCTCTGGAAGTCAAAGACTAGGTTAAAAAAGTGGAGATTATCATATCTCCACTGTTCCAAATTTTTAGAACCATTTTGAGAAACATATCCTAGAAATTAGGAGATAAATTTGTTCTTGTCTAGGAAAAGGTAACACAATTGTCCTCTCAAGTTATATTCCCTTTCTGTTTTCTTAAGAAAACAGAATTGTTCTTTATCCACTTGGAAAAAAACCCAACAGATAGTTTATAGCATCCATCTACTGATATGCCAGGCTGGTTGTTTTACAACTGAAGCTGCACAGATATTCTGCAGAGAGTTCCTTTACTCTGTATGTGTTTTGTTCTTGGAGATGGTATCGTGCACAAACTATTTTAGTTATGTGCCTGAGGGCAAGTCTAGTATTTACCTTTGCTTGAGCTGTGTGTAAACTCCATCAGCTACATCATTTCAAAAGGTTTCTAATCCCATCTCTGTTAAGGGAGAGTTAAGGATGTGGTGTCACCAGCTATATCAACAGTACCCATGAATAAATCTGCTTTTGAAAAATTCCTCTGCTGTCTTACAGCTTCAGACAGTCTGAATGCACAGTTGTTTTGTAAATAAACAGGTATGGCATGGAGCTGCTGGAATAAATACCATTTCAAAACCAAAGCAGTCTTACCTGTTTGTGATATGATCACTTCTTGGTTTCTGTACACTTGACACAGAGGGAGCTGGTGTTAAAGAGGTCGAAGTTGTGGGAGGTGCGTTGGCAGGTCTCACAACGTCACTTGATGGCACAGCTTGGGGCACAGACTGGGAAATGGTTTGTATTCTGGTGCCTTTGCTCACAGGGGATTCAAAGTTCAAGACACTGCCATTCTTTCGGGGTGTTGAGGACCGAACAGAAGACTCCTGGCTGATAATATCAGTTTCTTGCTCTGGTCTTTTGTCATTAGCATCCAGATTTTGGATTCTGGCTAGAAAACAGAAATTATTATAGCAACTTTCCAAGCCTCTACATTTAGAAACTGCAGTGTAAATTCAGTGACTTGAATTCCCCCTTCAGTCAGGGATCCAAGGCCAACAGAACCCCCTGTGTTCAGAAAAGAGAAACTGGTGTCACACTTGGTGATAAAGGGGTAGATCTTCATACTGCAGTACAAAGCAGATGGAGTACTGGGGACACAGGAAAAACACTGACTGTTGCACTGTAGGATTCCAAAAGGGAATTAATTCCAAAAGGGGCAACAAGCCAATTTTTTTTTTGCTACCAGCCTCTGAATTGCATGCAAAGTCTGAGATTATTTGAATCATCAAAGATGCATCCCAGCTTCTTCCCTGTTGGTGATAAAAGCAGGAAAATACCTAGTCCAAAGATTGTAGGTGAATTCAGGTTTAAACTATGCACAATGTCTTTCAGTGTTGCAAATATTAGGTCAAACTGAGCTCAGAAACCATCTAAAAGGAGGATTCTACAGGAAATACAATTTTAAAAATGTAGTGGTACTTCCCTATATGTATAAGAAATCAAAATGAGTATGTCCAAATGCTTTATTAATAGTGGCATTTCTAAAGGTCACCAACTTACCTACTGCCATCTGAACCACCTTTTTCTTATCTTCAGTTCTTTCCTAAAATACATTCAGAAGAATTAGAATCTGTAAATTATTATGGATTAGAGAATAAATTCCCTGCTGTGTAAGGATGAAAAATACAGGATTTGTTTTACGTTGTGAAACACTAGAAGTGACTTTAGAGATTTAATTAGCCTCATACTTTACTGATGACCCCTCATATTACATGTAAAAGTGCTTCCCACCATACTTACTGTTTGTATCTTCATTCTCAGTTGATTGTTAGTGAATTTTAATGATCTTGCAATACTCTGTAGGTAGTAGATTAGCATGCTAGAAGTGAAAGGGGTGATATGAGTCACTTCAGACATTCTTGACAGTTTCTTTTTGAGGGTTTATAAGCCAAAATGGTGTACAAGTTCAGCTGCTGCTCTGTAGCATTTCCTTATACTGTAATAATGGATTGCAGCCTTCTTCCAGGCAAACATAGGTGAAAGAAAGAAATGACATTGAAAACAGATTTAACAGCAGTTCTAATTTCACCCGTGTTTTTTGCAGGTGTTTTCATTGTGTGTATAACCTGGGATGCATTTCTAGTTGGTTTTGTTTTGTTTTTTTTTAATTCTAGACAAATAATTTTGACAGATATTTTGTCTTTTTTCCCAGTCCAAGGTTACAGAACAGAAACACCATAGTTGCAGCTGAGTTTGCACAACCATACCAATTCAATTTTGTTGGCTGGCTGAAATAACACCTTGCTTACCCTGGCACAGATGAGATCAGATCCTGGCAGATTATGGCCTGATTGGACTGGCTTTCAGACAAAGTCTTGTAGCTAGATTTCACACCACAAACAATTACATATGTGCTTAGCTGTCAGTTTGAAGCAGTCAATAAGAAAACTTAAATTTGTAAGTACTACATTGCTGGGACCTTAGAAGAAGAAGTTACAAATAAAAAGTGTTGCTTTGGTTTTTCTGATTTGAAAAGCCACCTGTGGGACAAACTCTGCCTTTGTCTGCAGTTTACACAGGAAAAAAATGGTACAAAGATACAAGCAAAACAAAATAGAACTTTTCAGAGAAGCAAAGTGAATTTCAAACAGTTCAAAATCAGTATTATTTCCCAACTGTGAACAATTATTTATAACCCAAGTAAGAACAGACTTCCACTGGCGAGTCTGCAGCAAGTTATATTACATTAACAGTTAAGAGCAGACCATCATAATTGATTTATCTTGTCATAAATCTGGATGACTGAGTAGCTTCTTTAAACGACAAACTGAGCCCTGTTCACTCTCATAAACTCAACTAATGACCATGAAGAAATGGAAAATTTACTTCTGAGGAACTCTTAAGAAGGAAGAAGGTTCTTAAACTTCCTGGAACCATCAGCACTGCAAGCCTTGACACAATACAGTGAACTTGCTCTAACAAAGTATCCCAGAACAAGAAATTCCTTTTGACAGTCTTTTTAACATACTTTTATTCCTGTCTGGTCCATATACCACACATTCAGTGAGTTGTTGCAATGTTTTTTTCAGTTATGCTAAATGAAACTACAACAGTGCAATGTTTGTTCCTCAGTATCAACATTTGACTCTCCAGAGATAAGGCCAGTATTGATACAGTCAACTTAACCTGCCTACAAAAACCAAAGTACTTACAATAACAGTAGTAGTGCAGGGAGGACAACCACAGGACTGCTGATGTAAGTCATCACTGTGTTGAACCATGCGGGAAAATCATTTTGAATTGTTTCAGAAACAATATCATATATTTTTTCTTGACCACTATAGGAGGTGTGGGAGGAAAAAAAAAGGTAAAATTAAGTTGTAAGGAAATCTGAGTATATTTGTTAAGCAGTGTTGCACTGAATAATAAAGAAGCTTGGAGTGTGCTTGAATGAAGACACAAGACAGTGATGTTTGGGAGATTGCTCAGTGGCACATTATATTATGTAAATATAAATTAACTAAATTATATATAGAAAGCAAATAAACTCAGAACTTTGACCTATTCACCTTATTAAACCTTAAACTGTAAAATATTAGTAGCAGAAAAACATTGTCCTAACAACTTGTTTTCTCAAGTCCTCTGTAATTTGTGTATTATGAAACATGATAAGCTTATTGTAAGAGGGGGAAATAAAATCCTTGAAATTTTTATTGGTCCATTATCCCTTACCTGAAGGGGCCACAGCTTAAGGATGGTTTATATCGGGCAATAGCAAAAATTGTTGGTAACATGCACAAGAACAGCATAAACAGCAACATGGCCAAGTAGAAATTATTGGATCTGCAAGAAGGTGTAACATGTTTCAGATTATATTTATCAGAGAGAAAACCAGAGGCAACATAAAAGGTGCAAGTTTGAATCTACCTATCCAGTTCAAGATCAACATGTCTGAAAGATTACAGTCACTCTGCTAGAATTAGAAAGCCTGAGCAGAGATGGTTTAAACAGACTTCTAATGATCAAAATGCTATTTGCACTGCTTTCCAGATACCAATGCTGCAGCTGGAAAACTGGTTACTGCACCCTTTGACAAAAGCTGCCCTTACTGCCCAGTTGTGTTGGGGGAGAAAAAGAACAGCAGCAGAAGTTAATTCAATTAATTTTTTCTAACATCTTAAAAAGATGTTAGAAATAACTGATTATTAAGGATTAAAGATGCCCAAAATTACTTGTATTTTGAATAAACCATTAAGATATTAATCATGATAGAAGAGAAATGAGGAAATCTGTTGTATGATGCAATGGACAAGAGCAGATACTGCATAGCTTTTAAAGAGAGAAACATCAAGAAGTAGGACTTGCAACAGTTAACACATGTAGGTTATTGTGCTCTGTCAGATTTGTATGGAAATAAAGCATTTATGTTAGGCCATAATAGTTATCTAGTAATATTCCCTGACATATTTTTTCCTTCTTGCACATCTTCAACTGCCCTGCTTCACAAACCCTCCAGTTTCTCAGTAACTATGTCCTTTTCCCCTCAGACCTTTGCTATCAGTGCTAGCATGAAATTTGTCAATTTTTAGAGCTAAAATCTCCTGTAATTTTCTTCATATTGATGAAAGACATTGCCATTGCCTGCGTTTGATTTTTTCCTTTTCTTTGGTTCTCGTTTTGACTCACCGAGACGCTCTGAAAACCTGCTGATGTGGTACATTGCACGTCAGCACAGCCCAGCTCCTCAGGTACATGAGTCCAATCAACTTGAGTACATTGAATGCTGGTAAGCAAGGTGAAAAGAAAGCTCCCATCCTGGAAAAATCATATCATAACAGTGCTCAGTGTTGCCAGAAGCCATTTTGATAGCAATAGAATAGACTAAAAAAAACCCCCAAACCCCACACCAGGGAAAGCTATTAAGATTAATAGCTCAGATGATCTCTTAATGTAAAAGACTACACTGTCAATACCCTATGTAAATAGCTTTCATTTAAATCATCAGATTGACCTAGCAATCATTTAATCAATTGATTGACCAATCAGCCAAAAAAGGACAAGAAAAAACACATAAAAAAACCCCTACATACCAGATCATTCCTTGGTTGTAGACCAAATGCAATACGTTCTCTGCAATTTTGAACTCTCCATATTCTGGCTACAAGAAGCACAGTGTAAGATGAACACCTTTGTCTTAATCTTGTTTTCAGGCCATTTATTAGAGGCATTTGACTGAATCAGTTTGCAGGCAGTACACAGCCTGAAACATCCAGACCAAATACCAAATAACTGCTGACAGGCAGTGGGAACACCACAAAATTTACTCTGCAGCCAGGGATTAAATGAATTTATTCCTCTCTAGTTTACTTCACGTCTTTAAGGAGAAAGAACAGTCCACAGCCTTTCATGCCAACATCTTCTTGCTAACCAAGTATTACCCTCTGTAATCTTCTTAAAGGGCCGTGTGCTGTTGGTTACTGTTTCTTGGATCACTATCTATATGTTAGTTAAAGATGTTATAGCTGCAAAAAAGACGATGTGGGGAACAACTAGGTGCCCTCTGTGTCACCTTAGACTGTGGGAAACTGCTCTATGATGTTATTTTGTGAAAACCAACAATTAATAACATTAATCTCAACATTTACTCTGTACCCTCCAATTTAAACTCGGTGTGAGCTGTGCCTTTATAGATGTGTGCTACCAAAAATTTATTCATCTGCGAAAAGACTTCAAGGACACTTAGTACTGAGGGAAGGAGCCTACCCATCTTCAACATGTTAGCTTGATGAAATAAGGATTGTACTTACAAACTTGCTTTCTAGATCCCAGCACCAGCAATCACTCAAATACCGGACACACAGTCCACGGAAGAAATCAATTAGCAGGATGCTTGCGACTGTGAAAATCATGTCGATAATTGAAAGCTTGAGCATCTCCTGAAATACACATTGTTCACACATACTGAGTCATTCTGAAAGCAAATGGACTGCATATGGCTCTTTTGCATTTGTAATTGTATTTTGGGCTCAAGCCTAGTATTCTGATAAAATATGAATTAAATATATGACTAATTTCCTTTTAAAATTTTCCTGTTTGACTTTTCCCTGACTTGTATTTGTTATGTTAAAGAGAAAAAATATAATCAAGCTTCCAGGGTGCCTTTTATTGCTTGCAGCAGTAAAATTCTGGTCATGATGGTATCAAACTTTCTTTTTGATGACTTTCTTTTTAATGTTCTAAAAACGTATCCAGCTAAACTGAAATGGGTTGTTTTTTTCTATTGCACCCATTCTTTTATTGAGCTGACTCTTGTGATATGTATTTGCAGAGTGTTTCACAATGAGAAAATCTTATTATTCAGAGAAACCCACAACTCAATTACATAGGATCATCAAGTCATAAAAAACAGTTGTTTAGTGCCTACAAAAGAATGCAGTTATCCTATATTTAACAGAGCTTTAAAAATATACAATTAAAATAGGAAAAAATCAGTTCTATACATCTCTAGGCCATTCTGGGGGAAAAAAGGCAAACATTCAAACCCTCTGTTTTCTATGAGATTGTGCAAAAGGGCTATACAGGAATAGAAGTCAGGCTAATAAACCTTGGAGTGATCTTTTCCTCCTGATGTTCAAACAAGACTTTTAATATTCCTCATTCTGGAACAAGAAGCTCAGAAAATCAGAAGCACACTAATGTGGTTCTTAGTGGCCTGTCAGAGACCACAGTCTCAAATGGATCAGTGACATCTTCTGGATTTTTGTGGTTAAAATTTCTCTCTGAATGTATTAGTGCCCCTGGAAGTCACAAATAATACCCTTCACATTGTAGGGAAGCAAAAGGTGTAATTAAATCTGCAGATTTTCTGCACCTCAGATATGGGAACGTGGCACCGCCATCCAGCTGTCCCCATTCCTACAAACCATTTGGATTTTGAAACCTTTTGTTGTTGTTCTCTCTCCCTCTGAAAAAGTGAAGAGCACTTGACTGTCTAGAGAGTTATTGAGGCAGAATGAATAGAGACTTCTGATAGTGTACCAAGAGCAAGAGCAGAGTCTCGTGCTTGTTTCAGGTCTGCATCTCCCTCTCTTGAAGCAGCAATCTGAACCTGCACAGAGTGCATGTTGCTGCTTTTATGTCCTTATAGCCTTGTTTCTCTGTAGGGGTTAGAAGGATGTACCCTGTTAAAATAGGATCCGTATCACAGACCTCTACAGATCTGCCTGTGCCTGGCAAAAGAACATTTGAACAGCACTAAACATACTGTAGATACAGAACAAAACCCAAAGCTTGTATCTGTGGCCATAGCACTTTGCACAGTCTTTACTTTTTCTACATCATCCTTAGCTAAATGCTGGAATTTATACAAAGAAAAGTGCTAAAATGAAGCACAGCACAACATGATTTTAATTTTTTGTCAAATGTGAATGAAGTGGAGTAAGTTAATGACAATAAAGCAATTACATACTTGACCAACATATGTCTCCCAGCACTGATCCTGCGAGTTCGGGTTGTTAAAGGAAATTGTTTGGTTAACCAGTGACTCTGTCAGGCCTTGGGTGTGATGCTCTTCCGGTGTGACAAAGCCATTTCTCTTGATTTGTACATTAGGAATGGTTAAATTGTCATCCTTAGAAAGAGTGTTGGTTGCTAAGGAGGTGGTAGAATTACTTGGATTGTTGTTCACATCAGAGTCCTGAAATAATAAATGTCCCAAAAGTTACTTTTTAACTATACACAGCATATATACTTACAGACATTTCTTCATATACTTCCAAGCAGCAGTTAGGCAACTGTTAAACAGCTGTCCATGGACAGAGTCAGATGGAACACCAAAGGGCAGGACTTAAAGCTAATTTAGGTAGGTGGAAATATTTTACCTACAGTGATGAAGTTTTTATTTTTTTTAATGGTTCAGCAATGCACAGAAATCTATTTATTTCATTACAGCAGCAATCAAATGGATCCAGTTATCCTTAAAGACTAATTTAAAAGACCCTATAAGTAGTTGTAAATAAACATTACTCTCTAATATTAACTTTACAATCCTATCAAACCATAATATTTTAATCAATTTAAAACAAATTTTCATCTAACTGTATATATATCACAATAAACAGAATTCTGTCTATGAAGTCTACTAGCTTTACACATCAGAAAACATCAAGTTAAGCTTACAGTGACACTCATACTGTCCACTTTATCCAGGAGAGCAATGATTAAACTGTAGAGGTTTCCCAGGTATAGGACAAGAACCCTGAAAGGAGAATAAAATATGGGTTACCAGCTTTGATAACCACTGACTTCTCATGCATTCTCTGGTTTGACTGTACTAAAACATGAAGCAGAACACACTATCCTTTCCTCCTTTTCTCTCCACATATATTTTACACTCAATAATGCCCATACCTGGCAAGCTGGAAGCGAAGAGTGGTCCTTGGATGATACATCTCCAGAGCTGCCACAAGTTCAAAAGCAGAGGGTGCAAGCATTGTGATCAGTGACACAACCACGCTGACCTACGAACAGAAACATGCAGCATTTTTGTAGCCTTTGATGAAGGTCTTCTGTGGGATCTTGAGGGCTGATTGAAATACTGCTGAGGCACATGCTTTGATGATTGCTTTTGTTGGAGGAGGTGCTTTAAAAAGTTATTATTGACATTAATAATAACAGTAAGTATGATCAAAAATTATAGATTGGGAAGACCACTTGGGAGTCTTTACTCCAGATATTGTAGCTTCAAAGTTCTACTTCATTAATTGAAATTAAAAGTTAACATGTAGGAAATATGATGATAGCATCTTCCTCTGAAATGGGTGAGTGGCTTCTTCATGCCTATTCACTCCCTATAAAGCCAGTGTACCTCATTTTTTTCCCAAAGAGTCAGTTCCTTTTTGGTGCGCTCCAACCTTTGGGATCGATCCACGACAAAGTAGATGATGTAAATACTTCCCGCAAGGGACAGAAGCACCAGGATGTTTGCAATAATTCTCAAACTTATGGTCACTGCCCTAGGGAAAAAAGGAAGATACAACCAATACAGCTGGTTGTCTCATGGCACCAGGGGTCATTTCTAACAGGGTTTGGAAGTACAAGACAAGCAGGTTAGCACTGATATCTGCATTGAAACAGTGCTTTGAAAAGAATCTCTTATCTCATATACATACAGGTTTTTGCTTTTCTTCTTTTCCTGCTCTTCCAATATAGCTTCCTTGAAAGAAACACAGCATTACCATTTTAATAATGTTCAGCAAAAATAATACACATATCTTTCACAGAAATTAAAGTATGCTAATAAAAAACCATCACATCCTGGAGGTGCAAGCAGGCAAATACCACTGTCCTCATTGATTTGTAGCACTGATATGTGACATTAAAAAGTGATGGAGATTTCTGAGAAACAAATATCCAGTAATCAGATGCTCAGGCACTTTCAGCTGTGCATGTTCAAGGAGATACAAGAGGGTTTCACTTCCAGATTTCTTTGGCAGGATGTGCCTTTAAAATCTGGGTGTCACTAATATGATACAGTACTGTCAGTTATCCTCAGTCATTGACATAACTAAATATCATAGCTTATTAATTTATACTTGACACAATTTGAAGTAACTTTTGTTCAGAGATAATGAGAATACACCAAATTTGGGAAATAAATTACTTTTGATAAAAACACATATACTCTTAAATTCTAGATGCAAAACATCTGTATTTTTAACAGTCTTCTAATATTGAGAGACCTGTAATATGTCCCTCCATTTGTAAAAGAGAGGTGAAATAAACCACAGAATCATAGAATATCTCAAGTGGGAAAGGACCCCTAAAGACCACTGAGTCAAACTTCCTGATACTCAGAGGAATACTTAAAACTAAACTCTTTGCCTAAAAGCATCATCCAGATGCTCCTTGGACTCCAACAGGCTTGATGCCATGGCCACTTCTCTGGGGAGCCCGATTAATAGCTGATAAAATAAAGAAGAAAGAACAATAAATTTTGTGCAGGAAGTCATAAACCAAAGAGAGATATGAAACTTATTATCATGTAAAAAAGCATCTTGTAAAATATGAGCTGTTGAACATGGATTCCCTGAGGCATAAAATACTTCCTTTGCATAAAAACTATTATGCATTCTGTATATTTGTTTATTTACCTGCCAAATCAATTGTTAACACAAATTTGATTTCAACACTCAATAAAATTTCATCACTAGCAGATTTTTTCTAGTTATCTAATGTCTTGTCACACATACAGGGGCATTAAATAAAACTCTCCCAAGGAAGGACACAATGGCCTTGGTGGGATGTCAGCAAATATGATGTGCCTGTAATACCACACAGATGGGATACTAGCCCTCCCCTAGGCAAATACAACTGTAAATAAATTTTTTAAAAAATAGGAAGTGCAAGGGGATGAGAGGAAAAACTTACATGGCTTACAATTTAACAAGTAAATCAACTTGAAGTAATTCAAAGGTCAGCTGCTCACCCTGATGCTGTTGACTATGGCAGCAGCTTTGCTCTCTGCAGCCTCAGGGTTTCCTATCAAATAGTCCCAAGCACAGAACAGTCTCCAGCAGAAAGTGTAATTTTCATCAGAGGCACTTGCTAAACTCATTCTTGAGTTTTTTGCCATTCTGTAAAAAAATAACAAGTATTTAACTGCTTCTGGTGTGTGAGGATGGTAATGAAGGAAGTCACTTGTTTGGTTTATGGTTTTCAGATGTTCATACATTTAGAGCTACCAAAGGTTGCCGAAATGAGTATCACTGTTGACAGTTTTCTGAAGAACATAAAATAGGGTGAGGTACAGCTCATGAACTTGATTTTACATCTAGAGAGAAATGACTCAGTGTGGAAGGGCATTTCAGTATTTACAGTCTTTATAACTGACAAATAAAGCAAATAAATCTCACTGGAACTGTGGACTTACACCTATTTCAGTTTTACAGCCTCTAGGTAGGATCCAGCTGGAATATACCATCAGTAACATCACTGCTACAGGAATTAAATCTAGTTTGGCATAACTAGTGATAGTGCACAAGATCTGTTTGTTTGCTCTACTGTTTCAATCCTCAAAATATATGTTATTGTCAAATAGAAGCCCAGTGCCATTTTACAGACCTTGGGAAAAAGAAAGAAAACCCCTCCTACTCATGTCAGGTTAGCAAGGTGGCAGAATATTGCAAAACATAGGAAATGAAATTAAGATTAATAGCATATGAAAGAAAGGGCATCTGAAAGGACAACGTTAAAGGGGAGCTGTACACAGCTAAGCAAAGAATCACTGAGCTGAGCCAGAGGAAGAGCTGATCATATCCAGAAATTGTAAATGTATAGGTCAGTGTCAAATATACCAGTGACCCTTGGCACAAACCAGCAGGTAGATTAAAAATAAATGAAAAGGGAAGGTTTGACCTCAAAACTGAGAGGTATTACAGACAGCACTGAAAATGTCCCTGGACTGCACTGTGCCAGATAAATAGGTATCCAGAAGGGAAGAGAAAGCAAATCAGGAGAGGATAGAGTGACCTTGTCCCTTTCTCCAAGCGTTGCACATCCCTGGATTTATGGTCAGCACAGGCAGTCTTGCTCTCTCTGCTAAGTAACTCCTACTCCTGGCCCTTCCACAGCAAAGAAATTAAACTTACATCCCAGTGGGATGCCACGTACCCACTAATGCAATGCAAATGATATTACACCTAGGATGGAAGTTGTACATTTGTATTTCAATAGAGGGGAATATTAATAATGTTGAAAGCATTACACTTCAAATAGAAATTTCTGTCATAGAAATATTTACAACAGAAAAGAGGGGAATGGACTTCCACAGGTGTCAGGCCTTAAACTACACAAAGACAAAGCATGCAGATGATCTGTGCTGCCCTCCCTTTGTAGGCTGGGAAATGGAACAGAGAGTGAAGATGACAGCAAGATAAAGGGCAGTCTAGGGCCGAACTCAGTCTGCCTCCATGGTACCAGCAGAGGTGAGCATGTTAATAGAACCACTCAGAATAAACACAGAGGAAGTGGAGTAAATACCACTGCTGATTGCCTGAACACACAAGTTTATGAGCAGCAGTAAATGGGCAGTCTTACTTTTTCAGAAGAATGATGAAGCTGTAAGCAAACACAGCCATTCCAACAAGGAAGTAGGCAAGAGGCAGCCGGTATCCAGCTTTCCCAATCTTCCTGTCACGGCCATAATAGCCATAAAACAGAACAGAGTACTGGAGGTAGCCCTGCAAAGACCAGAGCCTGTCAGTAAGAGCAGTAACCAACAATTACAACACAACAACGACAGCAAAATAACAAGGAGTGGTTTGAGCCTTGCCCCCAGGGACCAGATGGTGTCCAGGTCTTGAGCAGATGCAATGTGCTCCTTGGGAATGGTCTTGCTGACCGTGCTGCCGAACGGGGCTCCGGCCAGGAGCTGCGGGAGAGAGAGGAGCTCTCAGGAGATGGGGAAAAGAGAGGATGTTTAGGGGATGGGGAAAAGAGAGGAGGTCTCAGGGGGTGGGGAAAAGAGAGAGAAGCTCTCAGGAGCTGCACAAGCCCATCTGAGCCAGGGCTGTGCAGTGGAGCCCCTCAGGAGCTGCCCACATGCGTGGTGCTCTCAGGGTAGCAAGAGCTGTGTCAGCTCTGTGCCAGCTTTAAAAACCATGCTTTCAATGTGAGTGTTTTTAAATTAAAATGGGAGGTGTTTGATCTTAAAATGACAGTTCAGGATTAAATTTACTGTTCCGTAAAAATTAAAAAATGAATGTGAATACCTTTTTTTTTCTGGTTTACTTTTTATTTGTTCAAGGGGTATTTACTTTTTTATTTTGCCCAGTGAAAATAAAATCAGGCATTCCCATGTTTTGCCATAACACTATTGAAGCACAGGGTAGGTGAGGCAAAATAATGTGTATGAATAATTTAACAAAGTTAACAAATTGCTTTACTTGCATGAAAGAACTAAACAAAGTTGTGGCTGTTCAGAACTTGTAGGAAATGCTTTCTAATGGACAATAATCCAGAGTCTGGAGAGGGATAATCTGTTTTTCTTAGTGTCATTTACGCTTCTGATTAGTGTAAATGACACTAATAGGATTTGAATGTACTCGACACCCACTACATCTTTTAAGAATGGGTTCTTTGTTTTAGTCATCAGATAAAAACATATTCTCTAAAAACATTAGTACCATGTTGACAAAATACCATCTTTAACACCAATAGAAAAAGTCTGTTATCCTTTGGCAGAGAAAAACCTCTTCATAGGGGAATTTATTTTTAAATAATTCATTTTACAGTGTACATTTCAAACTAATGCATGACTTTAAGTGTGGTGTTTGTTCCATTGAGAAAGGAAAGTTCAACAGTAAGTGTTTCTCTGTAGATATTAACAGTGTGTTCTTACCTCTGGTAGGACTACAAATGCTCCTGTCATTATGGTAAGGACAATATTGATTCCAAACAGCCATCTCAGGAAGATGAAGTAAGAGGCAACTCCAGACCCAAAATGACCTTAAACCACAAAAAAACCATTACGTGACCTGCACAGTCTATAAAAGCTTGTATCATTTATCCATGAAGTATTTGAATAACAGGCCAAAAAGAAAAACCTCTCTTATGGAGGGCATTCAGCAAATTAGAGAATTGTTTTCATTTTCCAAAAACCAAAGGGACAAAATTGACTTTCTCAGAAGTTACCCCCCAACTAAGACCATCAATGAGAACTGTGCAGTTTCCGAGGCATCAGGAAAAGATGAAAAAGCAAAGTTTTAAATAAAGAATTCACTGCTGAAAATATGCATTTAAATCCCTCCCAAATATTATTTAATTCAGTACATTAAAAAAATGCACCTTAAGACTCAGCATTTTAGCAAGTGTTTTACTGATACCATTAAATCTTTGTACTTACTCTCGATTTTCTTTATTCTCATTTCCCAAGGAATAAAGATTACCACAAAATTATATGCAAGTCGAATAAACTTCTTCCAAAGCTGGGAAAAAAGCAGAGAAATATGACACTTCTTCTCATGAAAATAAATTTTAAAAATGAAGTGCTGAGTATTTTGCTCATGTCTTATCTTTTATCACAAGAATTGTTACAAACATTGATGAGTAAGGTCTTATTAATATCATAATATTTCAAAGGAAATTCCCTTAGAGGAAAAATAAGCTTTTTTATTCAACAGCAGCAAATTTAATTGCTGTATTCTCAGTTCTATCTATTGCAGCCAACACCTGCAGAAATCCTGTGGTTATATTTTGTAGAATCTTTATTCAGCCTCCATTTTTTGCATGGTCAGAGGATCTTGCTGCACACACTGGACATGTGTGGGAGAAAAAGTAAAATCCACCTGTGCAAAAGGGAGAGCAGGTTTTGAGTTGTTGAGTTAGAGCTATAACTTTACAGTATCAACAGGGAAAAAAAATTGTATTTCAGTCATTATAAAGTATTTTAATACAGCTATATATTAAAAACCTCTATTTTAGGCATTTTTAATAGCAGCGTCAATATCTATCATGTAATTTAATCTCCTAAAAGTAAAGAGGAGTAAATAACATTTTAATTACTGAAAACATAATCATTCTCTTTGGCCAAAGCTAATTAATATTTATAATGATAAAGGCATTTAATTACATGAATGGGAAGTATTTTAATTAAAGAAATTTAGATGCATGGGAACTGCATGGGAATTGCTGGGATTGCAACTTTCAGTTGAAAACTGAAAATATATAAGAAAATATATAAGAAAATAGGTGGGGAAAAAATCTCTTCCAGTTAAAAACCAACCAACCAACTAACCAAACAAAAACCAACAAAAAACCCCACGCCAAAAAAGGCAGCTCATTCTGTTGCAGTTGTTGAATTTAGCCCTAATGTAAAGGCTACACCTCCTAATTTGTGCTAGGATAAAAGAATACAGATCCCCTACACACAATGAGTGGTACTAATTAACTGCTGAATTACATCCCTATGCTGAATGTCTTCAAGCAAATACTACAGAGGCAATTAGATGAGACAAACTTTTATTCACTGTGAACTCTAAGATAAAAGCTTTTGGATTTGTATAGGAAGAATTGAGTAAGCACTGAGTCCAATCTCTGATTTACTGACATTCAGATTTAGCACTTCTCTCTCTAGCTAAAGTCCTAGTTCCACTCATATCAAGAGCAAAAAAATTGTGTTTATTTTAACAGCATTTTTGCTTCCACTGCGTTTGCCACACATGCAAAGGCAGAACAAGAAAATCTTACTCTTTCTACATTGGAAATTGCTTCTGGGGGCCAGCATCTCAGAGCACCAGATACATGTGCAGCTCTTTGCCTGTTCACATGAATAAAATGCATGGTGTTCTATTGGCCTAACGCTGCCTTTTTGAATTAAGATAAATTAGTAATTAAAAGTCTACTTGTTATGATGACAAAAATACGCTTGACAGCTTAGATGACAAAAGAAGTCTTCTCTTGGTTGCTTATTAAATACAATTTCCTGCATATTATAAATTTCCAGAGACTCAGGCCAGTGTCTCTTTTCAGTGCTGTAAATAGATTTACTAAGATTTGATTCAAATTCTGAGTATTATGCAAGCAAAACCCATTCTTTAATAATGTATTTAACATAAGCTATTGTGGGATTGTCTTCCCAACTGAAAGCTAGACACATTTTTCATACTCAGCTGTTGAACTGTGGCCCCAGTTTGTTGAAATAGCTCTTCAGAGGATAACTGCATCATGTTTGTTGTTATCCCATTTGCATCACCCCCTCTAACAGACATCAATATTTGTGGGCTGTCTGAAAAGAAAGCTTATACTGCATTAACAGAAGGATAGTCATCCCTCAACACATGAAATTAGTCTGCAAAAATGCAATTACTAAAATCACAATGAAAAAAAAAAAAAAAAAAAAAAAAAAGGAAGCTTTTAACTGCTTTTTTCTCTCTCTACAGACCCAAGCTGAAGTATCAGGAGTGCACAGCAAACAAAGCAGCCTACCTCTGCCCCAGCAGCCTGGTAGCCCCTGGTTCTGGTGAGCCTCCCCTCGTACTTGAGCACGATCTCCTTCGCCTGCCTGCACGAGAGGGGGAGAGCTTCAGCCTCTGATGCCACTGCTCACATCTCTCACTCTGCACAAGCAGCAGCCACCAAACCAGTCAAATGCTCTGAAATACAGCCATGGGCTGTCCAACCATCAGTCCCTAATCCAGGCAATGTTTTGGTTTTTTTTTCTCTGACGATTGAGCTTTTTACTGATAATTTAAAACCACTCAGATTTTTTTCTGAGAGAACTCAGCATTCAAGAGTTTGACTGCAGGGACAGTTTTCTGTTCCTATAATTTATTTCTCTGTCTTTTTGTTTCAAAGTCTTTCTTTTGAAATAGTAGGATCCAAATGAATAAAATAGCAAGATTCCCTTTACAGTCTGGTAATCTCCTGTGGATACTGACACCTCCTGAGATGCAAAGAGGTGCATGTTCATCTGGTCATACACAGTCTTTGACCTCAGCAAAAGGTGGATTGGGACCACCAAGATCTGATCAAAAGCACGGGAAAGCAGGAAGTCACAGACTCTGCCTAAGAGAGGAAAACCTCCCTTTGCTTCCCAAATTACACAAGGGCTCTCGGTAGGGTAGGGGCTCCTCATGGCTACAGTGCCATCTGAGCAGCATACTGGGTTTTGAGAGAAAATGCCAGATGAAAGGGGTAAAAAAACCCCAAGTGTCACACAGATCACGTGGTGAAAGAGCTGACATAGTTTAGACAGGTGGCCCAAAGAGTTAGTCACATGTTCTTTCATTGGAAATCTGGAATTATAATTGAAATCCTAAACTGTGAAACATTTTTACTACACTGACCATATTTTTAAACTTAAAAGTGTCCAGTATTTACTGCATTTACAACATGTTGCCTGAAGATATGACCAGCTTCTGTTCTCATGCCATGTAATTACCTTAAAAAGGCAGGCTGCTTCTCCTTTTTGGGACACAGTGAAACAATTTAACTTAAAAACATATTATGGAGCATTACCAACAGCCTTCCTTGAGACCAGTTAATAGCTGAGAGCCTCTTTTAGTAGTTAATAGCCAAAGCATGATTTCTTGCTCTCCTTTGTGCTGTGACTCTCTAAAGGGAGTCACAGGCATGCACCAGAGACAGCCTCACTCACAGACTGTGCACCCAGCAGCTGCTGCCTTCAGCCAGCCTCAGATCCTCCCGGAGCATCCTCATGGAACACTTTCCTAGCATCTCTAAATCATTCCTGTGCTCATCTCACACTGAAAATCTCCTGAGGCTGGCGGCACTGTTGCAGTCAGTGACCCTGAAAACCTCTGTGCAGGGCCTGTACCTGAGCGCCCTCAGCTTCTGCCTCATGGGCCACGGCCGGCAGCGGATACTGGCCATGATCTCCTTCTGGTACTGGATGTTCTGGAAGATCTGCTCTGGGTCATGGCTCTCAGCCTTCTCTTCACCAGCGTCATCATCTGAGTAGCTGGCAGCCCAGCACACACCCCACGAGAGGAAAAAGGAGACAAGTTATTCCTTGTCTGTAATACAAGTTATTCCCGTTCTGATTCCCAGCAAAGAGGTGATTCACACAGGATCCAACCTATTAGAGCATTGTAAGAACAGGGAGCTAGGGAACTCACATGACCTTATTGTGTTAAAGTTGATTAACAATTTGGATGGTTTCTCCATCTCCAGGACATACCTCCTTCCCTCCCCACTGCCTGCTGGTCAGTAATAAATTATTTCCACTCCTGACCATGAATCCCAGATTTTCTTCTCCAAGCATTTAGAGCCATTCAGCTTGTACATCATGCTAGCAAGACTCTCTGTATATTTTTCTGGAACAAAGTGCTGTCTAAACATTTCCAGAAAGAGCAGATAACATTCATTTATTAATCATACTCATGATTTTTATTTCAATAATGAGAAAATATTTTATTGTTAGAATGAGGGACTGTTAGAGTGTTATTAATCCTATTCCCTCCTGAGGGGCACAGGGGTGTGGGACCTCACATACCAAGAATTACTTGTCCCTGTGAAAAGATTCCTGTGCTTTGATACAGATTTCCGTGAATGAGTATTAAATCATCTTTTCTGATGCTGTCACCACATTTACTAAGCTACAGCTCTTGCAATTCCCTGTAGGTCTATGAAACAGCAGCAATATTCATTCTTACAGAAGCTTGGGTCTGAGAGCCTGTGGTGACTCTTTCTCGCTGAATGACACAAAGTACTGCAGCAACCACCAGCCAAAAAGTTTCCCAGTTATATTGCTATGTACTTGTTGGGAAAGTTCCCTGCAATTTTGCTGAAAAGGCAGCCTTTTAATCACTTAGAAATAAATCATAACCTAAACCATGCCACGGAATAATATTTTGGGTGACATACTTCATCAGACCACTAATCCATTGGTCTGCAGTCCTGTCCCTTCAGTCACAGGGGACATTCAAGGGAAATTTATGATTACACAGGAGAAGAATAAGAGACTTCTTACCTGCTATACCCTGAAGTCTTTGGAGTTACTTTGCTTTATGTACAGTGTTTATGTTTCAGTGTGAAATGTGACTTTGACAAAAGAAAAAAAAAAAAAAACAAAACAAAAAAAACCAAGAGGTTTGAAATACATCTTAAAATACCAAGCAGGGTTTTTCTCATGCTCATGTCCATGCTACCACACTGTTACTCAAACCAAACTACCTTCTCCAGTCTGACACACACTCTGTCTGCATGGAAGTGAAAAGACAAGTTCCCAGTGCTGTGCTAGCTAGAGCAGGCTGGCCCTTCAGGAGGGGCAGGTCCCTTACCTGTGGGGAGGCTCCTGGTAGGTGTAGATGCCGCTTTGCCGCTTCACCGTGCGCTGCTTCTTGCAGGACTTGGCAGCTCTGAGCGCAGGGGAGCCCGGGGCTGCTGCCATGGTGGCAGGTGGGACTCTGCAGGGCTGGCAGGCAGCTGGAGCTCGCTGCTCAGGCTCAGCAGCAGCAGCCAAACGTTATTAAGCAGAGAGCAGCGAGCGGAGCAGAGGATCACTGCCTGGTGCTCCAGCCTGGAGAAACTGCTGCTGCCTGGCAGAGCCTTAAAGCCACAGCACACAGCAGCCAGACCACTGCCCCTCCATGCCCAGATCGAGGTGGGAAGCAGAGCTTAAAGATGGTCCAGCTTGATTCTCAGCCAAATGTCCTTGTTGTGGATGAGGGACATCCCTCTGAGTGCCATCCCAGTTCGCCACACCAGCCCGCTCTGGGTGGTGTTTCTCTGTAGGTGCTGTTGATGTTTCTGCTTCCTGTGCTTGACACAAGGTTCTTGCTTAGGAGAAGCAGGATGGTTTGTGTTTTGGCCTTTAGTAACAGAAATATGCAATGTCTTTCTCCCACTCCATTTCCAGTTTTAATGGTGGAGAGGCCCTGACATCCTTTCTATGGTCAGCACCAACAGAACCTCTCTGTCAGCATCTCTGTGATTCTGGGCTTGGTTGCCAGGATAGAATAAACTGCTCCAGGTTCTGCTGGGGCCAGGGAAGTGAATTTTCAGTGCTTTTCTCCATCGTAGAAGTTACAAATATTCTGGTGCCATTATTAAAACACAGCAGAACATACCAAAAATACTAGGTATTAATAGTTCCTGCAGCCATAATTTGACGCTCAGAAAGTGGGAGTGAAAGGAAGAGTTTGCAGAGAGTTTTTACTTGTTCCTAACTTGGTATTTTCTCTCCTTAATAGCTCTGCACTCAGTGCAGCAACAATTTTGATTGCATAAATCAATGGTCTGTTGTAGTTAACTTTTGTTTGCAGCGTCTCACAAAAAGAACATTTAGTTCTTGCTTCTAAATTTCCTGTAGAGAATAGCAAAGGCTGCTTTTTCTCTCCATCCTGAATTACTCTAAACTATTGCCACTTGGTGAGAAGTTTTACTTTTTTACTGTCTATTGTCCTAGACTTGCTTAGTTAAATAACTAAAGGGCTAAGTGGTCACAAGCCTTATTTTTTGTTGCAGTATTGAAAGAGTCAGTCCATTTGGTGTAATTTACTGAATTTCTGAGATGACAAGCAAGAACCAGATAAATATGAGTCTGCATTTCCAAAATGTATCTCACAATAAAGCCCAGAATTTGCTTGCTGGGTGAAGCTTCCTCAGACATCTCGGAGTTCCATTAGCACAAATCAGAATGGTAAAGAAATGCCCTTATTCAGAGTTCAGCTGTATTCTGCACCACAAAATATGTCATGTGCATGACTATTAAAGCCTGCTAAAACCCACTTACTATGTGGGGCTTTTTCTGTGAACTGAACTCTCTAGTCCCAGCTTCACTCGGAGCATCCCTTGCACCCACCTCCTTCAGCCACAATAGAGATTAAAGCATCCGCATTCCAGTTTTCAGCTTCCCATGGATGGTCACAGATAAATTTACTTTTTTCTGTACTGTGAGGGGTTTTTTGTTTGTTTTTTAAGTCTGTAAAACAAAGGCTGTTGGAGCTTTGACATCTCAGTCTTTCTGTACCATTCCTAAATCCACAAACCTCTGAATGGCTTTTCTATTTGGCTTCCAGTTCACATGACTAAGGAAACATCCCACTACCCTCTCTCTGTCAGACCATTCATTGAGTGAAACAGCCAAAAGGAATAGATATCAGCCCAGAAGCACATCTCCATTAAAAGTCTTATCACCTCTTCCCAGCTGGAAAAACAAAAGAACTGTTCTGGATGCCAGGAACGCCCTTTAGAGCTTTGATGCTCAGGGCAAACACACCCACCTCACCACTTTTTTAACATGCCACAAGATACATTTTCAATTATATAGTTGAAAAGCAGGAATATATTAGTGAAAATGTCCTTCCTTGGCTGTAGTTATTTTCCTTTGCACCTCAGGCAGTGGCACAGCACTGGGGGCTGGGTCCTGCTGCCTCAGCTCATGAGGATAAGTGCCCCTCTCTCAGGCCACTCTGCCACAGCCCATTAGCTCCTTGCTTACTCCAGCTTTGTGCATAAACACTCATCTCATGTTGCAGACAAACACTCACTAAGGAAATGCCCCAAAAGGCAGGTTTTGACACAGTAGCAACCTGAATTCCCCAGAAGATAAAAGCTAGATCTCCAAAATCTGCAGGAGAGAAACACAGACATCTTTCCTTCTCTACTACCAGTCCTGCCTCATATTTTTCCTTGAGATTTCAGATGTCCTGGTTTTCGTCTAAAGGAACCAGAGTGGAGAGCTTAAAATCTAACATTATCTATAGTTCCTAGAGATTACTTTATTTCACAAATAAAGCAGTATCCTTTATTGTCATGGTGTTACAGCACTACCAAACCCATTAAAAGACTGACATTACTGATTCACACAGATTTAATTGGCCAGTGTATCTTACCGTGTCAACAAGGCAGACAAATTTTGTTCCCCTTTGTTAGAAGAAAGCTGAGAGTCTAAAAAAAAAAAAAAACAAAGGGACAATTTAAGGCTGACATTTATACAGCTCTAACAGTGCCAGTGCTTGAGGCACATACATCATGTGAAGTTACTACCAAACACTAAAAGCACCATGAGCAGCAAGAGACTTATGAATTCCGAGCCCATCTGACAGAAGGATGCATGGAAAACAAAAAGCAGGCTTCAAGAGCTTAGCCCTGAAATTGTCAATATCCTCTTTAAAGAATTCAAGTGTTAACTCAGATCACAAAGAGGGTTTTGGTTTTGCTTTTCAACTCAGCCAGCAGTTCAGCAACCAGAACACCCAGCTGCCCATTTCAATATGCTCTGTTGAATCCAGAAACCTGCTCGGGTTTGTTTTAGTCTGAGTGAATACTACAGAGGTTATAGATTTGATTTCAATTGCTATTAACAGGATGTAAAACAGGACATTAGCCTTTTTCTGCAAAACTTTCAGCTCTCTGTGTGTAATAGGAAGACTCACATTTGATCCATAGGATCATTTTGCATTTTCAAACTCTTAGCTAGGAAAGAGCTGGGCTGGTGAACTCTGCTTACTGGAAATTCAAGAAAACAGTAGGCTTTATTCTTTCCCATGTACTCTATTCCCATAGAGGTAGAGTTTAAATTTTACCCATCATTCCAACACTGCAGTTCAACTTGGGACCTTTTCAAAATCTCCCTGCTTGGGAGATTCAGAACATCACTCAGAACATGGCTGATCTCAATTTCAAGGTAAAAAATTAACAAAGGGACAAGTTTTCCAATCATCTTTGTAAGAAAAAGAGAGTATTATCACTCCACATCCTTAAGGACATAAAACAAGGAGGGGAGGGAAAGCATTTGGAAACACTGACCAAGACAGCTCGTGGATCTTTAGGTGAGCTAATTATCAGTAGTGCTGAAAACATTCACAGACCCCAGTGATAGGTAGTGGTGCTGTAGAGCATCCAAGGTTGTCTGAAAACATTGAAGCTCCTTGTGGCTGGAGAACCTTTACTTGTAGGGCTGAAAGAACTAAGATCAAAAGCCACCTCAAACTCAGACTTCAAAGACAGACATTTCATTCTCAAACTGCAGTCCCAGTTCACCTGTTTAGTCCCCAGAGGTAACACAGAAATGCAGCTGGACGTAGGAGCAGTTATGGGATTTCCAGGGTAACAGTGCCAAAGCCATCGTTTTCACTTACTGAGAATAAAATTGATTTACTGAGCTCTGGTAAGTCATTCTCTCCTCCTAAGATTGTTTGGACAGTCTAATTTCATACAGTAGGTTCTGCTCTTCAATTTCAGCATGTTCATAACTCTTGCTGACATTTATCACACTTGGATCAAGGGGAATGCTCCCATTGTAGTTCAATTTTCTTTGTGAATTCACATCCCACATTTAAAAAAAATCCATTTAAAAAGCTCCTCCTGTGCAGTTAACTGATCTTATAGCACCATGAGATGACTATTTTTTATTCTTGGATGAGTTTCATGACTATTAAAGTATGCAATTCTGTGACAGTACAACTCAAAAGAGAATATATTGAACTCTCTACTTTCAGGTGGCAAAAAAGTAATTAGACACCATCAGAAAACTGATTTTTTAAGAATAATACATAAGCTGCAGCTTCTTCTGCTATGAGGAAATCAGTATTTGTGCAGCTTTGCCTACCCAGCCGTATGATGTGCATCCCACAGACGTGTGCATTTCACCAGAGACCTTTTTGAAAGCTCTGTAACCAAATTATTTTCCAGACTTATGTGAGTCATTACACGCCAGACCTAGGAGTCAGTGAAAATGAAGATAATTTTACACTATTTAATAAATAACTAAAAAAAAAAAAAATCTCAGTTTAGAAGAAGAGAGGAAGAGTTCCAGGAACTGACAATGGCAGGAAGTAACTGAATAGCCAGGACTTTCCAAAGTGATGATATTTGGGACAACCTTGCTAGTCAAAAGCCTGGAAAAGGTGGGATGTATCTCAAGCAGACATCCATAAAAATCTATTTCTAGTTTCCTCGGGTTTTCTAAAATCCATTCAATTTACCTGGCTAAAATTGCACCCTAATTTTAGAGGGTGTGGCATTGGAATAGTAAGATTAGTTCACCTACATTTATTGAGTAACATTTTCACAAAGAAGATGTTCATAAAAAACGGGAAAGGAAATTCAGATGAGCTTAATTCACTGCATAAGGAATGTTAATAATCCTATTACAACCTAGGAGGTTGTTCAGGTACACAATACTTTAATCATTAGCAAACAGCAATCATAATTTGTCCAAGAAAAAAGCACAAATGCAGCTCCTCAAATTACTGTCTGCAAAGAGATGAGGTTATTCCTCTTGCTCTCCAGGAGATTGCATGAACACCGTGCTTGGGAAGGCTGTGGTTACATGATCACCTGAATTCAGCACCTAACACATTAATTAAAAAAATAGATCTAGAAATACATCAAGGAACTATGCAGGAGAAACTCTGAAAGTGTAACAAAACAAAAAAAAGAAAATCTTTGGAGACTTCAAAATATTACACCCTTGCAGAAAACTGTTTTCAATATTCTCCACACAAATACAGTGTGCTAGTGGCTAAATGCTGTGATTACTCAATGCTATAAAATTGGTAATTTCTTCTTACCCTGCCCCAAAGACACACCTCTACACCTAAAAATAATGTTCAGACCGATGTTTATTAAAAGTAGGCAAGATGTTATTAATTCTGTACATTCTCAGAAAAGAAAATCTTATTAAATATCAGATGACCTTGAAAGTGCCTGAGTCAGGGGCAGTTCAAGCTGCAACCTAAACAACCATCCTAAATCTTACACATTGTCACGTACTCATTATCTGGACTTTGTACTTTCCTACTACTGAGGGAGTATCACATAAATTATACAGGAAATGAGGGAAAATGCAATTACATTCTCCAGCAGCTCCAAGGCAGATAGATAGCAAAGACATGCAGCACAGTTCAAGAGTCAGCTTTCAACAAATGTCACCTATTAGGAAGAATCTAAATGAAACATATATCACTAAGCCTCCCACTTCTAAATTATATCATTATCTCATCACTAGGATAAGCAGTTATAAGGTTACAGAGATTTCAAATAATCAGCTTTCAAACAGATTTCTCAAAGGGACTTTTCATCTTTGCTTTTACACATCACCCTTTGGACTTCCCCATATACTAGAAAATTCTATTATACTATATTAAATTGAGTTATCCCAATGAAAACATCTCTAGAAAGGTTAACCCAGACACTTAATAATCCATTAGCACCCTTGCTTTTTCAACATAAGTTTTCTCATAATAGCTTTTCAGTCTCAAAAGGAAAAGACACAGCTATAGAACTTCTGAGTGTTCTGAATTGATGGGATTCAGCTGAACAGTGGGAACACTGCAATGATTAATAAAATCATATTTTTTCCCCTCCCTTCAGTGGATGGTAAGTCAGCCCCACAGCCTTTGCACCAACTGCTCTTAGCCCAGGTCCTGGGAGACCACCTGGAACACTCACATCTTCAAGGGGGGATCCTTTCTTAACCCATTTTTAAAGTGGGGATCTCGGAGTTTTTTGTTCCTTGCATTCATGGGGCTCTTATGTGTGCTACCCACAGAGCAAAACAATTAAAAAACAGTACAAAATGCAGTTTACAAACATTAGGTAAAGACTAACAAAATCTTGGTACATATATTTCAAATAGTCCTTTCTTCCCAGGATCTCACCATTCAAATACCTTTATCTGCTGCTGAACTATTTATCACAGAGGTTATGGACATCAAGTGTTTAAGGCCAAAAGTTACAAGAAAAGCCTCAAATCATAAAGCAGTGAAGAGACTTTCTTGGTTACTGTGGTAATGATCTCCTTCCTGCCAGCACACATTAAACACACGCTGGTTTTTTAAGTTCATCTATTGTGTTCACTGGTCTCATGGTACATTTTATTTCCTCTGTAGGTAGAAGGTTTTGAGAAAGCTCTTCAATAGCCAGCATGGGCTTTGCTAAATTAACCCATCTAAGATTTGAGATGTGTTATGAAGATGCATATGAGCAGCCTCTAAGGCTCAGCTCAAGCAAAACAGTTTAAATCTTAATAAGAAAATTATGACTCACAACCTATCATCAATACTTCACTTTTCATTATTATTACACAACAAACTAAGTCTTGTTTCTTTTTTTTTTTCCACTCCCCTTTCTTGTATTTCCTGCTTATGATATAATCATTAAGTTCTTATTACAGTACTTCATTTTCACACTTTTAAGCAACACCATATATTCTTCTCAAGGTTTTAAGATGTCCAGCTCTTCACAATTTAAAAATATTTCTAAGGTGACACCTAAATGCAGAAAATACATAACAGAATTAAATAAATCTTTTTTAGGTTTAATTAAATGAATGTAATCTCTTTGTAACTTGTAAATCATCTTAGCTGTAACCAATACTGATTTGTTTAATTGGGTAACTGGTTTAACTGCTTAAAGAATTAAACTAAACCAACGCCAAGATAGGAAGATATTTAATTTAGCCTGCGCAGACCTTTAGAATTGCATTGTATTTCAAAGCACATAAAGGTGAACAAGAAAACAGAACCACTGAAAATACTGGTTTATGGTTTACTTAGTTCTTTCAGGATATGTACTTGTTTTTAAATAGATAACATATCTATCAATAGGAAAGAAAAAGTTATGAAAGTGGGGGGAATAAACCACATCTGGGAATAAAACACAGAACATGAGTGAAAGCTCTTATAAGAAGTCTTACTTTTTATGAGTAAAAGGTTTTTGCTTTGAGGCTCCGTTTCTATTGTCACACAATGAATCTTCTGCCATCACAAACAGAGATGTTCCCTTAAATCTGCAAAAGTGCCAAAGGCTCTTTGTCTTAATATCCACTCTGGAAGGGCTTCTATGTTAATGAGGATGTACCAGCAATTTATTAAGTCATGTTCCTGCATCTGCTGCTGGTCCTCAGCCTTTTCCTTCCTCATGAGCCAAGTCAAGCCTTGCACAAGCAGAGCCTGGGGAAGGCAAAGCACATCATGAGCTTTGTAGGGAGCAGCCCCGGGGGGAACGGGGTGGGGACAGCGCCCTGCTCCTATCTCCAACATAAATGTGTTTGTGTGAAGAATTTGATGCATCCTGAGGGGATCAGCAGGATGAGAACCCCTTCCCCTGCATGTGACAGGAGGATGCTGAAGGTAAACGGAACGAAAGGCTCTGGTAATTAATTTCACCATTAGATGCTGTTTCCAGAGCAGGGCGGGGGCAAAAGCCATTCCCACCTCTTATTGCACATATAAGCAAAAATCACCGTAAAGATCTGTGCTCCCGGGAGAACTCACAGGGCTTGCAGCATCCCTCTCTGCTGGACAATCATGGCACGCCAAAAGCAGGCAGCTTTTGGGATTTTCCCTGCAGAGAGCCGAACGCTCCACCGTGTGGCCAAGCTGCTCCTTCGTACTCGGCTGCTCTCTGAGTTACTGGTCCCTTTGGGAAAGCTGGTGTACCGCCAAGAAAATTCAGATTAACTCCTGAGAAAGAAGCAAAACATCGAAGAGAAGGTTTTTTCAGCTAAAAAAAGCCCTCCCTCAGATAAATGCTCCAGATACAGTCGCGTGTATTTAATTGCAGAGCACAGGATGGCTGTGGGAAGCTGAAATACACCCGAGAGCACTAAAGTCACAGGAAAATGATGTAAAAGTCTAGAAACAGTTAAATCCCCACTCGAAGTCCATATAAGAACTTAAAAACCAAAGACCATTCTTTTCATTTGTTAATAAGATGTGAGCAATTAATTAGGGGGAAAAAAAACCACCTATATATTATGCAAAATGCTTTTATTATCCTTCTTCCTCTCTGAGATATATAAACTGCACCACTTTTTCACTTAGGGTTGGGGTTTTTTTTCTTTATTTTTTAATATCAGAAGCATTAAGAATGGAATGTTTTTTACTTTCACCTTTTTGCTTAATTCTTCAGTGAACTTTTTAAGCATCACTTCTTCAGTATATCATAAATATTCAGTGCCACATTAAGTGCTTAATATCTGCAGGTGACTAGAAAAATAAATATTATTGTTATTACATTTATCAACAAAAAATAAAAAATAAGGGATATTAAGGCTCCCATTCAGAGAATTAAAATCTTCTGCTAAAAGGTGAAGTTATCATAAGTAATTAGATGTTTTTGATACTAAAGAGAGGCATCTGATTCTAATGAGTAATGTTTCCCAGAAATGTGACTCCATTGTCTAATTTTCATAAAACTGATTTCTTTCTTCTCGTAATGATGAATACTAAAATCAATATATTGGAAGTGTCAGAACATAAAACAAGCTTGGAGTGCAGAACATGTGATTTGTCACATTCGTAGTCCTTTATGAAGAAGGTAAATTAAACAGTTGAAACAGCACTGATATTTCAACTGCCAGAGCACACTTCTGAATATTACTTTCTCAGACTAACAGTATAATCCACTGTTTCCTTATTGTGAAAAGTCTCCTTGAAATAAAATTAAGGGATGGTGCATTCAACACTGAGTGCTCTCCTCCTCCTGCACACCCAATGCAGACAAATTCTGTAAAACATAAATTTTTAAGTACCAAGTCCAGACATTTAAGTGTTCTCTTTAAGCACAAGGAACTAATCTGATTTTCTTGTAATCTGATTTGAAATTTGTAACATGACCTAAAATGAAGAAACCAGATAAATGAGATTAGGAACCTGTACTTCTTTGAGGGGAAAAAAGCCAACAGAATAAATCCACAGATGTGCACAGAAACAAAACTGGAATCTGAGATGAATGTAGCTAAACAAGATTCTACTATTTGAGATGACATACACTAATTTCCTGGAACATTTAACAGCAATTTGATTTGCTGTAGATCAATTACAAACCAAGAATACCTGGAAGGGAAAGGTTCAAGTCACTGGATCACAAATCTCCATTTTAGAAGGTAAAAATTCTCAAGCAGCCATTCCTGATGGTCACATCCTCCCTGTGGCCACTCCAGCACCTCGCAGGAAATTCCAAAGCGGAAAGAAAAGTCAAAGCATGAAAGCAGCACCTAAAACATTTGCCCCCTGATTAGGGGAAGGGTCTGCAAAGTACAACTTGACAGAAGTGGGAAATGCAGCAGAGCAGCAGCCAGACAGCAACAGGAAGGACTGGAGGGGAGCAGGTTCCAACAGACCTGGAACCCAGGATGCTCTGACTCACACCATATCCAAACCAGCCTGAAAGGAATTCTGAGACACTGCTGGGATAAACAGATGTTGTCTAAATGTCTAGATCTCAGAATATGTAAAAGATCATTTAGCAATGAGTTCACTGGTTGTTCACGGACCATGTGTATTTCAGCAAATAACATGAGTGACACATAAAGAGAAATTATCAGGTTAGGAAAATTCTTGAGAGATTCCTAGGAACAGACATTATAAGAGAAATGTTGAGATGTCTGAAGATTTTCTTTTAGTAACAAACATTTTTGAAAACCCAGCTAGCCATATCAATAATTACTACACCTCTGGAAATTACACTTTGATTTAGCTCTCATATCTCATCCCACATCTCAGATCTGGTTGACCACTGCTTAATCAATTTATGGTGCTTTTTACACAAACACAGGTGGTTTGGCTGCTTAATCATTCTCATTGGATCTGTTGGGGATAAGTCTCTGAGCATTTAAAGAAGTGCTACAATAAAATGCAATTCCCTGATCAAATGGCAAGAAAAGTTTTTGTTTGTTTTTTGTTTTTTTTTTATCCTTTTCTGTGCTTCAGCTGAAGCACAGTTGAGAGAAAAACCTCATGGGGGACCAAAGCCAGAGAACTTTAGAAGGCAACAAAGGCTAGAGCTTCTGCAACTACTCAGCTCTTCACAAAGCCTTTTGCCATGACCTCCCATACATTTAGAACACAGACACTTGTCCTCACCAAGAAATTATTCCCACCAGGCCAAGGAAACAAGGTCATTAAGGACCAAACCTGAGGACTGGAATCCTCCCATTATCAAGTGCGTGGTAAAACATGGCCAGCTCACCTGGGAATGGTGGTGATGGACCAGCTTGCGAGGGATCTGCAGGAACTTCCCCTGAGGAATTCAGTGGGGTGAATATTTCTACTGGGCTGGGTGAACAGCCTGTGATACCCTTGTGTCCCAAACTGCTGGAGAATCACTGGAAGCAGAAAGGGAAGTTTTCCCTGGAATATTTAACAGCATCTGCTGGGGCAAAAGGCTGACTGCTGGCAGTGGGATAAGCACAGTCAAAAGGCATTAATAGTCCTTAGAGAAGAACCCATGAAGTGAATGGCTGGTACCTCCATCACTTGATCCTGTCAGGGCAAATCAGCTTGCTTGGTCTCTGCCTTTCTGTAAGCTGAATAAACAAAACCCTCAGGAAAACGATTGCTATTTCCAGTGAAATGAGAAGCCTTTCTTTCACTGATTTGCAAAGTAAAAACCTGCCAAGAAGACAGAGAGGAAGGCAGTCAAACAGTTATGAAAAACGAAATACCATCCCCAAGTTGAGTTTGGCTGGTTGAGTTGGCAGGATGGGATCAGTAAGGGTATAATCAGAGAGAACAGAACAACAGAAGGCTGAACAACAGAATCTGAGCTGACAGGAGCAGGAAACAGAAATAGATTGTTCAGCCTTGCAGCCCATTGGTGCCGCTGTCAAACACAGCCAGCCCTTCCAAGGCTCCTCTGGGAAATCTGTGCTCTGCCAGGACACAAGAGATGGAGCTTCAGCATCAAAGGGACCTTCAGCTGCTTGCAGCCCCTGCCCCAGGCTCTGCATGCTTACTCCTACAGTAATGATTAGGGAGGGGAAAACGCCCAGGATTTGAATCTAAGTGAGAAATCACCTACCAGCATTTGCAGTCACTACTCGCTGGCATGTGCTGTAGGACTCTGCCCCAGAAAAAATTAACTATGGCAAGGAAGCAAACCTGGAGATGAGCCTTTCCCAGGCAGGCTGTGCTCTGAGCAGCTCAGTGTCCCAGCCTGGCTCTCCTGGCCAGGCACAGTGTCCCCACGAGGTGGCTGCAGAGGCTGTGGCATCGCAGGGAGCATGCAGAGCCCTCGGCTACAGAGCTCAAACTTCCTCAAATCCATGTGGCCACTGCAACAAGTTCCTTCTCTCAAAAATGTAAATCCTTGTGACATTTGTCAAAACATCTTTTTTTTTTTAATTTAATAGTTTGTCTGGTTTTTAGATTTTTTTTTCCCCTTCCTGTTTGGCATTTTGTTCTGCTCATTTTTTGGTTATATGCTCCACACAATTCAAATCATCAGCATCACATTATTTTTTTTCTTTCTGCTTTTTTGAAATCAATTTTTTTTGGGAAAGTTCTTTTGAAGCTTCTGCATCTCTGTTTTCTGCAATTAGGTTTTTTGTGTTAATTACACTGATTGTCAAACCTTCCATCTTTCCCATGCTTGGCTGCTCACGCTGCCTGTTCACTACACCACCCATTCCTTTTCATTTTGGATTTTTTGGTAACTGGGCTGTGCCATTTCCTGGCTTGACACCAGCTGTGGGTCTTAAGCTCCAGTTCAGCCAAGGAACATCTGCATAATTCTGAACACAAGCCTGAGCAGGAAAAGCTTGGCTGGTCACCTAGCCCTGGAAATGTTGCCCTGACAAGGAAGATGAGCAGCACCTGAACAGCAACCTCAGCCAAGGACTCGACTCCTCTGAGTGGGAGCAGCTGAAATCCAAGTTGTACCTCCTCTGTCTGAAACAGTTTTAGCATGGGTAACACAAACACTTCAGTCCAGGGACAGCTTCATGCCCTTATGAGAATTGTAATTTTCTGAGGGCTGAAGGACAGAATGTTGATTTTAGCCTGGAAACCTCTTCTGTAATGGATATTAAACGTCAAACAACCCAGAATCCCTTTTTTAGCCTATATCTAATAACAGCCTTAGTTTGGGAAGTCCCACAGAGTCCCACCTACATATGATTTCCCCAAAATCCATCTCTATCTCACTCTTGGTTGAACCCTGGCTCATTGTCAGGTTTCTCTGCTGTTCAGAATTGCTACAGTTGTTCAAATCCATTAATTATGCCAATATTGCAGCAAACTTTGGCTAAACAGTAAACCAAAGCTTACTTGTTTCTACCCAGCCCAGATTTAGGCATGATTACTAACAGATTTACATCCCCATTTTTACCATGAACCCATTTTTCAGACTGTTTCTTCTAAAGTTTAAACAAACAATTGATGCCAGCCTCAGCCACAAGCTCAGCATAGAAGCCAACAACTTTTGCTGTTGTCAATTTTAATTTTCATCTAGGTCTAACAAAAAAATCCTATTTTATCCTTTAAATCTGCCCAACCATTAACCAATTAAAGAAAAAAAAAAAAAAAAGAAAATCTACCATCACACATAAATTTAGTACATTTGGGTTTTTTACATCCTTTTTTTTTCCAGCCCAAGAGGGAACAAAATTATTCCGTGTCAGACTTCCGTGGACCTTGTTCATCAGGAAAAAAAAAAGCTCTGGTCTAAATTTCGACCATGAATGGCCTTCATGGCCTCATCTAAACCCAGTCCCTTAATTTCCATTATTACAGTGTATGCAAAGTGAGTCACACAGATATCCCCTTTGGATAAGGCCACAAAGACTTTGTTCTAAGCCCTGAATGTGCACATTTAACCTTCTGAAATCAATACACATAGCCATTACTAGCTGTTGTTTCATGCTTGTGGATTTGAGGCTTGGCTCTTATTGGAGAGTTGATTGATTAATTTCAACATTGCAAAAGCCTCATTTAGCCAGGGGGACATTTCTGGAGTTCAATTTTCTAACTGAAAACCAACCATAGGAGTACATTAAAATTATCTAATTTCGAACCTCTGAATCTTTTCATGAGAACTTGCATGTGGACATCTTTCACATTTATTTTTAAAAAATACTTTCAGTCATTGTGTCACTGAAATTGGACATGTATATTGTTTTCCCCCCTATTTCTTATTACAGAATCTAAAAGGGATTATCCTGTAGCTTGCTTGCAATTTGCAACCTCTAAAAAGTGTGGCAATCAAGACAGAGAGTTAAGAGACCCTAAAACAAGGCCCAGAATATACCATGTATAGCTTGAGGTTCTAGAACTGGGCACAAATACATGAGACAAATGCTAAACCAGGCAAAAGTGTTTGTTTACAAAGATCCCATTACTGAAGCAGAAAGAACAGTTAATCACTTTGCTTCTGTTTCCCTGGGAAACTGTTCCATTAGTGGCATTTCCCACTAAGAAAAGTTAGCACTTTATTAATATTTTATTTGAAATTAAATCAAATTATGATCATTTGAAGAAAGTAATGTAATTGCAATTTAATCTCTTTTCCATTTTCCCTTCTAATTTAATTCAATATGTGATAAAGGGTGTGAAACCTTTTATGGACTTTTATGTCTCTACGTCTTATTTGTGAGAAAAGAGTGGGTAGTTGTAAATATTTGTGGAAACTTTAAATCTTAAAAAACTAACATGAAAACATGTTGCACTTTCATGTGCAATTCAAAAACCAGCCTTTGAGGTGAAACAAAGTGTGCTGCAACATTTTAAGATCTTTAAAAGCAGTTATAATTTTTATCTAGGCTTGGGAGCAAAGGAAGCTGCAAAAGAAAGATTTCTCAACAAACACACAGCTATGGAGAAATTGTAACAGCAGGTGATGTATAAGAAAAGAGTTACTTCCCCTGCTCAAAAAATTACTGTTTTCTTCCTTTCACTGAAGTTCTGTAATGGTTGATTGCAGAGTTTAAAAAAACCTGCTAAGAAACAATTATATATATATAATATATACATCCATATATGTACATAGATATATATATATATTTGTGTATATATATCCATATATACACATAAAATATGTAAAAAGCATTTTCAAATCAGCAATGAACCCTAAAATTTTTTTGAATATTTGGAAAATTTGGAATATTTTGAAGATTTTAAATATTAGTAGTATATTATTGTTAAAATATATTATTAATATAAATATTACCTTTATAACCATTGGTTTTAAACCATAAACTACCCTTCATGTATTTCATTTTTCTAAGTGTGACATTAATATGAATGTATTTGTGTATCACATAAAATTATGGAAATAACTGGAATATTAAGATTACTATGAAATGGTATGCAGACATCTGAAAGGGCTGTATCAGATATTCTGAGCAGACTAACCAAGTGCTGTAGGCTTTTCTAGCTATCTCTTTTTCCAGATATTACTGGAGCCATTACAAGTGGCACAACAAATGAAGTACTGAACAAAAGACAACTCTTGGACTGAAAATAAATCTTGTCTAGTTGGGAAAAAAAAAATCATGCATTGAGAGTAATCCCTTCTCAGGACAGAAATGTGAACTGACTTCCAGACAACAGCAGACTCAGGAATCTCAGTCTTGGAGGAATCCTGGAAGGGCAGCAGGGTTTTGGGAGAGGAGTGTGGGGTGTCGTCCACAGCCCTTATCTCCTCTTCATGTTGTCTAAAAAAGCAACATCTGCCCCTTCCTCTGGCATGCACAGCAGTGCCCTAGAGGTGGTTAACTCATAGGATCCAAGGAATATCTGTACATGAAAAAGAAATGCACCCCACCCCTTCTTTGGCTAATTAAGGAGAAAACCAGTCTTAGCAGTTTTGAGAAAATCCAAGACAAATTGAAGCATCTGGTATTTTCCACTCATCTCTTCGTTTGGGCTTTCTTGGCATATGAGCTGTATTTTTGGCTGATTTCCACTACAAGCAGAGAAGGGAAGAAGTCAAGAAGTGTCCTCACTTTCCCACCATTCATCCTCACTCTTGTCCAAAAAAACAGTGATAAGGCCAGAGTAATCTCTATGGGCATCCCAGGCATAGTAGAACATCTGACTTTCTTCTAAAAAACTTATACTATATAAAGTTGCAATAATTTTGACATATTTTCTCCATGCATCAAATTACTTGGAGAGTCTTGACAGCTCTTTTGGCAACTCCTTTTCTTGCTGCCTCCTCAGCTACAAAAGGCTGTTTTTCTTGTCAACCCTAGTTGTATTTGCAAAAAAAAAAAAATAAAAAAGAGGCCAGGAAGAGATTGCCAACAAATCAGCAAAAGAATAAGAATCTTTCCCCTTCCTCTACAAATATTTTCATGTATCTACATTCTGTACAAATAACTGTATGTTCCCACATTTAACCAGGAGTTGCACTCATTACTGAAAAAGAAAAATTTCGTGCTATTCATCTTCAAAATGATGGGGTGTGTGAGAAACATTCAGCTTCTTAACAGAGCTTATTTCACTTCACTTTACCAGGAACGTAAGTTTACAGCAGCTGATGACCAAAATAAATAAAACCTGTTCCTTGCACATGAGGAATACAGGCCTTGCACACATTCCCATTAAACAGTTCAGCTTCAGTCAAGCAAGATTAGAGTGAAATGTAGTTTGGGGTCTCATGTTGAACACCAGAAGAAGAAATCACAGCAATATAAATTACAGTTTGATCTCCAACATGGACAGTTTAATAGGCCATGATTTAGCAAGGCATTTAAGCAAATGTTTAAATCCCATTGATTTAAGTGGGATTTAAGTACATATTAAGTACTTAGTTGAATTGAGGCCATACTGTGAAGGGACTCTTAGAACAAGGAAAGCACAGTAGGCTTTAGGGATCTTTATTTACAGCTCAGATGTTTAACTTTGCAAATTTGGCTTAGGAACCTGGATAATGCAAAAAGGAGCCAAGGACAGACTGCAAGAACATTTGGCTGCCCAGGGTCACTTCAGGATAATGCAACATACCAATATGGGATTTAGTTTCTAAAATGCTTTTATCCTGAAGTTTATCACATACAATTTATAATTAAGTTGACTTGCCTTAATGTGTCGTTCAGGGATTGTACGTACAGATTTCTGAGGCTGCCAAATTTCTTGTGCTCTCATTTATTCTTTTCCCATTTTTCCCCTCTCACTTTTAACCCCAACCTTCTGGTTGCAGGGTGAGGAGGAGGCATATGGCATTTGCTGTTTGTCAATCAACTCTCACTGCAGAACTAGAAATATAAAAAGCTAAAAGCAACAAGTGTTTCCTCCTGGAACATGAAAATGTGTTTTTCCAAGAGGGGATCAAAACAGATATTTCACTTAAAGGAGCTCTGTTAAAATTATGTAATTTCTCTCATAGGTGTGTCAAAACTGTGTTGTGTCTATATGGACTTGGCTAAATATTGTAGCTGTAACAAAATATTATATTGACTATAGGGTGACTTCTGGTTATTTATCTTTTCTTCTTGACCCCAGATCTTGTCTGACTCTCAAACAGCTTATCTAACTCTACTGACACTATTGCAGAAGACTGAACTATTTCTATTTATTTTGCAGAGAAGGAGTTTGCTTTGGGGACATTCATAACTCTTGTTGTCAGTTTTTCTTTTTGGGAATCAGCCTATTTCCAGAGAGCTCTGGAAACAGGAAACAGAACATTATATCATGTCCAAACACTGCATTTTGTAGGGAAATAAAGACTCAAGGTTTTATGGAATCACCTAATCACATATGAAAAAAGGATCACTTTTGAGAGAAGCTCTTGTGTAGCAGTATGCCCTGAGACTTCTTAGAAGCCTTCTTGGTACTGTTTTCATGGCAGGTCCAAGTAACAACACGATCAAATTTTATATGTCTAAAAAAAAATAATCTCTTTAATTTCAATGCTTGGGTTTGGCTTATTTCCAATAAACATCTAGTTATATGGATAACGCTGTAGAAATCAATAATATTCGTAATTCCATAAATAAATAATAAAGAGTATTTTCTGTTAGTTAAGAGGGATGAGCAATGTATTCAAGGCATTTAATTTGCTGTGGGGAAAGTATCCTAGCAAAACTAATCCCTGATTTATAAATTCAATTTTCAGATTTGTGCTGAACAAGTTTGTGATAATGCTGCAAGTAAATCTCACCCTCTCCTGACTCCTACCAGGTGTTAGATTTTCAGAAAAACACTTTTTATTCCAGAGAAGGCACAGAGATCCATTTGCAGTACAGCCACTACAATCAAGGTACTTACAAGTACTCACCCAGCTCAAAAACATACAGTGCAAGGCCAGTTTAACTACATGATAAACTGATTTTCTGTCACTTTTCCTGGTAATTAAACCCTGCTAAGGAAGTTTTACCAGCCAGGGAAAATCCTGACCTTTGTGGGTGCCTGTGGGGAGAGCACACCCAGCCCTCAGCACACAAACATCAGCCCCACGTGCTCTCATCACCTGGGGGTGTGCAAAATTCTCTAATTCCATTACACCCACTTGCTTTGGATTTCTTAGGGCTGTGCTAATCCCAGCTTGAAACCCTGGACTCAGCAGTCTCTGAGCTGAGGCCAAACGCATTTCTAATGATTAGCAGATAAATTAGGGAAATACTGAGCCTATTAAAATGAACATGCTCAGGAATGTAATTGGATAGTGAATTAAATCATTCCTTTCACACTGATTAAACCAATAAAACAGGATGATGGCTGGTGCTCTGAAAGTGTTACCTGACATTTCATCATGCAATCTGTCAGAAAACAAAGAAGAAAGGGTAACTAAGCTTTCCAACAACATTCAGAACATTATGGCTATTTAAAAAACATTCGGTGTTTCCACTGTAAATACCTCAAAGTAAATTTTTACACTACCCAACTTGTAAATATTTACAATGGGAAGAAACTTAATTTTTCTTCATTCTCAATCATGACAAAACACATTGGTCTCATTTACCTCCTCAGCTGAATCAAATCTTTCTGATAGTAGTATAATGTGGCTACAAAAATCTGCTTTGGGAAAAGAGTTAAGTAAACAACTAAAGAGGATTACTTTTTCAGGAAACACACTAGAGGTTTCCAATACTTTTTGTTTTCACTTACAGTCTCTCCAAACAGGCTAAACTCCCAAGCAGTAGGAAGCAACTTGTGTAACACAGTAAAACAGTGGTTCTGTGCTGGAGTGGGGGGAAAATTAACAAATTTTCAGTAAACTTTCTGGTCAGTATATTACTGCATTGAGCCATTCTCAGTTTTATTCCAAGTTTGTGTCAAAAGTTGCGTATCTTAACAAAATAAATGCCAGAGGGGCTGTTCTCATTCAGAAAATACAAATTAATATCCAATTTCAATTAGCTGTGAAGTGGGAATCTCAGGAACTACAGCAGGTGTGAGAATCTCATGCCTGTGGAGTTAAAATATTCTCAGCAGTCGCACCCCAAATGTCTTTGGGTTTTGTTTGTTTGTTTAAATTACCATGTAAGAGCTCAATGCTTTAGGACAAGGCTCAGTGTCTCTACTTTCTGATCTCACCCTGGTCAGATTAGACTGCTCCTGGTACCAGGGTTATTTTAACACAGAGAAAAGCTTCACTGCAGGTTTCAGAGCAGGCCAGCTGCTCTTTGCTTTCTCTGGGTTTGTGGCTGTCAGTTTGTCACCTCACCTGTGGCACCCAGGGCTCCTGGCAGGGCACAAGGGACAGCCAGGCAGTGTCACCCCCCCCACACTCTTGCACTGAGACAGGGGTTGGGACTCACCCAGTGGTGGGACTTGTAAAGGAATGTGCTGGAAACCCAGCCTGGCCTGGGGAATTGATCCAGGAATCAGCCCGGATGAGAAGGGAATTTACTGAAGGAATTATCCAAATGAGACTGGAAGGCTCTAAGCAATGTAATATGTTGTTTATTTCCAGCATCTTGGGGATATATTATCCCTCAGATTAAAACTAAACCCATAAGAGGGGAAAGTTATATGGTAAAATCACCACAATAAACCAGAAAGAGCCACTGCATCATCAAAAGCAAAGCTATTTTCAGGCCAACAAAGAGAAGGATTTTGAATTCTCAACCATAAATATACAATTCCACTAAGCACTTTGAGAACCCCTTAGACATGGCCAAAAGCCCAGGCCTTACAGCTATTCTTGTTTCTGTGACATTGGCATCAGGTGTTTTTCTGCAATTTTCCACAGAAACCTTTGCCTTGTCCTCCTCAGTTCATGCCCTGTGTCAGGTTACTGAGGAGCAATGCCAGAGAGAACAGTTTTCCCTGTAGCTTTCCTCCATTTTTGTAGGTTATGCTTTATGGTTTGAATGTACTGAAGTAGACTTAAAAGGCAATTATTTCTTTCAATATCCTAAAAGTTTTATACCAGAACCATGATTCTATTGTAGACATTTCTGCTCATCTCAGTGCCAATTGTAGCTTACTTGCAGGTGACAGAGTGTGCCCGTCTGAATTCCAGCTGATAGTTACTTAAGAATGTAAAGCAACTAAATTAAACAAGTATCCTTATAATCAAACTCACAGTATTCTCTATAATTAGCTCTTTTTATCTTTTTTACTTTTCCATAATAGAACAGCAAAAGACCAGGACTTCTCAGACAGTAAGAAGAATCAAGAACAGAAAATAAGATCAAATATCTTTGTTTTACCAACAATTTTTAGTCTCAGAGACCAGCAAGTCTGTGGAAAAGTCAATACACAGTCTTGTGGGCACCATTATATAATTTCCTGTTGCTTTTCCAAGAATCCCATGATCATTTAATGTGGCACTTGCAGGAAATATATAAAAAGGAGTATTGAAGACAGAACTGCAGCAGTGTGATGACATCAATACAAATGCAAATATACACCATCCAGAGATTATTCCAAGAATGTTATTAAAAATAATCAGCTCTATGAATTCTGGGAGCCCAGGATGGGTGTGCCAGAGTACCTCTTTGGAAGGCCATTGCCAGCAGAGTACAGAAGGCACAATCCAATATTGGAGGCCATTCTTTTGAAGAAATGCCAAGGTTGATACATCATCAATACCTGAGGAACCACCCAGATCCTAGGAGGGCAAAGCAAGTACTGAAATGAGTACAAAACCGTGTGACCTGAGGTTTCCAGAGGCCTGGGCAGCCACCCATTTGTTCAGATGCAGCCAGCACAAAATATTCACAAAACACACAATTTTCCTTTGTGCCAATTATTCCACGGAGTAACAGCCCAGAGCCTGACACCTTCACAGTTTTGCCAGCATTTGGGCATTGAGGAATGGCACCTGCATCTCCCCCCAGCCCCAGGCAGGGGGGTCTAGGAGCCCTTTGGACCAGCCTGGCACTGCAGAAACGCCCAGGACAACAAACCAAGAGAGAGGAACAATATTTGCTGTGCAGTACAGCAGCAGCAGAAGGCAGGGTGGAAAATCCAGGTTTTCATCAGGGTTTAATCTAACCCTGTGCTGGCACAGTTCAAACTGTGTTAGTGTCAGCTGCTACTCTGACATTCATTAAAAAGGAGTTTAATGGCACCCTAGAACAGTATCCTTTGTTTGGAAGAGGAGAGTACTTGGCATTGCTAATATTATGCCCCAATACACTTAAGACTCTAAAACAGGCTATGAGCAGTAGATTTCATTAGAATCAAGGTTTAGCAGCTTATTTTCAGTCTATGTCAAGCAGTCAGTGGAGGGGAAGAGATCCCCCAACAAGTACTCAATTAGCAGCAATGATCTAAATGTATTCCTTCTGCCTGGGACACTCATTACTCATAAAACACTGAGCTCTGCATACTGGCTGAAAACACTGCTACCAGGTGTGAAATAAGGCAGTGGGAGAGAATACAGAATAATAATAATAATAATAATAATGGACTTCTGAACATTATAAACCAATAAAAAGGAGTCTGAACATTACAAGGTAGAAAGCAGGAGGTGTTAGAGAAATGCCCAGATAGGAAAGGCCTCAGGCTTCTTTTGATGGCACCTATTCCAAAGAACTTGGAAATCCATAGGTTTTCTTTAGTATGTAGTAACTGCATCCTAAAATATCATAGGATGGATCAGGTACTGCAGTTCCCACCTTAGTGATTTTCAGAGGAAGGTGAGAAATTTGTGAAGGACAATTACAGGACAAGGAAAGTGATATCAAAACCTCTGCATAGGAGGAAGAATAGTCCTTTCAGAATTTTACAATCCACCTGCAAATATACTCTGAACTCTTACTAGCTGCTCTGACAGCCAGGGGTGTCTGCAGGATGCACAGGTCCAAGAATTCCCCAGGGGCCCTCAGCTCAGCTGCTTTCCAAGAACCTCATCCTGCAATTCCTTAGAACAAATTTGCTCTAACATCACGCTGCCCTGGCACTTCCCTTCAGCTCTCCCTGCAGTGTCTCACAGGGTGTGTAATCTCAATTAGAGTAAATAACTTTGTTTCTCTTGTGCTTGAAGCCTTTCACCTGATAACTGGAGAGGGCTCTGGTCATCAGGGCTGGAAATGCATTTTCCCTTTGTCTCTGTTACGCCCCAATTTGTTTTTTCTGTCGAAGGCAGTCAGGGACTCAAGATGGCAATAGAGAGCTGGAAAACACATATTCCAGCAAAGTGCTATAAATATCCCTTTTGTTGCTTAATGTGTTGTTAAACCGCTTGCTAGAGAGGCCTTTGGTGTTAATCTGCCCATCACTCTCTCAAAAATTCCCATCTAAAATTATCAACAAATAGTTTGGTCAGTAGAGAATGTTTATTTGCAGTTGCACAACTCTCAGCTTGCAGAATATTATCTGCTTAAAACATAAGCAAACAGCCACAGTCTAGGAAAGCCAGGACTGTGAAAATCAATTCATAACCTTATTTTGCACTAAATTTAGTGTTAGAAGATTTAGCAACATTTAGCATACTTTGGATATATCATGTGCCTTATGGGCAAATATTGTATTTTTTTTTCTATGGCTATCAGTAAAAAATATGATTTTAGAAAGCAAGTGTGTGTTTTTGTAAAGAAAAGGTCTCTAGCTCCCCATGTGTGGAACCACCCTACAATACAACCTGGATGCAGGGTTTCTGGTTTGGCTTTGAGGCTGCTGTGCAGAACTGCTCTGTTCTCCCTGCCAGCTGCTGCCTTCCATCCCAGAGCTGGCAGCTTGGAAATGATGAATGAACTAATTCATACAGTATGCAGCTGAGTGTCAGAGATACACCTAATACACATTACATATGTCTGGATATAAGGACACAAACTAAATTTGGGTTACTAGCACTGAAAAGTCAAGGAATTGTACAATTATCACTTACCAGTATTTCCCATGTTAAATACGTCCAAGAAAAGGTAACATTTTCTACAAGACTATCCTTAATCAGTCTTTGTTCCTTGAAGATCTTGTAACAGTTCACCTCTTTCAGCCTAAGTGACTCTGTGTGCTGTGTGAAGGGCTGGGCCAGAGCTGATAAGGGTTTATCCCTTCACTTCTGTGGACTTCACACCAAGCCACTGCCCCTGCCAGGAGACAAAAAAAAATATGTTTTTTAAATAGAAAAGGCTAATTTATGCCTAAGCTCCTGTTTCTGATCAGAGTAAATGTTGAAAGCTTTAAAGCTGATTACAAATTAAAATATCTGTGTCCCCAAAGGCTTGCCTAACTTCAAACAATTGGCTGCTGAGCAGAAGCTGCAGGGACAGGTGTGCTGAGGACTGACACTTATTTCAAGATCAGAAGAGGGCACTAGGCCTTAAGTTATATTCAGCATAATCCCAGACAAAGAGAGAGGGGGGAAAAAAACCTGTGAAAAGTGTCAGAAATTTTATTTTATTATTCCACTGCTTCTCTCTCACGGAGTGAGGAAACAGGCAGGGCTGGAGGCCCATGGGACCAGGATCTGTGGCAGCTCCAGCACAGCTCAAGGGGCAAGTTCTGTCACAAGCATTTACAGCAGAGCCACCAAAGTGTGGGACCTCACTCCCCCACCCCACCCCACCCTGCTGGGATCAATCTGTGCCTGCTGCTCCTCTGCTGGGCTCTGTGCAGGCAGCAAAGGGGAAGCCACAGGCTGGCAGCTGCTCACAGGGACAAAGAGCTGCCCATCCACCCTGCTGGGCACCAGGAAGGCTCAGGAGATGCCCCTCACACAGAATTTTACACTGCAGCTCTACGGTGGTAAAAAAGCCACACAACCCCCAGAAAAAAGCTCTTTGAGTCTGGTTCTCCTCATAGCCATGAAACAGAGTAATGGCATTATGATTGTTACTAGCTGTTGAAGCTGATGTGGTATTTTGGAACAGCACAAAATTATTTTCATTACACAGGACTTTGCCACAGATTGTGCCTGTCCTGTGATTAATTTACTAGGAAATTTGCATCCTTAAAGCTTTTTCTGTCAATTCTGTAAAAGAATTATTGGATTCTATACACTAAAATACCTGAATAATGTACATGACTTTTCATCATAGCTTGTATTATTGTTAGCTTGCAGTATATGTACATGTAAACAGTGCATATATTTAAGAGGCATCTCACAGTAGAGCAAAAAATTATGCATCAAGTATTTATTATCTAGTGTATATGTATGTAGGCCAGAGGGAAAAAAAATTGGCTTATGCCTAGAAAAAAAAGATATTCTGAACCCACCGAGAATAATTCAAATTGCATTTTATAAGAAATTATGGGTGCAAGAGACCATCTGTCTTTGGTTTTTTAAATGGTGCCTTTCAAAATGCAAGATCCTTAGCCTGAGTCTATTTTCTATTTAAAAATAATTATTGTGTTTTACTAAAAATTGAGTGAGGAAAAGCTCAATTCCTCATGCTTCTTCTAAGATAGACAGGAACAGAAGGGGACTGGCACGTTTGTCTGTAAATCAGGAGCAACTTTATCAAAGAAATTATTCATTTGAGTAGAATGCAGAAAAAAAATTTAAAAATCAGAGAACATTTGGATGTTCTACATTACAGCACCTCCCCACAACTGACCTAACAAAGCTTATCAGTGTGGTTTCCCAATGTGTTTGAGGGTAGCAGGTCTCTGTAACTGAAGTCAAATCTTCTAAGATGCCTTGATATTGCTCTGGCCTCTCCCTTTGACCAAGACTTTTAAATCTTATTCTGCAGCTTTGAGATCACCTTGCCAACTCAGACAAGTATCTCTCCTGTTCAAGTGAGCAGGTGCTAACACCTGTCTTCTCAAACCTTAGGAAAAGATACAGGTCTGTGGCACAAATATCAGCACGTGAGGAATCCACACGGGCTTGAGAAGGAAGGGATGGAAAGTCTGAATTACAGGGAGGTAAAGCTGCTGTACACACTGTGCAGTGGGCTTTCCCAGGAGACCTGGGTATACACCTGGTATAAATATGTGTGGATGCTGAATATCAATTATAAAGCAACAACAGAACCTGCGGAATTTCTAAAATATAAATTTGGTTCGCATGGAAGATCTTATTTTTACTCCTCGTAATTGAATTGTGACACCACTGAGGTTTTCTTGACTGCTATCCCAGATTGGCATCACTTCTCTCCAAAACCATCTCCTTTTGGTTGTCTTTGCTTTTCAAACTCAAACAGTTGAGTGAAGAATCTAAAAATGCAGATTATCAGAGAAACACAAACAATCTCGCCTTTCATATAGCCCACCCCATGCTTACAGCACACTCACCTTATTTATCTGAGGACCAAAATAAGAGCCCATATCTAGCCAGATTCTCCTTGCTGTCAGTGCTCTCACCTTAGAATGAGTCAGGTCACACGAACACATCACTCAAATAAATTGTCTTGTTGGACAGTTGGTTCCTCATGCACAGCCACAGTCACGACAGCAGAGCCTGAGTGCATGGATTAAAGGTAGGATCTCCCACAGAGATCTAAAAAGACAGCAACACCCACCAGAAATTTACTACAGTTATGATTCAGGATCTTGCCACCAACGTCTTGGAATGTCTGGGTATTTTAGCAGAGACATTCCAGGGGGCATACACTGTCAGAAATATCCAGAGGATTTCCACTAGCTGAGAAAAAGGAAGAAAATACTTAAGGAGGGTATATTCCTGACTGCAGTCAAAATTACACTGATGTAGTTCTTAAAATTTTGAAATTTATCTCCCTACTCCACCACTGTAAGGCTGGCCAGGAGAGAAGGATTCTTGATGGTACTTTAGGAGAAATGGAAGCTGAACTTGAAATGAAGTAGCTAATTTGTGGCTAATGGCTGCTAATGATAGCAGCAAAATTGTCTGCTTATTGCAAACATTTAAAACTTTGAGGGTAGACATTTACAAAGGTGAGAGTCAATAGTGCCTTCATAAAGCTGGAAAGTAAAAAGACATAAATGAGTATTAATGTTATGTTTAAAAGGGAAAACAAACAAAGTTATACTAATGCAGATGTAGAATAAGAAACACAGCAATTGAAGAAATAATTAGGATAAAAAGCATGGGAGTTTAGTGGGATTGATTTGCTCTTTGAAAGTTAATAATAAAAAATCACTGCTTTGCAAAGGAAGGACAGGTTCACTAAAAGGCAAATGCTCATTGCTTTTATTTTAAAAAGCATAAAAAATAATCAGGAAAAGTTGAAAGCTAGGGGTGTATTTTGGGGGAATATGTCATACTCTAGACATTAAATGGGAATAAAGACCACATGACTTCAAATTGGGACTTTTAGAGCCATGAGATACATATCATATATCTCTCAGTGATTTTATAGATCTTCCTTTAAATTTAGACCTTTGGTATTTTCAAGTATTGGATATACCATCAGGAAAGGTTAGGAGCAAAGTGCCAGCTTCACTGATATCATCCATTTCTATCTGATCAAGCCAATAACAGATTGGACACAGATTGATCAGGATAAATTTGTATGGAGTTCAGCCCTCCCTGGAAGAAACACTATGTGAAGTTAAACATGGTTTCATGGTATTAGGAAAAAATCATGAAAACAGATCAGAAAAGCAGAGAAATGCCTTGAGACAGTCAGAATTTGTAAATGAAGGAAGTGATGAAAATGGTGCAGGACTTGCCCTAACACCTAGCACTGAACCTTTTGGGCACACTCTGCTCCCAGGGGGGGACACTTCTGTATTGATTGCTGCAGCATAGCTGGACTTGAACCTATCATTATTCCCCAGGAAATCATCCCAGCCCTTAATAATGTCAGCAAAGGAGACATGAGGACATGACATGCTCCTTTTGGTATGAGTCTCCTCTCAGAGCACAGTGGGGATTTGGACTGAGGGTTTAATTTAGTGCCAGCTTCCACACAGCTCTCCCTAATAACCATCCAAGTGACCAGAGCATCCCAGAACGGTGCCACTTTAATTATAAAAGATGCTTTTCCAGAGACAAAAGAACTACCACCACCCACCCATCCCAAAATCCAAAACAGACTAAAATCTTGGAGAATTTACAATAAAATAAAACAAAACCATAACTCATTATTAACAGATCAGTGCTCTATCTTTTCAAGCTTTGTGTAGCAGCACATCATTCACTTCACCTTAATTTCAGTATAATGTAATAGTTTGCACCACTGTAATTGTCCCTCTGAAAAGAGACCCCAAAAAGATCCAGAAAGGCATCTCTCTGCCCAGTGTACTGACTGTGCTTATTGGTGTGAGTGGCAGAACAATTTACATAACAGCTATCAAGATATTCTACAGCCAATTTGTAACCTTCTGTTTTTAGGGTAGAGATATCAAACATTTTAGTGAAAGAAGACCAGCTTCTTTGACTGCATAGATTTTTGACTTGGGGGATGACAACTTTCCTTTTTGAAATGAAGAAAACTGCAGACCTCAAAAAAAAAAAAAAAAAAAAGACAGAAAAACCCTCACAGCTTCTGCTTCTCTGTGGAAGGTGTTGAGAACTATCACATTACACTGCAGTCACAAGTGTGCAGAGCTGTTCCTCACACACAGCACACACAAAACAGCATTTGAGCTGATTGAATGGAAGAGTGCACTCACTATGCTCCTTTCCTTTAACCACAGAATTTACTGCTTGTAGCAACAGCTAAGAGAAAAATTTAAATTGTGGTTTTTACTGAAGTGCACGGCTCACCAACAACTCTGCCGTAAGAAAAACTGATTACATAAAGCCATAAAGCATTGCAGCATAACAATATACACAATTAAGAAATTTAAAAGTAGTTAGGAAATCTCACCAAGACCTTGGTGGAATTAAGATAAACTTTTACAAATTGAGGAGCCAGCACTGAGACTGGAACAGTTCCCAGAGGGAGGGCAGTGTGTAGGATTGGGTTTTGTAAGAAAATGCTCATCCATAACTCAGAAAAAGGTTTTGGCGAGCCTCGTGGGGCAGAGACAGCTCCTTCTACCCTCAGGCCACAACTCTCAAGTTTCACACACTAGTCACAATAACCATGAAGGACACTGTTAAAAAAATAAATATTAAAAAAAAAAAAAAAAAGGAAGAAGCAGCTCTATTTCCCCACCTCATATATTCCTGCAGTAACACCCACGGTTCTGAAGGCATGGAAGAAATGGTAGTTTCCTAGAGGAGAAACCTTATGGGCTAAAATAATATAACACAGATCATGACAACTTACTCATTCACTAAATACTCAAGTTTCCCTGCAGCCCCTGAGAGGCTGGCAACACCTGTGCAAGTTAAACATCAAAACTTGGGTAAAATCACCGTGTGTTTGGTCCCTGGAAAGCAAAGTCCCCTTTTGAGAAAGGCAACTGCTCCTGCTTTACTGTGGTGAGTCTTTTTGATGCTGGTGAACAGAACATGAGAAATACTCCAGCAGCACAAATCTCCTGAAGGTGCAAACCAGTGCCAGACTAAACTCGCATTGTCTGCGAGGCACTTGGGCTGATGTTTGTAAGGAGATACTGTGGAAACACAAGTGAACTTGACCTTGCCCTTATCTTTGGACTTGCAAAATGATCTCTGCTGGAAACTTCCTCACATTTCCTTTCATGTGCCAGATCAAGACTGAGAGCAATCAGATAGAGCAGCGTGCCTTGAAGGCTCAGCTCACAGCTGTCCCGACTGTTAACCTTAGCCATGGAAGAAAAAAAACAATCAAACAATCTGTTTTCTTTGCAGCCCTACAACTGCTGCATCTCATGATGTGACACTAATTTCCCTACAGTGTGTACTTTGAAGCTGACAAGTGTTAAGCTGTGATTAAGAATTCCAAATGAATGTAAGTACCTGTCACTCAGACGGGTCCCTCAGGTGCACTGGTGACCACAGGAAGACAACCAGGGATCCACCTGCCCACTCATGTAGGAGGAAGGTGCTGCAGAGACTTAATTAGAGGGTGCATCAGTTAACTTCCTCAGCAGATGCAGGCTTGACTCACAATCAGCCTAAATGAAAAGCAGTCAGATAATATATTACCTTTACGATGAAGGATTATACAGTAGACAAAAAGAAAACAAACAAACAACAAAAAAGAAAACAAACCAAACCAAACAAACCCAAACACCAAAACCCCTTAAAATGACCATAGGAAATTTTGCACACCTGCTCCCAGAACTCACAGGTCTGTTGTGATTGGTTTTATTACCTGGTTCAGGAAAATGGCTGTTTTATCAGCTAGTTTTCATCTCTCCATGAAAAACCTCTACCAAAACACACTAACTGTAATAAACAAACAAGAAGTGTAATTGGATAACTTCAGTATCTGAGGGGAAATGTGACTTTTAAAGTAACCTCATGTCAGACAAAAATGACAGCTCCTTCTAGACAGAATTTCTTTGAAAACTACGCTACAGCTAATTGCAAATGCTTTGAATATGCACTTAGAATTAAACAAATATCTTGTGTCTCATTAGCAGGACACAAGATTGAGCTATTTTAACTTCTTTGATGAATCACTCATTCCAAAACCTTTTTAGAGTAATGAATGCTTTTTAAGTAAAATGCAGCTGAACTGTAGAGGTTATTAAAGTGTATTAAACAGACATTCTAAACATCAAATACCAAGTGAACACACTAAGTAGGAACACCACAGATGATTTAAATCAAGAACCAAAAGCCTGAAAGTGAATAGAAAAATTCAAAACATTTTCAATAATAATTACAGCAAATACTCAAAACAGTTATTTATTCTAGATTAAATCCTTATTTGGGACGTATTAGACCAAAAATGCCTTCTGATGTTCATGTGCTGGCTTTCTTTCATAGAGGAACAGGAGGAATGTGGGAGAGGAACAATGACATTTTCCTCTCAAACACTTACTTGTATGAGTAATTTTACCACATGAAGACTCCTGTTGAGTTTACCAGGACTATTTGTGTAAAGAGTTTCTCATGGGCATGATTGTTAACAGGTTCTAAGCTGTTAACTCTCCTCCATGGTAATAACATTATTTACATATTTATTCTCAATGAACAGTCCCTAGTCATTAAGAGGAAGTAAGGGAAATATTTCACTGGGCCATAGATTTCTCAAAAGTACAGTTATTTAAATTAGAGGTCGTCAAAGCTGCTATCAAGCAAGGAATTGATGAAAAGCAAATCAGAAGTTTGAAAGTCACTTCCTTTTTTTTCCAAACTTTTTTTCCTNATCTATAAATTGTGAACACTCCTCTGATTATGCTACAGAATCTTCAAGTGCAAAACAGTTCCTTTTCCCTTTCCCATACTGAAAACATTATAAAAAACAGACTTTTTTTCCTTGCTTTGACTTACAAAATTTCACATGGATTTGGATGAAAACAGGAGCTAAATAGCATAGCATTTTACTCTTAAACTCATAGGAAAAAAACAGTGCTTTTCAGTGTCTTAGCAATTTTCTTTTGTCATTATAAAGGCCCATAGTAAGGTGGGCACACGCTTCTCTACAGAGGATCTCTGTGTCGTGTGTATGCTGTGAATTCCAGGATGCTTCTGCAGCAGTGGAGGAAAAAACCCCTTTGTAATCACACAGACCTCTGGGCCCTTCAGATCCTGCCTGAGATTTTCCCTTCCCCACACCTCTTTTCATTAAATTGGGAGAAGTCAGTGTTGGCATTTGTTGCCTCCTTGGATTCCAGTATCCCTGTACAACTGTTTCCAAAACAGGAGTAGGGATGACCTGGCACTCCACTAGAGGGGACAGGATGGACTCAGAGTTATCCTATTTGCACATCCACCTACTGTAACTTCTCTTGCCTTTGCCCATCTTGGTTTTTTGCCACTGAAAGTGATAGTTGTCCCACCCAAGAGCAATGGACTTTAACATACAGGGTTATACCCATTAAAGACCATGCACGACAAGAAATTAATATCTTGTTAGAAACATGACACTGGTACAAGGGCATTATAATCACTGAAAGATTTAAGGGGACATGATTATAGTAATTTATCTCTTGATGTGATTACAGTAATTTGTATCTATTAAAATTAACACATATTTTAAATCTCTTGCCATGTTAACTTTAAGGAAATGATACGTTTCAATTTAATGATAGGAAATCCACCCCAAGCATGCTATTTATTTCTTTTCAATTTTGTTGCACAGCTATAACACAACCACAAAACAAAAAGTACCAGATACAGAAGGATTAAGTTACCTCAATGGGATCAGAATGAAATTGTGGGTATTTCTGGCAGTTTTAGTGAAGATTTTTTTTTCTGTTGAAGGCTCTTTTGCATAAGTGACATAACTGTTCTCTTCCCTTGACATCACCTGTCATAAACATTGCACTAAAGGGACAAATCAATATACCTTCAGTCCATACCAGCATTTCCCCAGTCAGATTTTGCTTATATGCCATTCAGATGCATCCACATTTCCAAACTACAAGAGAGAGGATTTCTGATGAATAAATATATTGAGCAATTAAAATTATTGCCCATGGTAGAATCTTGCTGGGATAATAATAAATAAGCAATAACAGATAAGAAATCCTCACAGTTTGTGTGTTCAGAGGAATTTCAAACCAAGAATCACCTCAGCATCAGGCAGTAGATGTGCTGTTGCTGTTTCACAGCTGAGGAAGGCAAGTGACAGCAACAGAGGCATTTGGGAGGAGGATGAAATCGTTGCAGGTACAAAATAAGAGTAAGCCCAGTTTTCAGAGCCTGAAGTGAAGCTCTCGAGTGGCTTCTTTTCCTTCTTCTATCTCCTGTCTCCCTGTGACATGAGGGGTCTCCAAGCTGCCACATAACTATGCTAAAAAACTGGGAAAAGAGTGTTGTCCAACTCTTCAGTCCACTAACTTTTACTCACTAGCTGAGGTTCAGCTGTTAATGCTGTCCAAGCACTTTCTCCTGGATTTGAACTCTGATTTTACCTTTGGAGAAGGATGTGTAAGCAGTGGCAAGCACTTGGGTTAGATGATGAAGGTAATGAAGGAAAATAACTAATAAACCCCAGAAGCAAGTAAGATGAAAAAGTCACAGACCCAAGTGCCAAAGTAAAGTGAATTTGGCAGAGGAGAAAAGAGAGGGGAAAAATATAGCACCAAATCCAAATTATCTAGTGTTAGCACAACCCAGAGCACTCCTTTCCTGCCCAAGTCTCATAATCAAATGCTGTTGACCTTCCCTAACTTACAGCAGATTTCAGGCAGAGGAGAATCAGCTTCCAAGAAAACAAATGAAGTGCCAGAACTGTGATACCTATTTCTGTCTCCTTTCCCTGTTAGGTCTTCCTGGGCAGGACTGAATTCCATCAATTTCACATTAATCATTATTTTCATGTTCTACATTTACAGTAGCAAGCCAGAGCTAGCAGAACTTTTCCTTGTATCCTAAACTGGCGTAGTTTCAAAACCTTGTGCCATAATTTCACAAAACAGGCTGGGGACACACTAAATTTGTTTCTACTCTTGGCAGCAGTTTATACCAATGAGGCACTGTGTCAGGATGCTAAAATAGTTTTTAAAAATCCAGGAAAATGCTGTGTACAGCAAACCTTTCAGTAGCTGGTTTCAAGCAACCCATGTGTTGCACTGTTACCCTGCTGGCTCATAAGAGCCTAACTGAGCTCTGTTATAGGCTGATTTAACATCAAGAACCTGTGTATTTTTCAACTTCCATCTAAATCAAATGGAGTATTTGATTCCAGATACAGCATTTAAATAAATGTATGTAACTGCTAAAACCAATTACAGAAATTATGCGAAGACATGCAAAGAGGAAAGGTCAGGAATTAGTTTATATTAAAATTTATGACAAATTGGCTGTTCTTTTCATTTAAAAAACAGTTTTTCATTTGTCAATTTGATAAAATACATGTTTAAAAACCCCTCTCCTACCAGATATTGTTTTTATGGCTCACTTTATACAGCTCACAGGAAAGACCTATGTGGTTTATATAATTATTTTTGGAAGCTTTCAAGGATTTCCTAAAATGCTTTACTAAATTGTTAAAAAAAAAATCAGGCTAGCCCCTTTAGAAGAAAGAGCAGATAACCCACATATTGATGAATTCTCAGGTGTTGGCTCAACACCCAACACCTCCAGCTTTCTTTGCAAAGAATGTCCATGTTATTTTCTGTGTTCCCAGCTGCCCAGCTTCCCCTAATTCATCTTGGAATTTTGTGCTGCTCTGTTTACGTTATGTATGAAGGTAATACTTCCTCCAAAGAAGAAAATTTGATTTCTTATGATGTATAAAGTAACAGGAAATAATAATAACATAAATAATAAAAATAATAGAAATAATAGAAAGAATAGCAGAGGATTTAATCAGAGTAAATCAAGCAGATACTATGGAACACATTTTACAAACAGGTGCATTGAATTGAATTGAGCAAGGTGATGGGATGAAGCAACAGCACACTTGGAAATCAAAGCAAGAAATGCTATTTCATCATTTATTGGAAGTCAGGCCACTAAATATGAGCAGCACACGTGAGACACTCCCCACTTCATGCCTTCCCCACACAGCAGATATTTCTGACAGAGACAGGGGCTTGTTGCTGTCCAGAGCCTGACTTCTTGTGTTGGCAGCTGACATTAAGCCAAGTCACCCCCCCTTGCTGGAAATAACATGGAGCAGAAAAAGGGCCATACAAACTATAGATTAGCCCTGCTCCAACTTTTTGAAAGAAGAAAAATGTTGCAATACCTTTGAAATTTAGATGAAAGAACACACCTGGATGGTGAGAACCAGCCCACCAAAGAAGCTGCTTTCAGTGGCTGTCTGTTTTGTCAGCTGTTGAGCTGTTGAAGGGCTGCCCTAAAGCATGTCACAGAATTTTAGACGTCAAAATAAACAAGCACAAGAAGCCTGCAATACTGGGATAAATATTTTCTTCCCTTTTACTCTTTTAAACAACTGATCACTGCTATTCTTGAAATAGCAACATACATCAGACAAGAAATGACCTCAAGCTTCATATTATCCAAGATCTCTTCCCTCCACAGCTCTCTCAGCTCTTCTGTGCAGAACCACAAGTTCATTTTACTATGACCCTTTTCCACCCCCACTCACACCATGAGACCAGTCCATGCCAGCAGCCTCACCACGCCAATGGCTGCAAAAGGTTCTGAGTCTGTCTCTGAAAGAATGACTGACTAAACCATGACACAGACAGAAAAAAATTCTATGAAGTTGCACTCTCTTTCCCCCAAAAAGCCACATCAGAAGGAAGGAAGGAAGCCAGCTTGACTTGATATACCAAGGAATGCATTTAAATTTAAATTAAAACCTGATTATTGTCATAATGCGTTTGTATTTAGGAAACCCGATGATTAACTGAAGAGAAAGTCAAAAGAAATTAAGCCTGGCCTACAATACAATTGTGGAGGCAGGATTCTATAGTTGACTAGAAATGCAGCTATCTCTATGTAAAACTGCTGTAGGTTTTGTTTGATTGGGTTTTTCTTGGTTGTGTTTGTTTTGTGTTTTACTTTTCAAAAGACCTAACCTCATGAATGGCATGTGAAAAGAAATTTCAGTGCCAATTATTTTCTGTAGCTTAATAAAAAACAAAATAAATTAAACACATGATACCTTAATAATGCAGGTATCATGTGTTTAATTTATTTTGAATATGTAATGAGGGAAATACAGACAAAAAAAATAGTTGTGCTTCTGCAGGTTGAAGGGAAATCAGCTAATGTCACTGTAACAGAATTTCTTGTACAGATTTCATCAACATTTCTAATCTATCTGCAACTGCCTGAGCAGGTGGAATGTGTTTGGAATAAGAACAGTATTAGCTTTCAGTGCTGTGTCTATAGATGTGAAATTCAGACATTTTCTCTGGTAATTTGCATGTGTCTGTATCATCACCAGTAATGCTACTAACATTTTGACTAAACCAGTGATATATTTGTCAGTGTTATATTAATATTATCTTTTATTAAAATAGTTTCAGCCATTCATTCATTCAGGAATTTTTTAAAATGTTCTGTTTGGGTTTTTTTTTCTTTTTTAAGGAGCCTATGGACAACTGGTATATTTTTGATGTGAACAAGCAACCCTAGGAACCTCAGAAAACCTGGGAAACCTGGTAATATCTCTGAAATTCTATGATGATAAAGATTAAATCCAGCAGCCTCTGCAGTGAAGGTACAGGGCAGAAACTAAGTAATAAAGCCCTACACTTTTGCTCCTTTTCCTTTGTTTTCAAAGTCTTTTAGAGCATTCTGTCCACCTGCTTGAAAAAAATTCTCCACTGTCAATGAATGTGTTAATGTTCAAGAATAGTTGCTCTTCAGTTGAAGTCTCATTAATGTTATATAATTACAATGCAATTTCCACTGCCCCCCAAAAAGGACAATAAAAAACATGCAGCAAGGTAATGAAACAAACTTACCTAAAAAAAAAAAAAAAAGGTAGAGATTCACAAATTTAATAATATTATTTCCTCCTTGGCAATGATCCTCCTCCGCCTTTTTAATAAAAAGCAGAAGTGTTATAGAATATATGTATGGCAAAAATCATCAGTGCCAGATGAAAAGGTTCTGGGTAAGTAGCACTCCCAGTTTAGCAAATTGTAAAGGCCCAGAGTTGTTTGAGGCTGAGACCCCACAGACAACAAGCTGCCTTCAAGTGGCAGCATTAGCCCATCTCCTCCTGCCCTGGCTGCCCTTTGTGGGGCTATTTCTGTAAATGTAACAAGATATTAGATTGCCAAGATCACCAGTCAGAACGCTTCAGGTCCTGACATCTACTAAGAGAACCATTTGGCCACAAACTTTCATCATTTTAGATGTTTTGACCATGAAGTCATGGGCAGCATCACCCTGGGAGTCCTATTTATAGCTCTTGTGCTTCATTGTAAGGTCTTGAATTAAAGGTAAAAGATTACTTCAGTTCTTTTATACACAGTAGAAAACTTGTTGAAATAAAGTCAGTTCAGTTGAATTTTTAGAGCAAAAGGAAATCAGGCTTCAGAGTGCTGCCTTTTAACAATGAAAGGAGCTTTTATTCTTTTTATAAATATCATATTTTTATGAGGTTTATAAATACACTTGGCAAAGAAGTTCCATCCAAATGTTAGCAATTTCATATCTTTCATTTAAAGGATATTGACCCAGTTGATTTGTAATTAATTGCAGGCTTTTTTCCCATTAGCTTATCGACTGAGGAGTTTGCAGTGCATTCCTGACTGCATTATAAATTATAGCTGTGCTTCCAGGGTACATTTGGCTGCAGTTAATTCCAATTGTCTACATTTTTCACATTGTAAGAGTTACCTGCTCTACATCTTTCCAAACCATATCCCTTACAGTAGAGACTACAGGTCTTTTTTTTCATAGATCTACTCCTATTAATAATAAATCCAATTTTCTGCTTATTCAGATTTAAGAATGCAACAGTGAAACCCAAAAATGCCTTCATTCTCATGCGCTCAAAAAAGGCCTCAACCAAAGCTCTGGTGAAACCTTCTGGAGGTTTTCCATTGATTTCAGAGAGCTTTGGATCAGTCCCCCAGCTGGGTAGGTTGTTGCAAATGTAGACTTGAAGACCATATTTTTAAAAAAGCCCAACACATTCAAATAATTTAAAAAAAAAATTCTTCACTGGAAGCTCAATAAACCTAGCAACCTTCAATAAAATAAAAGCAAAATATCTAGGAAAGGACTAAATTCCAATTGTGTTCAAAAAGATGGAGGCTTTAGGAAACAGGATTCATATAAGCTTGTTTCCCAGTAAAGGTAATTTCTCTTTACTAAAAACCCCAAACAAACAAAACTTGTGCTTAAATAGCACTTACCTGAATTCACAGTAGTGGAGGTCAGTAATAAGCATTAAAGTTGTCATGTAATCCACAACTTGGACCATCTTTAGTGCCTATACAAAAGAGAAACCAGACCAAAAAACCAAAACCAGTAAGAAATTCAATAAAACAAAAAGTAATTTAGTGTAGATTATATCTAGATTGTGGCAGGAGAGAACAGTATCACACCCTAAATTTTGTTCAAGGATCAAGCCAGGAGCAGTTCTCATTGCAGGAAGTGGAGCCATTTCTTTTTCTGTTCCAGAAGGTGCAGCTCTGAATTGTAGGCACAGATGTGTGTCCCAAGCAGCACCTCTGTCAAGCTCATTCTCAGCAGCCCATAATTCCATTTTAGTCATTTAGGAATAAGCTGCTCTCCCCAAAATGCATCTCCTTGGCACCACAAACTCGACATCCTGGAAATGAAAGGAATTCCTAAGTACCTAGCTTACTGACATGTTCAAGTCATTACCAAGAGGAACCATCTCTTAGAACACTGGAATTAAATCCATTCTGGCAAACACTGAAGCACTGCATTTCCACCAAAAATGAGAAGGCTTCTGAGGCCAGTCATATTTTAGAGATCCATCTTTTCTCTGTCTTGATCTTCACAGCAGGATTTCTACTAAAAACCCAATTATGGGGGAAAACTGGTGTCCTTTTTTTATAGAAAGGTTTTCCAACAAACAAGATAGAATTAAGCTAGAGGGGATAAACCCATTCCAGATGAAAACAGCCTGCCTCAGAGAGGGTTTCTGTGCCAGCACAGGCTAAACCAGTCGCTAAAACAGAACACAGTTCAACACCAGAGAATTGTTTTACATTTCTTTCAGAGTCTTTGCCAACAGAGCAGCATCAATTTACAGGCTCAGCTGCTTTGCTTCCTGGGCAGCACAGCTCCATCCATGAGCACTGCTCAGCCTGGGCACTACTGCCCGAGCAGGGACAGGGTCCCCCATGTGCAAATTGCTTTTGAAGTGACAAAGTTGCCCTTGCACCATGAGCACAGTCAGGCCCATTCACTGCTCGCTCCTGCCAAGCCAACACATGCAGCATAACCAGAAAAATTGCATCTGCTCACACAAATCTGCCTGACAGGGATCAAACTCCCCATCAAACCTGGTTTGACACAGCCCTGCCAGCAAACATCTGTAGCAGAGACATGGCCTGAAAGTCACTGCTTTAAAGGGAAAGGCCACCAGCTGAGCCTTGCTTTCTCTTTGATCTTTTTGAATGTTTATATCAAAGCAATCCAAAGGGCCTCAGCTGAAGGGGTTGCTGCTTTGAAAAGGCAAAAACAGAAACACAAGAGGAGGTGAGGGCTGAAGTACACACACACAGAGAGCACCCCAAGCCCCCCAGAAATAAAGGGGGTTTTGGCAGTATTAACTTTATTGTGGGTGCCTGTAACTGGCTATCTAAAGACCAACCATGCTGCTTATGCAAGACCCAAAATGTCTGAATGCATCTGGCCAGGGATTACATGTCCATATGTGCAACCAAATCATTAATTAAATAACTTCTTTTTCTTCTGCCACTCATCAGATTTCTTTCAGAATGGCATCAGTTAAAATGTTTGCACAGATGGCAGCTTCCAACAGCAAAGACTGAATACCACATACTCCAGACACACAATGTAAAACTACCGTGACACTGCGTTATTTCCATCTATGCACATAATTGTTTCAAGCCCTTGAAAAATGTTACTCTTTAAGCTATAATTTATGAATGGTCTCAGAGTAATCAGTGGCTGCAGCCAGCACAAAGTCATTGATCAGGCTGGATCCATTCACCCTGTCTGGACAGAGGCTATCAGTGGGATGGGCTGCCGTGCAGGTTCTCTGATCCCGAGTGGAAATTCCACCCACTCGTGTCTGCTCCTTTTCCAGTGCACCAGCTGACATCAGACAGAGATATGCTGAGATGTGTTCTCTCACAGCCTAAAGCAGCCTGAAATAAGGATCCTGGATATCTGTGAATGTGCACTCATTATCACACAGCAATTTCTGTTTACCTAGAGGCTCTTGCCCCTTTCTCCAAGGCAAGTCAGCCAGCCCCTGCAAGGAATGGTGACCTTGGCACACATTAATTTGACAGAGATACCATGCCTGCTGTTATTCCCTGGAGGAAACAGATAGTACTAACCAGAGTTCCTCTGGGGATGGGCCATGTCTCAATAGTGTCCTTGGAAAAGAGAACATTACCACCACCAAAATAGTGAAAAAAGGGTCTTTTGGAAAACCAATGACCAGGCTGCCTGGGTGTTTTCCCTTCCCTTCCACAACAAGGACAAGAAAAACTCCAGCTATCTCCCAAGGGGAGTAGAAACTCATAATCCTTTAAAGCAAACACTTAGAAAAACAGAAATCCCCAAAGGAGTTATCTTGTACACATTTATTAGCAAGACTAATCTTGGCTTCTTAACTCCCCGATTATGCTTTTGAAGAAGAAGGGAGAGGGTTTTAGTTTTCTTGGCAGTCCCACTGAAAACTGCCAAGATGAAGAACAAGTAAGAAAGGCCATTTCAATATCCAAGCAAATGGCAGAAGCAGACTACCAAAAAGTGGGACAGACATGATCTAAAATGAAACATGCTGGACAGAACTAATTCCCCCCAGCAAACTAACAAAGGAGGCTGGTCCATATCCAGCTCACAATTTTTTTGCTTCTCTTACATGCCATGTTGCCTTCCATCTTTGCTCCTCAGCAGTCTAATATTGTCCCTGCCCCTGCACTTGGCCATTCCCTTTCAGCCCCACCTGCCTCTGAAGCACAGATACACACATGGACATCACACACAAACACCTCTCAGAAAACAGAGCTGAAGGTCTCCTCTGCACTGCCAGCCACTCCCCTTGCTCTGATCCATTGCCTCATGTTTGCCCCCAAAACCACTTTCTTCAAAGTGACTTTGTGATATGGACTATTCATTAGAGAAACTAAACCAGGCTTAGAGTCCTACACACCTGAGCTTTGATAAATGTGAAATATTGAGAGTGAAATATCCTTAGATAGCTCATAACTGGTTATTTTTGTAATGAGCTTTTTTATTTACAGCATCCCTACTGAAATCCTCGATGTTACACTCCCATGCACAAACAGCAAATAGTTCTTTTTTCATTTGCTGTTTTGACACAGACAAGCTGACTAGCAGTTAGCAGCATTAAGCCAGGCTCCTCAGCTGTGTAACAGGTATTAAGATGAAATGGGTTTTGGTTTACAAATATCCTTCTCTGGGTGAGAGGAAGGAGGAATTAGGCTTAGTTTAACTGACACCAATTGCAAGGATTGCAGACATAGTGTGTTAGGTCAAATATACAATTACTCACTAGAAAGTGCTTTTTGTGTGCTTGAAAAATCAGTCTAATGGACTGTCTCAGTGGCAATGGCTTTATTTGTGCATGCAGAGCATGACAAAGCATACAGGTAAACTGCCTGGTTTTGATGAAAGAGATCCTCAAAAAAGGCTGGAGGTGCAGAAGTTTACAGATGGCTTACAGCAACATAGCCTGTGCTGGTCAATCACAAAAGCATAAACTATATTAATTCACTTTAATGTAGTAACTGCATGGTTCATCCTAAAATATTTATCAGCTGGTTTTCCCTCATCCACAAGAACAAACATTTGAGCAGATTGCTTTGGTTCAACTGAATGCATTTTATGCAATATTTTAGTGAAATTCCTGCTTCTGGACAAGGTGCTCCTATTTGTCACTCTGACCCAAAGACAGTATAATTCAGCATTCCCTTATAAAATTAATTAATTGGCTTTCATTCTAATTTGTCATGTTATCAGAGACTGACAAATAAAACCGCAGGATGGAAAGAAAGAAAACACAAAGGACGGGGGAAAAAAAGGAAACCTCTTCCAGAGAACAAAGCACAATTTATGTACTGGTTTTTATTAACCAAATATGATTAAACTATGTCCAATAGAGCTGGAAAGTCAATACACAGCATTCCTATCACCAGTGATACACACCTCACTTCTCCAAGGGATGATTAAATGGGTGTAAAAATCCACTGGGATATTTTCAGTGTGACATTTCTGCCATGACTTTATCCAAAACACAGAGTATCAGCTCTCAGGAAACATGCCACTTCCTAACTCAAAGGCTTCAGAAAGACTCAGTGGCAGCCCAGATAGGGCAGGAATTTCAGTGATAGTTTGATTGTGTACCTTGTTCCACAGGGTTTTCATTCCCTAGAACGAACCATAGGAGAACAGTGTCAAAGTTGCACAGGCTGTAAATGAAAGAGCAGGTTTGCAAACACAGACTGCTTTGGGCCTTCCCCTGCACACTCCCTGCACTGCTGACCAAGGAAATTTTCAGTGAGAGGAAAATTTGCAAGTGGCTGGATTGAGTCAGATCCTTCTCACTGCAGATGGGGGGGGGGAAATATTATTGCCAAGGCAGCTGAAGCAGGGGAATTTCAACTCATTACGCTTGTATTATTATATTCTTCAATAATTCCCAGAGAAGTGGAAAATCAGGGAAAATTATGACATGCAAAGCCTGACTGCTGCTCAGAAGTCCAAGAGCCATTTTAACCACATCTGACCTATCTGGCATTACTTTTGTGGCAACTGGTAGCAATAGGTCACCCTAATGCCAAGAGTGTGCATTTTTTTCAGGAGTGGATTAATTACTTGAATCAGATGATGCTTCCATTAATAAAACCTAAAGTCCATAAGATGATTAATTAATGTGACTAATATCAACAAGCTTGAGAGTCTATGTGTCAAAGACAAACCAATCATTCCTTCCTTTGCTCTTTAATGTATTTATGGTCTTGTGCAGAGGAGGAAAACAGTCAGTAAAGGAGAAAGCTATAAATAGTAATGGGCAAGCAACTATAGAAATTTATTTTTGCCATGGTGAAATAAGAATTGAAGCAGTTAATATTGGAAAAAAAAAAAAAAATGCTTCTCAATTCCTACTTTATCATGAACAAGCTGACCTTTGGGGAAAAAAGCCTGGGTCTCTTGGAATGGGACCAGCCTAGATTTCTATCAAAGCACTGGCAGTGGTGTGTTTTGTGGTAAGACATGGGGATTAAAAAAACAAAACAAAATTATATTCTCATTTCTTAATGTCAGGCCTTTGCAGAACTTCTGTAAGAACACAAAATGTGGTTGGTTCTGTAGCAGCAACCCGTTAATAGTGCAAGGCTCTTATCACAATCCCTGCCTCATCACTTTATACATTCCTAAAAAAAAATTAACCAGCATTAGAACATGGAAGCCTAGAGGACAAAACACCACAGCAAAAGATCCAGACAGTTTAGTCAGGAAGAGTTCAGGACATCTGAATTAGAAGCATGTTGGTAGGGCGCTGTCTGCAGCTGAAAGCCTTACCCAAAACTCAGCACAGGAGTGCTTTGTGCACTGCCCAGGGCTAAAAAATCATAATGGCATCCACCTCCTGAGCAGGATTTTCCCACAAACAGATCTCAAAATGCTCCCCCAAAAGAGGCTCTAATCTGAGCCCTGGCATGACAGAAATCTCACCACCACTCGAGGACAATTTGTAGTTGGCAGGACAAGGCCTTTACAAGAAGGTATTAAAATAGATGCTGCTGTACTGGCTTTTGCTATAACAGCAAGTGAACTTGATCACCAATTTAAAAGTGTATTCACAATTGCTATTTGATATTTACAGACAACCTTTAACCAATTCAAAACAAATTAATCCTACACAGAACAAAGAGCTCCTATATCAGCTTCACAGAGGCATATGACATGTTCTCATCATGCACATGAACAAACAGGAAAGAACAGATTTATTGTGAACTGAGGTTTTTGCTATAAATTAAAAGGCTGTTCCCTTTTATATGTCATGTGTATTTAATTTCACTCCATAGGGTAATCCACTGAGAATTCAGAGAGTGCCAAGATCCACTTTCCCCATTCCTTTTATTTCCTTAGGCAAATATCTAGAATTAGAGACAGAGAAAAGATGAAAAAAAAGGAAAGGCCAAGGGAAATACAGGGGTCCAAGAAAGAAAGTAAGACCAGTCTAAACAAGGATTTTTCCTGGTCTATGCAAGCAGCACTGATTATTTATAACAGGCAAAGACATCTGTCTTTGATTATGATTTCATGTATACTGAGGATGGTGGTGAGCTTAGTGTGTGCCAGAGAAGGCTGTCATCCTGCAGTTTGAAATTCTAGTGAGAAAAATGAATCTCTCTCTCAGGGAGAGCCTTCTACCTTTGACTAAATGAAGGACAAACGGAAAGAGCTTTTGTGCCAGGAAAAACAAAACTGCAAGCTATTACAGAATGTAAGGAAATCAGATTCAATTTGCAAGCAAAGATAGAGTCAAAGCACAAAAATTTTACAGAAATATCCTTTGAAGTGTAACTGTTCCAAGGTATTTCAACCACTTTAAATTTAAAACTGAGGAGTCCATGTGATGGAAAAGATCAGCTTTCCTTTCTACAAACCTTTATTTGGTAGGCTACAAACAGCCTTTGGTTTTGTGTTATTTGAGAAGCATATACCCAGTGACCTTAGGGAATAAAAGCAGCCCAAAAAGGCACTAGGTAAGTACAGCACGAGGATAGCCACAGGACACACACAAATCTGAGAGGCACTCTACCATCTCTCAACTCATGACAAGGAGCTCCAGTCTAACAATATTAAACCGGCATGTAAAACATTAAACCTGCTGAATCTGTGTTCTGTAGTCCCTTTCTATGCAAACAGAAACAGCTGGACCTCTCCAGCCAAGCCAGTCCAGGAGGGATAACAGCAGCCAGGAGCACCTCACAAGCAGAGGCTTTTCTCAGACAGGGAAATGGGAGCAATTTCAGTGCTGTCCCTCCTGAGAGGGGGGAAATTACACACTGCAGTGACAGCCGTAAAAACCATCAAGACACTTGACACTTTGCAGCCTGAGCAAGGGTTCTGAGCATTGTTTCATTTTCTAGGGCCGAGAGAAGCAGCTTCTAATTAGTCATTCCTGTCCTTCAGGAGACCCCACCCCTATCTGAGATCAAATGAGCAAAATGCCAAAGTCTTCAGGGCTTACTTCTTCCCATTGCCAGGCACATCAGCAATAAGCATCGCTTGTTCCTCTCTCCTCATTTAGAACTAGATCTTAGGCCTCAGCTACAATCAGAAACTCTTTCCTGCCTTTTAAAAAAGCCACCAGCCACCCTAACTGTGCTACCAATAGTGCCAAGAAGGACATCTGCTGATTTGATGGACAAGCTACGGTTAAGAGTCATCTGAAATCTGTGCAGTTTGTCAAGAGGCAAGGAGCTGACAGCATTTTGTTGACACATTTCCTCAAAGTAATGTGCAGTCTTAGAGATTTGATTTTGAAATACTCTGCATTTGAAAGTTGTCAAGTGATAAGATGTCATTTGCACTGAAACTCCATCTTATCAGTTTCTCATCAGCTTGAACAAACTAGAAGGAAGGAGTCTAGATAATTTTTAATTATGGTGGCAGGGTAATTATGGAAGTTCAGCCACTGGAGTAGAACACTCTCAAAGAAAAGCTGTTTTATTGATTGATTGGCTATATCTAGTAACATATATAAAAACTATAAAATCACATTAAATTATTTTTCTTGTAGTAGCTAGTCTTTTAAAGCTTCTCATTTAACACACTCCATTAAAAAACAGAACATAAATCCCAGATAAAATAACAGAACTCCAGTCAGTAATCACCATTGGATTTCTTCAAATAATAGAGCTTTGGGCTGAGACTAGGCTGTTGAAGTGACTGGGATTTTTGCCATTGCAGTGCCACTGGGATGGGATTAGACTTAGGGTTGGATAGTACACTAATAATGATAATGAATGATAATTTCTAACAGCAGCCTGGGTTAGCAGGGAAAGCTGTCACATTCTTTCATGTACCTGACATTGTGCTGAGAAATTACTATCGCTGAACAAGCTGACTGAGGGCAAGTACGATAAAAGCTCATGTCAAACTGAATCCAAACTATTTTCTTGTTCTCCCACTTCACCTCCCTCTTTTACAGCATGCTTAACCCCTCAGATTTTATTTTCAGACCACAGCATTTCCTAGTCTAAACACCCCTGCCATTTCTCAAACCACTCCCATAATTTCTTTCAACTCTGAAAACGGAAGAGGAAACTGCTCAGAAGATTCACAAGGGACAGGGTATAAATACTGAAACCAGTATTTTTTTATTCATTCATTTATTTATTGTCAGTGATTTTAGTGATGGATGCAACACACCCAGTAACCCAAATTTATCAGGAAAGGCCATTCAGCATTTTAAGACTATTGGGTTTCTCTAAGTGCCCTGAATAAGGCATTTTAAGAATAAGGCCACAAAATTCCTAAGGGACCCAAAGTATTTTACAGAATGCCCAGTGGCAGCATGCATTCAGTTTGCTTTACACATTTTCAAAATTTGACTTCATATTACCTTCTTTATTGATTTCTGTGTGAGAGGGGAAATCAAGTGAAGCATCTGTTTCCTTCTTCAGGACAAAGTCCCAGTGGGAGGAATAGAGCATTCATTTTTTGGAAAGCCTTAGCTGAAGGGTTTTTATCCTTTGGGTATATAAAAAGATCATTTCTCAGAGAGCACAGCTGAAATTTCAAAACCAGCAGCACTGGCTTCTCAGACAACAATGAACACCCTCACATACCCCAGGCATTCAATGTCTCTTACAGACTTACCTTTGCAAAGCCAGTACAAATGGACCTTCCAGATCTAAAACCTGCAGCTGAACAACTTGGAGGTTAAATGTCAGTGTCTAGAGAAAGCAAAAGGCTTAACAGTGGTGGTCAATAAGGCTACCAAAAAAACCCCAAAAGAATACCAACCAACATAACCAGGTGCTCTCCCATTTAAGAAAGACCAGGAGGGGAAAAATTTTTCATACTTGTACTCTTACCTTGCTAATTCCTTTATTTATTTTGTTTCTTTGTAATCTCTGATACTCACAAGTATTTTAGGCTTAATAGTGTGGTGAGGCAAACATCACAAAAACTTGGAAGTTACAAGCTGATATTTGGAAGGATGGGTTAAATACCCAGACTTTTGAGCCAGATCCAACAATCAGCCCTGACCTGGGTCCCTGAAGAAAATGTATTTGAAGTCTCTGTGGACACAAATGTGTTTCAGAGTCCCACACCATGCAAATAGAGGCAGTCCTGGGAAAACAAGAGCTCAAAGAATTAACTACCAAGAACATTCTGGGTCAGGATGGCAGCAAGAGCAAAGCAAACACGTTAAGAGTTGTAGGGGGCATCCCCAGCCACAGGCTCAGCGAGCTGCTGCTGCCCAGGTGCACAAACTGAGTACAAACTGTTCTTTGGTACAGTCAGACTGCACCACTCCACCTTCTGCTTGCCCACAGCTGCACATTCCTCAGTGATGTGTCAAGGGATTTGCCACCTGATGTGTGTACAAAATCAGCACCTGGGCCCCAGAGAAGCTGAAGTTCACTCTGTGCTCAGGCAGCCTGTTGAGGCTGGGGTGTGACAGGAATTGCAGCCTCTGCTCCCCTTCCACTGCTGCACCTGCTGATAGCAGTGACCACAGGGCAAACTTGGTGGTCTGGAATAAAATAAAAAAAAAAGAAATAGAAAAAGCCAGCTTCAGAGACCAGCCAGGAGATAAAGGTGTTCCCAGTCACCACCAGTCTAAGGTGGAACAGAAGCCATGACCCCCCATTTGCTCTCTGTGTTACCTGGAGGTTCTCTGTGGTGGGTGTGGCATCAGTAAAGAGTCTGACACCTGTCCCATTCCCTTCTTATGACACATGATCTCACTCTGGAAAGTCTGCACCTGGCAAGACAGGTATGGTTGCCTCTCAATAAATTAGATTCCCCCTTCTCACTTCCCCCGTCCATGTCTGTCTCTCTGGAATTACTCAAGTGAAATCTCTCACTTAAATGCTTACCTATGTTCTTAAATGCAAACACCTGGAGGTGATCCTTGGGCAAATGTGAAATAAATCTGAATTCTGATTCAAAAGTAATATTTATTGTTACTCATATGAACTTATAAAAATCCCAAATACTTATATGATCGTCTATTTTTATATGTTTAAATGGGCAGAAATTTCATCAGAAGCAACTACAATTAGCTTATTGGTCAGAAGTGATGCTTTTGATAACTGCAGCTTTAAGGAGTGTGTTTGCATTTCTGCTCAAATGAATACTTAAGAAAATCTGAAAAAAATGTTGTTGCTATGCCAGTCTCACTAGAATGGGATCTACAGTGATAAAATTTCCATTATGTTCAAAGTCATCAGCAATCAGTCAATGGCACAGAAGAACTGGAAGCTGCACTTTTAAACAACATATCCAGTTTTGCCTTTAATGCAGACTTGGTGCAAGAGAGGTAAGAAAGGAAGTGTGGTTTCAGCATCAGACAAACCTGGCTTGGATCTGTAGAAATAGAAAATAAAGGTCTGGTTAATCAATTTTTTTAAACTAAATAACCCTATGTCTTTTAAAAATTAATAACAGCACTAAAATATCATTCAAGTCTGATTATACTATAACATTCAAATTTGGGTGAATTTTTCTAAAATTGGGTGAATATTTGTGCATGACTCATAAAAGCCCTACAGATCACAGCCAGCTCCAGAAATGGTGACACAGCTACACCAGCATTTCGCCTCTGCCATAACGAGCTTTAATTATGTAATTATTTCACACTTCAAGTGATTTGCACATGTTGTTCGTGATCCTAGAAGCCATAAGTAGTAACATATGAGAAATTATAAGGCTCTGTCCTCAAAGCTAGCTGTCTGCAAGTAGCAGGAACAACAGAAAATCCTTAGAAATCTTGTCAGAGCTGAAACATCATTTTCATGCAGGATCATAACAGCTCTTACTCAGTTCAATCTTGCACTTTTTGGATATTCTCTTTTAACAGGATGCACCCCTGCTGAGGCCTGAGCTAGATTAGCTCTCCACACTCAGACTGAACTGCTCAGATTTAAATTGGTGCTACTGAAAGCTGGAATTGTATGGACAGCAGAATATAATTTGAGGTTTAACAACTAATAGAAAACAAGGAGATGCTTTTCATTGCATTAGGCATATTAAAGACTGAAGATTTACTGCACACACAAACTCTCTGGAAACGATCAGTTATTCTACTTAGAGTAAAAAAACCCACAATTGTCTTTGCAAAACAAATCATTAGATTTGCATACAATCATACTGTGTAGCCACATGAAAATAAATTTTATTTTCTGCTTGCATTTCTATTGCAGATTTAATTGATGTAACAGTGCAGAAAACTGCGACAAAATTTTATTTCTTCTGCCTTTTAATTACCATCTGCTAACATAAGATTACATTTCTTAAAGTGGCTGGGTCTACCTGCCAGCTGAATTTTTCGCCTGATTTCCTCAAGCTCTGGCAGCTGCCTTCATTATTGGTGAAAATGGCATGGCAAAGCTAGCATGAAAAATGAGGCTAAGCACCTGTCACTTCATTTTTCTGCAAAGAAACAAAGAAAACACATGGAGCTCTCTGCTCTGCACCATCCATGCTCAGCAACAATTTGCTGCAAATAGAATAAAGCATCAGTTTGTTCTTGAATAGAGGAAGAAGCATGACATATAAAAGCACCTCTAGCAATTTACATGTTTATGATAATCAGAAAAGATAAATCTCTGAATAAACAGTGCAAGGAAATAAAACAAACAAAGTGTGCTTCCATAAATAGAATCTTTCCCTAAATACCAACTATTTGGTGATAAGAGCTTTACTGTTGAACTTCACCTAACAAGCTGCAGTCAAGCCTCTTATTATTACCTTCTACAGCACAAAGAGCCTCCTATTATTGCATGAATCAGCCAGGTACTAAGCACATTAAGCCCATGAGTAATCTCACTACAATCACAAGTGTTTGGATGCTTCAATATTTTCTAGAATTGAGCCCTTGATCCCTATGAAAGATGGCTAAGACTTATGGATTTCCAGCCAGTGCCTGCTGGAAAAGGTAACCATTACATCAGAACCAGCTGTTTGAACATCCTTTGAAACCTGTCAGCTTTTATGAGTGGGAGAACCCACCTGAAAAGGACCCAAGGATGGAAACTATGGAGGAGGGCAAAGAAAAAGGCATAAAAAGCACATTATACCAGCTTGTTTCTACTGAATTTTCTGCTTCATCACAAAATAAGTGTGGCTATGTCAGCTGCTCTTTTCCAAAAGCAGAATAACCAGATCAGGATGCCTGGAGCAGTGCTGGTGTAGTTAAACTAAAACCAGGGCTGGGTCCCCTATTTCTGTCAAGCTCAGAGTGAACATTTTGGCTAATTTGTACCAGGTCTTATCTGCACCCTCCCCAAAGTACAGAGCACACAGCAGGGGCTCTGATTTCCTCTGAGAGGAAAAAGAGTGAATCCATGAGATGATTCCTTTATACAAGTGCCAAACTAAGGTGAAGGAGTATGGGGAGATTCTGCTGGGACTGAGCCACAGCCTGGTTTTTCCAATGCATGGAATATCTAGAATCACCTGCCACCGTGAAGAAATTTTACCTCCACTAGAACACACCAACTGTGAGCTGTGATGGCTCTTAAGAAACACAAATGGCTCTTAAGAAATACACTGCACAACCAAAAGGAACACGTAACTACGGAACGTACGGAAGTAATGGGAATTTTCTGGCCAAGAGTTACCTCTGTGGTCTAACAATACCAGGAACTAAATTGTGACACAAGATGTTGCTGATTTTACTTGAAGATAGTTTTCTGCCAGGCAGGATACAGAGAACAGCACTGCCTACTTTGCACAGTGACAGTTAAATCTTGCAAATCATAAAATGTAAAATAAAATAAAATACATAGATTTGATGCTTCTGTAGTTGTGTTTTCTATTGTTTTTCCCCCATCCATTGTCTTATTTTCTGCCAATTTTTGAGGAAACATCTGCAGATCATTTTGATGAAGTGTGGCAGGAACTGTGAACCATGTTATTTTACAAATGGTCCAGAAGCTGCCTAAAGGAAAGGTCTCAAGTTATCAGATGCTGAAATTTGTTTATGCAAGCTCACCAAAAAACTGTGATGCAAATATAAGCTAATACTTTTATAAAATTCTCAAAGTATTTTTTCCAATCAGAAGGACCCGCGTTGCTCTGATTTTAAACTTTATTTCAGTCTCTTCTCTTTTTCCCTCTAGCAGAGGCATGTGAAACAAAGCTTTATATTTTGGAGATACTTGTCTTTGCTCCATGAAGTTACTACAGTCATCCTCTAATCCAAATGATCCATGAGAAGCCAAATCACCAGCTTTTAAACAAAAGTTTGAAGCTATATCTAAAAGGTGTCCAAAATACTTGGTCTGTGAGATTCAGTTTTTATACAAAACTGAAGTTGTCCTGTTCTCCTTTGGAAATGGATATGCATACGTCCAAAAATGAAATTTCTTTCCTTCTGCTTTGCCAAAAGAAAGATTTTTAGAAGGAAAAACCATGAAGAGATCTGAAATTTAAGTCATCCTGGAAGGTACAGAAGAGTTTATGGGGTAAATATGTACTTTATTTCATCCATATTTATGGTATGATAATAGAAATTTTTTGCATGACAATCTTTGATGAAATTCACTTGAGCATCTAGTGGGAAGTGTGAGGAGTCTTACTGGTTTAATTCTTTTTAAAGACACTTCTGAATTTTGTGAGACCAGGACTGAAACATCACACCAATTAATAGTGAATTTCCAAAGAATCCTTAGCAGTAAATTTTAGCACTTACAGCAGCGAAGAGTTCAGATCAGGGCCAGATAATAGCAATGCTGTGTGGGCTGCTGTTATCTTCACTTTTATTGCCACCTCTTATAATTAATGTGTTAAAACACACGTTCTAACGCCTGCAACAAAAGAAAAATCACATCTGTTAGCAAGGGCCAGGCTGCAGCAATCTCATCCAGGGAAATGACAGAGCTGGGTCATGTCGGGACCGTGACCATCACACATTCCTCACAATAAAAGGCAGGATTTGGTCACTGCTTGGGGTGAAAATTGGCAAATACAGATGTTGCAGGCAACAGAATGGGGAGTTCAGTAGGTGGCAGCCTTCCCTTGGAGTTGGTGTGGAACCACCAACCCAGAGATGCTGCTCAGACAGAGATGTTCTGGGAGGAAGGAGATGCTAAAGAGGGAATTTTACCACACGAGGTCAACGATCCCAAAGGATCTTTCCCAGATTACCAGCGGGCACCAAGCTGCCTGTTGAAGCTGCCTTTCTGGGGCTGGCAGCCCATCAGGTTCCTGTTGTCCCTGCAGCAGGGTGAGCAGTGCCGTGCTTTGTGCAGCCCGTGCTGCCTTTGCCCACAAGGATGAGTTTCCCAAGGCACCTGCAGCTCAGGATGTTCCTGGCAATATCAGCACGTTGCTCCCAGAGCATGGCACCACTTCCAGAGCTGCAAGACTCACTAGATTAAAGCTTTTATGAAAAGAAATGTTTGTCACAGATAGTCCTCATGACTAAATACATCCCTGGGTGGATTCTTTAACTTTTCCCTTTTGGCCTTACTCGTATTAGTTTTAATTATGAAAGGAAAATAAAGTCTATATATATATTTCCTTAAAAACCCTACCCCAACCTCTGAAAAAAAACCAGTCTACATTTATTTTAAAGATGCAGTAAATAAAAAAATAACAAGCACACTTTTTTTTTTTTTAAAAGAAATACAAAAACATTTGAACTTTCGCCACCACATACCAAGCCTGAAGTGTGCAATTAGAAATGCACGTGGAATTTTAAGGTGCTCTTACAAATAAGAGCTTATTTATCTTAAATAAGTTATGCACCATGGGCTAAGGAACCACCTATAGGCTTCTGCCATTCTTTTGACCAATTTCAATATGGCAGCTTTTTATCTGTAGACTTATATTGAGAAACCCTCAGACTTCATGTATAAAGCAATAAGCTTAGTAAACAGTCATTTAAGCCTTGATTCTTAAAAAAAAAGTTAGTAGAAGAAAAAGAAAAAAAAAATATATATAAATATATAATGTATACTTAATTTGAAGGAAATATATTCACCTTTTCTTTGTTCTACCTTACCTGAAGGTAAGCAAGTGTCCTTATATGGCATTAAGAGTGTTTAAGGATTTGATGACAGAAGACTCCCAGTGTGGTTATCTATAAGACAAATAAAAAGTCACCAGACTTCTTCATCTTGAGGCAGATCCTTTGAAAAACAAATAGTTATAATTCTGAAGCCATAAAAGACAATTCCTATCATCTAGCCTGACTACCATATACCACAAACCAAATATCCTCTCTCAATTATTTCTGGATCAGGTCCATAATTTCAGACTGAGCTATGGTGGCTTCTTCAAAAGGATACTCAGACTTTATGGAGGGGAATTATTCATCCTCCTATTTAGGACAGTCTATTGGTACCCCTGACATCAGCATTAATTCCTGTGTTAACTACACCTCTGTACATGTCACAAAGTCCAAAATTCAACCTCTTGTCCACATTTCCACCCTGTTCCTTTTGCTTTCATTATCCACTGCTAAACCATTTATTTTTAATGTACTGTACCCTAATGCTGGCTGGGGCTTACTAAGGAACTACAAGGCTCCAAAAATAGGAGATGTATTCTTCTCAATTATACAGAGCATTATTCCATACAATGTTCTTAAAATCTCAGCAAAGAGATAGTATGAGCAAAGGTGATTTTTTTTATATGTGATCCTTTGACCAGATCTGTGGTTTAATAAATGAAACAGCTTAAGATACATTCAGTACCAAAAGCTACTGCAGCATTGACCCAACACATATAGTAGCTGACAGAGCTCTTCCTTTCCCCACCCTAATATTAACCATACTTTTGCATTCCTTGACACTTGCCTATGTTCATGTTTTTGTAGAGATACAGCTGAAATTCTGGGCTAGCAATGCAAGGGAACGGAAAGCCAAGGTTTTGCTTTGCCCAGAGAATGGCCAGAGCATTCTTTGACTGACTTTCTGAAAGACAGGAAGGTCAACACCTGCTATTTTGAGGTATATTGGAAGGTTTCCTTGTCTGAATTTCAGAGGGTACATCACTACTTTCTCTAACCAAACTCCTAAATTGCAAAACCTGACCTAAAGCATTTCATTGAGGCACAGGGAGAACGCTGATAAACATTCTGACAAATATCAGGTGCAGTCATTTTGGTTAGACAGGAAATGTTCTGATATATTCGCAGAATGTGCTGAAAATGCAGTGTGAATATCAAAAAGCTGAGTAGGTCTTTCAAGTCATTTGCTGTCCATATGCAACATCATTATCTAATATCAATCCAGTCTTTCCCAGAGAAATCAATATTAGACTGTGTGCTAAGTTCATATTTTATTAACTACTCCATAGAGCAGAAAGTGCATGTGTTCAGATAAGCTCCCCCACTGACTGACACTTAAAGGTGATGAAATCTGGATCCAAAACCTTTCTACAATTCTACAATGTGCTACAGTTTTACACCAACTATGACAAAGTAATTGATAAAAAGGATAGAGGGAAAATGCAAGATAGCATTCTCTTAAACTACCTGGGCAATTTCAAACACCCTTTCTGTTTTCATAGCATCTATGTGGAAAGGGAGTAGAAATCAGGATTTATTTATGCACTACACCAGTAATCTGCACCACAGCCCTGCACTGTATGTAAAAGAATAAACTGTTTGAGGCATCACAGTTACCAAACTTTGACTGGCAAACTGCATTTAGCAGGCTGCTGGGAGGTCGGTGTAAACAATAATAATTTGTGTCAGGACTTATGTTAAGGGTCATTGTGACTTCTTAGTATAATAAAGCTAAACAGCGTGACTTTCTCATTAGTAGATAATATATTCACAATATTTAATAACTACTTATATTGTGGTCCTATGACAAATTCATCACTGGGTATGGAACACCCCACAATTGTCTACTGTTTCCAGCTAGCTCACTTATATTAAAGGAACTTTGGCAACAAAACAACTTCTGTGGTAATTCAATTTTATAGCATGCTACACTGCATATTAAGGTATATATCAAAAATTTGCAGGAAGCTGTACACAGATGCTCATGACTCTGCAAATCAGAGTGAGATTACCTTCTAAACCCAGCTCTTTTCAGAAGTTCAGCAAAGGTCAGCAAAGACCAACCAAATTCACTCGAAAATTTTGGGGCAGGACTCTTATCTCCAGCAAGAAGATCCATTTTTTTTTCTTGATATCTTCCTTATGACATACTTTCCTACAGCCATAGATTCCTCTTTTTGCCATGCCTTTTTTCCACTACTTCTGACCATGAACCATTTGATAATACATTGACATCTGCTTTTTATCTAAAAATCAGTTATTCACTCAGTCTCATGGGGCACAAGAAATCTCAGACTGCAGCTTACATGTAGTCAAATAGAGATGAGTGACCAGAAGATCACTGGTTATTTATACTCTGTCCTTCCCAACCTTTCCAACAGTCAGCTTTTGATGCTGTCCCCAAAGAGCAAAATCTGTATAGGAATCTTTTTTCTGCTTTAAGGCTTTATATACACCTTTGCCATTCTTCACTGCTTAAGGTTCTGTGCTTCCAACCTCTTTTTCTTCCCTTAGCTTCTATGCTTATTTCAGGCTAGCCCATCAATATTATGCAATTGATGTACATTTATTTATGGTTCTCAGTTCAATCTGGTCTATGTCAGGATTGCATGCATGCAACTAAGGTAGTTCAGGAATGTGGGGAAGTGAATCTATTGGTATATTGTCTTTTTCTGTAGAGGAGTTCAAAGGTAGGATGTTCCTTCTGATTCTGCTACTACTGTCTTCAGCTTAGAACTCGGTTTTACTACTTCACTAAACACCACAAGACTTAGACCTTACCAAGAAACTCACAAAGACTTCAACAAAGAAAACCAGGATAGAATCCCCTGATGGGAAAAATGTACTTTCCTTTTGCAGTGATGGATCTTGCAGGTTGGGAGAAATGAGAGAATGTTCTGGGTGAAAGGCATGTGAAATGATCTGGAAAGGACCAACCAACCCAAGATACAAAATCATCTCCACAGACTCCTATGTTTTTATCACCTCCCCTCACCACCATTCCCTACCAGAAGGTTTACCACTATTTCCATATTTTAGTTATGATTCTTGTTCAGACCAGAATTAGTTTTGTCTAAAATGCTCTTTATACCCCCCTTTCTTGATATTTTTCTTCCTTCACACAGTTTAATCATGTCTTGATTAAGCTGCTCAGTAGGAGTTCTATCATCAGCCAGATGCTATCAAAAGATTTTTACCTTTCCATCCTTATATTATTTCTCCCGTAAGTAAAAAATTTAGCAGCATGCTATTCAGTCCTAATAACACAAATTCCTTCAATGCAAAATATCCTTTAGCACCATGTTTCACTGCTGATTATGTAGAAGCTTTACTATTCTGACTCTTACAGGAAGGTAAACCTTTTCCCCACACTTTTCAACTCTTTTCTATCAGAACTACTCTGTATTTATACTACTCCTGCTTTTAATTTACAGCTGTCTTCTCTCACTCAGGTCCAACCTTTGCCTTGCTTGCCATCTATATGCAAGTCACTTCTCACAGCTCTGTAAAGCATTATCTCATTATTCTGTCTCTCACTGTCGAGCATTTTCAGACCCTCTGTGTGAAAGATGAGATATAAAAATAAATTGAATTGGAATACATGATGCTAAGTCCTGAACTTAAACAGACTACACCCACAGTGCATATATAATTTGACAGCTACAGGCTATGCTTTCATGGCGTACATCAAAAGGATTAATGCAAGGGAATTAAAGCTGTAACCATCCTGGGTAGCCTGACCCAGACATCACTCATGGCCACGTGACCCCAGGTTGCTATTAAACAATCTGCCAAAGAATAATTGGGGAGATTCCAGCAATGATTGCTGTGTGCAAGAGCTAAACTTCCAAGTTCATCTGGAAACATTCCTGTCTTCTCTTCCCAATATCCAGGTAGCATCCAGCCTTCATTAATACAACACAAGAAAGCATTTGGAAGCTCATAGATTTCTGTCAGACAAAACCAAACCAACAACAAAAACCCCACAACAAAGGCAGGATGATTTAGAGCACTTCTAAACAGGAAAGCTGTGTAGTATGGAGCTTTGGGTATTGGCTTTGGTAAAACTGGACAAATATTTTCATTCTACAGAGGAGCAGCAAAGATGAAATTACTGAAGATGTAGGTTGACATAAGGAAAAGGAAAAGCTTCATCCAATTGTGTGGGTCTTCAAAAAATCCAGAGCATTTTTGTTTTCCATTGGTATTTCAGCTAACATAAAATAAGAAAAAACTTCACGCATCAAATCCTGTAAATATGATTACTTGAACATTAGAAGAACAGAAAGAATTACATCCCATATCAATGTGTACAGATTTAAGATTTATAATTGTTTCACTTTGTGGCAAAACAATAAAAGAATACATAAGAGGATCAATATAAGTCATTCCAATTGCTCTAACTTCAGTTAACTCTCTTGGTGCAAGAGCCATGACATTGAAATTTACCTTCCTTCATATGGCCTTTAATCCCATGAATAAGGTAGTACTAAAGTGATATAAAGAATAAATAATGAATGTATTTAGATTTTTTATTTACAAATATATAAATCAGTATGATCTAAATCAATCTAATAAAACTTAAATCTGAAATGGTTAATGTGGCTTTTGTTAAAATTCAGTAATTAAAATTATTAAAAACTATCAAATTTTAAATTGTAGACATATAAGACACTCAGATTCTAGGCCTTTCTGAAATTTAAGTTCCACAGGATAGCTTTTCCTGCACTGACTGCAACAGGATTTAAACTTGCATGCCTGCTTATTAATCTGCTAAAACATCAAGCCCCAAGATAGACATTAATTTTTGAGTATAGGGAAAATTATTTTTTACTGCAGTGAAGCTCAAAGCTGTAACTATGTAAGGACTTTTTATTTTTAAACACTGAAAAAAAAAGTACTAAAAAAGCCTTTTCACATTCCTTCCTACACTGAGGCACACAGTGTATTTCCCAAAAACAAACATCTCTCTGAGCCTAATGGGATGGCACATGTGACGTGGTCCATCATTTCACATAGATTAAAATGGCTAGAAGTTATTCCATATTCAGGATTTATATTGTAAAATATAGATATTTTTATGCAGAAGAAACACCTGTTTCCACCACTTTTTTCCCTACTCAACACGAGTGATGTTTATTGTGGGTTATTCTCTCCCTCTAGACAGCAGTGACATAACATTGGTAAAGCTGCCTAATAATGTAGGAGGAATTTAGCCAAGAGCAACAGCCATTGTGAAGTGGATTCAATCCTTTCAACGAATCTCCACTAAAAGTCATTTAACTCAGGTAAAACTTGATATTTTACCTCAAGCCTTCATTTAGAAGTTAGTTACCCACCAGTACACAGATTTTAAATCCTCATGGCAGATATTGAACAAACCGAAATAGAATAAATGTTTTCAAAGAGAAACAAATGAAGATTACGTACAAGCTGGCAAGTAGAAATGTTATAGGAATATTTATTGTAATTATCAGCCAACTTTATATTTTAATGATCTAGGTTTAAATTAGGGAAAAGCATAAAACACGCACTATAAAGAAGCAATTCCATTTATTCCACTAATAAGTTGCAACCTGTTTCCATTTTATGAGCATGCACATAAATGTATTCAGTTAACATGAATTATGTATGCATGCCTGAATGTTCATGAACCATTTCTAATGGCTTTAGGTTATTGCAAATCTGATATCCTGAGAGTAAGTTATCCACAAGTATGTATGGAAGTGGCAAAGTCAGCCCCGTGCCCCATTTGTTTGTTTCTGCTTGAGAGTGCCGGGGAAAAGGGATTTTAAATTTCAGTTCTGGTGCTGCAGATGGGTGGCCTTTAGCTCAGGGGTTGCTGTAAGACAATTCTGATGCCACTGAAAAGCTGGTCCTGCCTGCTGGATTTGCACAACTCCCTGACAGTTTCCCATAGAGAGATGAAGAAATCTGGGGACATTTCGACAAGGATAGATGGTCTGGGAAAGGGACATGATAAAAGAGCACTGTGCTGCTTGGAAAATTATGTTAAATTATGCTTGGGATTTGTAAATAATGAAGCACAACCAGAACTATTCAGCTTCTAGATACCATCTATTATTATTACCATAATAATTTTAGAATTCTGGTTTGCTTATGCTGTAACCTGAGTGCTGAAAAAAAATAAAATAAGAAGCTAATCACTGAAATCACTATTCAAGAAAATTTATGCATATTCCTCTTCCTCTACAATGAATTGGCAGATTACCTGAGCCTTAGTTTTACTTTATGCTGCATTCACCTCTCTCTTGTCCACAGAGCTGCTCTGTCCTGCAAGCAAGACTGATAAAATGTGCTCACAGGTACTACAAACCAGAGGAATACTATTTCACAATAATAACAGAAGGCAAGAAAAAGAAAAGAAAGAAATAAAGATTCTTGAACCCAATCTTGAACCCAATACACAGCTTATCACAGGCCAAAACAGGAATTTAAAAGAACAGTCAGGAATTTAAGCTATGTGAAGGATTGTTTGTTTGACTGGTGTGTGGGTATGATGAAAAGGACAACAGACAAGCAGAATTTTAGAAAGAAAATCCAGATGCAGGCTGGGCAAATGTGGGATGCAGCACAAAGAAAATCCTAGACAGAGCTTTTGAGTCTGGGTACCAGCTGTAAACAATCTCCTGTTTTTGATCCTCCTATGCTCAAGGAAAAGGTACTTGGCATCTCTTGTTAAATAAACAGGATTAGATGAAAGACATTTGTCTCCAACATCAAATTCTCCTTCTAACTGGAATAAACTTGTGAGAATGAATGCTTGACTAACCCAAAACCAGTGACTGTTCTTTTGAAAAGCCTTCCAGTATTTTCATTAACATCATATGCACCATGGCAGTGAGGTGGCCTGCATTTTAGCAGTTCAAAAAATGAAACTTCACATTACAGTTTTACCAGTAAGCTGTAAAAAAACCCATTTGCAAAGTCACTGTGAAGTTTGATAACCCATTACACTAAATAAAATTTCTGGGGGCTAATCTGTAGTGATGACTCAAGACATACAATCTCTTTGCTACAAACCTGATTTCTGGCACTGGAAATAACTGCACAGCTGTGAGATATGCTGACTCCAGTATTTAACATCAAGAACTTTGAATACAAGATCTCAGTTCTAATCAAGCAGCTGATATATGTTTAATGTAATTCTGCCACTGTAAAGCACAAGCTCTCCTTTCTTTGAGGAACTCAGATGAAGGACAGATCCAGAGCTACATTCTAAGGAACAGCCTGTGATACTTCTGTGTAAAATGAGCAGTATAACCAGAATTCTGAATTTATGGATCACACAACATGAATAAAAGGACACATGTTTAATATCACAGGCTTCTCCTGAGAGGTCAACAAACTACCAAAATATGCTGGTATATCCATTTTACAATGCAGAGGATTTCTCCAAGCATTCAGTTGTTATTTTCAACCACTGCAACATGCCTACAAATGAAATATAAGCATTAATATCAAGAATAGTCATGGCCTTAGAGAATATTTGGGTCTAGGCATTCTCAGACAAAACACATGACTAAGTCATCACTATCAGCAATACTAAATTTTATTAGCTTATGAGGGCAAGACAGAAACTGCCTGGGTGAGTAATAGCAAAGGTTCACCTAATGCTTCTCCAATCTCCAACCAGGCCCATGATCAGATACTCTGGAGGAAAGGGTGACTTGTGCTGGCAAATTTGCTGGCATGTTAAGCCCCATCTGTGTGTCAAGTGACAGCCCAGGGAGTGTCCAAGCCCACACAGAACCCACCTCTGCTCTTGGTCAGCCCAGGTGCTGCACTTCCCAATGGCTGAGCTGGACTGGACTCCCAGCAGCTGCACACATTCCTTCCTTTTTCTCAGCTTCATGTTTCTGTTTGATTTTGTTGACTCTGTGGAAATTGAGCCAACTTTTCTGCCAGTTTTAATGGATTTCGCCTTGAAATAAATAGCAAAATGCCCATCTATAATAGCTGCTAATTTAGTTCTTAATCTGTGTTATGCCAGACAGGAAGTTTCTTTGGCTGGCTTTGAGGGAAACAGTAAGAAACACAGAAATGAGAAAGGGCAGGATTTATCTAGGAGGTGGCAGCAACTAAACTCTTCAGCTAATGCAGCTGCTGACATTTCCAGCCATTCAGCGCATTCCTCCCTAGGGAGAATAAAGCTAAAAGAAACTACTTAGTATGAAACTACTGGATGTCCATTAAAAGTCATTTTAGTGGTGAAGATGAAGAGGCTCATTGGCAAAATACTCTTTGTATAAATCTAAGAACAAGATTAAAAGCCGTCCAAAAAGCAGGCAGTTAAATAGATTCTTTCACACTGAGAACCAGCAGTACAGGAGACTAAAATGGATTCTAGGAAAAAAAAATTACTTTTGATTCAAACCACTGATAAAGAGATTTCCCAGTCAATGTCTGCGTAATGCTGAAGAGAATGATTTTTTGCACAAAGCCCTCAGAGGTCCTAGAAAATACGATTCAAATAACAGTTTTAGAAGCAAAATTCTAAGAAATTTTTAGGGATGGCAGATGACTTTCTTATATTAACACATCTTATACGGGATAACAGAAATAAAAAATAGCTCTATTCTAATGAAGTATAGGACTTAAAGGTTCTATCTATTCCAAAACTATGGAAATTATGGAATCTGGGATGGTAGTAACATCTGATGCTAATGAACTTTAAAAATGAATGCAGCCTTGGTGATTTAAACTAATTCAGAACGAGATTACCTCAAAAAATCTTTAAAATAACCAACCTATGAAACAGGATAGGCAGTCTTGGGAAAAGAAACTTTGTAAGGTACCTGCCAAAGATGGTATCCAACTCCAATAAAGGAGAATATACCAATCACCTCTCTGGACATGGCTCTCCCATGGAACATGCAATAGTAATTCCATAGCCCTATTCCCTTATGCACAAAATATTTCTGCACAGTAACCCTTCAGGATACAAATCAAGGCCAACACTTTGGTGCCCCAGAGTTTTTACGAAAAAGCAACAATTCCTGCTCCCAGAGCTCCAAACTTGCCAGCTTACCTATATATTAATCCTGTTTCCAGTGGATAGCTCTGGGAATGGGAGAAAACTGCATGAAATAGGAATGGAAAATGGCTCCACAGAAGTACTGTTTTACCTCCATAAGTAGATACCTTGGTCAAATCTATAATTTATGTTCCCTCTAGACACTACAGTCACAAGCAAGGCAATGCATTCCCTGATTTAACCAGATTTTCTAAGGGCATGGGTTTAAGTGCTGCTCACTGACCTCCCTCTTCATTTGAGTTCGCTGCCCATCATAAGGTTTTGTGAACTTCACTGTTGGATTTAACAGTTTTGTTTCACATTCATCTTATCTGTTCACCATCTCCACAGCTGCACAGAAAGTCAAGACATTTAAGCCTTTATAAAAGCTGGCAAGATTGATAAATCTTTTACCTTGTTATATAAGCCCGAAATGAAAAGCTAAAAGAGACAAAAAACTTAAGTGGGAATCTTTGTCAACTTCTGTGAACGCCATTTAAGAAAAGCAAACAGAAAATAGATGTACATGGAGAAGGCGGTTAAGGAAAACATTTCAATTCATTTTCAGCAAATCTGGTTTTCTACTTTGCTGCTGAAATGAAAGCACAAGTGGCAACAACTCCATGCCTACGCTTGTTATTGCCTACTCAAGAATCAAGTGCTCTTTCACTCAAGACTTGATTGTTGGAAAGAAAATAAACTGTCAACCAGTGAGACTTGTTATCAAGCTGGAAAGTGAGAAAGGCTTGCTTGCTGCTGCTAGTCTTGGGATTTCATCAAAATGGCTTTTAGAAGCACATTCTTGTGCTGTAGTCCTTGAAGGGGTTCTCTTAGAGGAATAGCATGCAAGGAGATCAGAGGGAAAGAGCACCCCACCTCCCAGCCTGTTTTCCTTAGTGTCCTTGCCCCTGTAATTGAGACAACATGGTCCAACAGAGAAAAAAAAAATGGGATTCCAGAGGCTTCAGCTCTTCTCTTAGTGCCCTGTTTTTACACATAGGAAAGCCATTTAATCTTTCTCTACTTCACTTTTCCCATCTGTAAGACATGACCAATATTCAGCTTTTAATGACACACTAGGAGGTCTCAGATGATGTCTATTTACTCAAGCTAACTTGCAACAAATTAATTTGGCATTTGATCAAACCTCATGTTCTCTGTTCTCTGACAAGCAGCCTTCTCTGAGCTGTAACCCCCTTCCATTCTCTGGGCAGCAGTTGCTCTCTTTGTGCTGCTCACCACCCAAACTTCAAGCTAAAGATTGGTTTGCATGAAAAATGTTAAACAAAAGCTGCTTGGCCTGCTACTGACTGTCACACAGGTGTGAAAATCTTCTGGGAGTAAACCCTAGGAACAGCTCCAGAAAGCATACAGCATCCCACTGTGCTCACCACTCAGTTCTGGCTCTCTAAGCAGCACTTCAGCAGGAGATTGCAAATATTGCTAATCTAAGGCAGACAGAGCAATGGGGATTGGAGCAGAAACTATTTTAAGTGATGTGACTAATAAGTCCAAAAAGATAGTAGCAGTTTCATTAGATTTCATTTATTAGTTGCTTGTGGAACAGCTTTCAATGAGACCTACACACCAGGGTCTACATATTAGTTAATAATATTTCAAGGTTATACTTATCCTAGAAAGATGTCTTCTAGATAATTAAAGGTAATTGACCCAGGTCAGTATTCTTATTAAACAGCGACAGTGAAGTACCAAAAGATGAATTTCACAGACCAGATTAAAACACACATAATATGGGCCAGTGTCAATATAACCTGATAGGGAGAAGACAATGCAGGACAGCACACTGGGAAAAAAAGTATCATAATTTTACCACTAAATTTAGCCCAAAAGACTGAGTTTTATTCACATGATTAAATAATATTGTAGATGAAAAAGTAATATATGCAGAAGTTAGAATGTTTAGGATTAAATTGCACCCGGTTTACACAGCAGACACTTAGTGCAGGCCTTTACTGTATGGTTTAGCAAGAAAAAGCCCACATGGCAGGTTAACCAGAGATTCATTCAGCCCTGGTGTCCTGCCTTTGGTAACAGCCAAAGCAGATGCTTAAGGAAAGGTTATGAACACTTATTAGTCACCTTTTCTCAAAACTGGAGAAATCCAGGTCACTGAATCCTCCCTTGCGTGGAAACAATCACATCCCTCTGATCACGTTGTTTTCTTTTGTACCTCCACAACTTGCACCATATTCTTGAGACGGGACAGCTGGAACTGCACAAAGTATTAAAAAATGAGGCTGCACCCTGTATTTTATTCTAAATGTGGAAAACATTAAGAACATCATTTATAACCCTCAATGCATTTACAGCATGCCCCAATTTCCCCTATTCAACTGTCACAGTATGTCTCTGCTCTTCATGTTTTGTCCTCAGCCCAGCTCTGTGCTTTCCATCATCCCTTCACCTATGCTCTGTCAGCACCACATCTTTCTTCTTCTCCTCAATTTCTTCTGACCTCAAACACAAGACAGCAAGTTCCTTGACCCACATCCCTGAAAATCTGGAGGATTTATGGTGCCTCTCCCTGTATCCAAGCTTTGTGCAGTACCCAGACTTACATGCTGCATAATATCTATTGCTACTTTCCTTTAGCCTGTCCCTCTGCCTTAGCAGCTGAAGCCAGAATTCTAGCTCCAGAAAGATTCCCTGCACACTTTTCAGACATTTTAAGGTAAGTTTTTATACATAAAAATACCACAAGAGATTTTTCCTAAAGAAGTAAAGCTAAGTAAGACATGCTTGCTCATGTACAATCCCAAACATAGTTAAATAAATCAGGCATCACAAACTGTGGGTTTGGTCATATGCACTTCTCACAACCATATGGACAAGGAAAAGTTACCTTCAGGGCAGGCTCAGCTCATGCAGGGGGCAAATTACCCTTCAGAGGTGCTTGTATCTCATTGACTATATTGAGAATCTAGGACATGTGTGATCCTAAAATTAACAACTCAGTTAAGTGAGATGACTCTGGAATTTTGCATTTCTAGGACAAAACAACTTGGGGTTATATGAAAACAGAGCAGCAGTTAAGAACCCAACCTAGACTACCTTCACCCCAATATCCTAAACCTTACAAGCAATATCTTAAGTTTTAAACCCACTTTTTCTTAGGTAGATTTTGTATAGTTAAAGGCAGACCATACAACAATTGTTGTGGACTGTGCCAAGCAAAATTCCCAGGGTGTTTGCTTCTGTTGGTAATAATTGCCAAAGGGGGCAATTAATTGAAACTTCTGCTATCAGGTTTCCTGCTTTCCCTATAAATTTTTACAGAATGGACATTTCAAAATGTTCTAGTTCACATCCAAATGTTTCTTCACGGCAAGGATTTCTTTTCAGCAACACACAGCTGGAGGTCCAAGAACAAGCAGCAAAGCCACAGGATCTGCAAACTCTCCTCCTTCTCCTGAATGCTGTGCACTCCCTACATTTCAATTGCATTTCTTCTCTTGGTTTCTCAGCCTTCTAGTGTTACTTTCATGCAATTGCCTGGTTAGCAGAACAGTTCTTGCCATCCCTTTCCTTGGAGCAGCCTCATGCTTCAGATTGACACAATAAAACCAAACCTCAACAATCTCTCACACAAATGGCACACAGACTAATTGGCTCTGGGTACTGCTTGTTTCATTTTTATTTTTTCATCATGACTGTAAACCAAAATTAACTGGAGGGAGTGAAGCCACAGACACTAATGTACATGTGAGACTTCAGTTGAAGTCTCCAAAAAGGCAAAAGTACCCACTTCCTCAGGGAAACCTAATCATTCACCCACATCTCCATGATCCCATGATAGCAGAAAATGCATTTGCTCTCAAAATTTTATCTGTGGATCTACAGTATTAGTTCTTGTATGACGGTGAGACTCCACAGAAACTCCCCAGTTTATATCCCATATGTAAACAGGGAATGACAAGAAAATAATTAAAAATACCCACCTAAACTAGTCAAAGCTGGAGTCAAGGAGCTTAGTATTACAATACTCCATTTTTGAGCACAAAAGCATTCAACTTAAAATCAAAAATACTGAGTCAAATTGTACTGATAATCCAGAATGCTTCCAGGCAAATGCTACATGAAAATGTTTACTTTTCCTGTACTTCAGATAAGGATGAACAACTTTCTTTTTCCCTCGCTACTCTAGGACTACTTTATCCATCTGCTACTTGTTTATATTTCTTGCAATTATCATGGGCTACACTTGGTTTACTCAAGGATGACTATCATACATCCCAAAACTTAATTCATTGAAAAAAAAAAAAAACCCAACCCTAAATGTTTAACTAGATTAATCTCCCAAATGCATTTAGGTAATTTTTTATTCTACTACCACTTCTTGCCAAGGAAAATTTGTACTAGAAAGGCGTATAAAAAAAGAGGCTGAGTTATTGGCTTTACACATGGAGTGAGCAATTGCAGCACAAACCCATCCATTACACCTGTCCTAGGAAGACACTTCCTTCAGTGCTTCTCCCACTGTCCCCATTGCTGTGACAACAAATCTGCTTCTTCCAACAGGAGCAAGTGTTTACAAGAATTTAATTAAAATACATCGTATCACATTGCAGATTAAAAAGCAAGAATGGCAACATTGCTGGAAAGCACCACCCAAAATTATTTTGTGTATATATATATATATTAAAGTTGCCATGTCATCAGACATAAAGGATAAATTTTTCACTCATTTGAACAGACGTTATTTGCTTTGCTAACTAAGCCACTGCCACAGTGGTATTACTTTAGAATAACAAATATGATCAGAAGAGAGACTTGAAAGTGTGACTCCAGATTTTCTCTGTATTAGTCAGAATGGTGAACACAGAGTCCAAATTCCAGAGAAACAAAGCAGTACAAGCTCACAATAAAGGCTGAGTATAGGATGCTTCTGAATGGGCAATCACTGCTTTGTTGTAGAGCTTGTGTGAGGTAATCAGATTGTGGTTTTTACCATCAAGCCAGAAGTGCCTCAATGGGTTGGACAGGTAGCCCTGAGTGCTGTATTTAGAAATGCAGGCAAGGAGAACTTGTTGAAGGCATTGAGATGTAAGATCCCCAAAAGTTAATGCATGATACCCATAGGTAACAGAAAAGAAAACAGAATCATCTCTAGTCAAAAGTATTGCCTGAGGTGGCCCTACTGCAAATGGCAGAAAAAGAGTAATTTCACAGAATTATTTGTCAGCACAGATTCTTCCCCATGTGTGTGCTCTCACCTCTTGGACTCTGGCCTTCACACTGATCAAGATGATTTGAGACTGAGCTGAAAAAAAGGAATTATTTGCCCTTTTGTGAAGTTGGTGGGGTTTTGCCTTTTTTCTCACCCCTGACAAGTGAATAAATAATAACAGAAGCAAAACCAAGATCTCTTTCATTCCATTTTGGGCAATTCAGATGAGGCAGTTGCAGAGCAGGCCATTTTATGGATCTTTCTCCCTATACTATGCCATCACTGATAGTCTAAATTCTCTCACTCAGTTTTTCAAAGACAAGAGAGCTTTCCTCTTCACTATTTCCCAAGCCTCCATGTCCCATTACACCAAAATCTCGGGTAGAAGTTTGGCAGCATTTTTGCCAGTTTAACTTTTGACAAAAAAATATGTTCTTCCTGTTTGCCACTTTGGAAAGGGACGTTTATTTGAAAGAATAGAGCCAGGGATGGTACTTTCTGAAACAGCTGCTCATATGGCTGTGATATAAACAGTTCCTTCCTTTGTTTATGGACCTGCCCAGGGTCACTGGCCAGATTTGGACATGCCTTGACAGGTCTCTGCATTAGTGCTGCTCAGCATTACATCAGTCTCACTCCTCCCAAAACAAGGCAAGCCAGCTCATTTCCCCATAGTCCCAGACCCTTCTGGGAGGAGGGGGATAAAGATCTGGGTGAAACACAAACCCTGACACAGAGCCTGATGTGCTGCCCTGCACACCCTCTCTTATCACCACACGTTGCCAAACAAAAGCTGGATTCTTCTTGACTGAAAGCAAAAACAGGTTTTCAATTCCTTTCCCCATCAATACTGAATGCAACATCTAAATTTAGGTTTGAAAAAAAAGCTTCTCAAAGAGGACTAATGAAAATGTGAATTTTTAAACAATCTATTAATTTTCTCTCTTTGTATTAAGAGGCTGTTTCAAAAATGGTTTTGGCTGAATTCCAAAACCCTGCACTAGAAGATATGCGAGGAGAGCACAAGACATCTTCTATAAAAAGATTTTTCAACTGGGAAGGTAAACGTGTCCATTTACCAAACAGACTAAGCCTGAAGATGCAAGAGGCCTTGCTAAAATAATTGAAAATGTAAGCTGCATGACAGAGCTGGGAGCAGAGCCTTGCACATGCTCTGAGCAGTGATTACAGCCGTGGATCTGTGCCCACTCAGCCCTGAGTGGAGTCAGAGCAGGGATTCATGGAACAGGGCTGCTCCTGCAGTCTGGCTCTCGCACCCTGCGCTCCATTTTCATTCTGATCTCAGTGGGAAAGCATGTGTTTGCAGAGCTGGCTTGGGCTGCACAAAGTTAAACTCTTTATTAAGTTTTCTAGTTGGCAGTAGTCAGCAACAACTTTCAAGCATGCTAAAAAAGTTTATTTTTGAAATCCAGATTTATACAGTGGAGTGCAGCACATGTTTTCTGAATCAATGTTTTTCCCCTCCTTCCCTGTGGAGATCAGGGCTGCAATTTTTCCAGAGATGTTTATGATTAAGAGTCTAGCCCCCCTTTTCAGAAATTCCAAATTTTAACTGGCTATGATCCCTGCAGTGTAACCATTCAGTACTACTGGCACTGTTTTTAATCTTAATTTTTGGTTTAGATCAGTTCATGATCAAGTGAGATGTGCTATTTCAGAAAGGAAGGTACAAGCAAAGATTTGAGGTTAAAGATACTTAAATGCAGGCTGCTATAAATAATTTTGTCTTGTATTTTTTCTAATCATGCAAATTTGATCTAATTTGGAAATAACCAGAACTTTTACAATGACTTTTCCTACCTTCAAAGCAGCTCTTTTCCAAACACCTGAAATCCCCAAACTTCTGAACTATCATTAAATATCAAATACACAAAACCCCCTACTAACTGGGTAGTTACCTTACTAACTGGGTTAATTGCTAAAAGCATAAGCTACCTCTTAGCAACATATAATACCCATGGAACACATAGCTTTATAAAATACAGATTGAACTAAATACAGATTTAACTAGCTGTTGGCTAATTGCAACACACAGGTTATCAATAAAGCCAATTTCTGTCACAAAATTGATGGTATACACGTGCAAGTTAACACAAAATCTGGCAACAGTGTCTTTTAAAAAACACTGCCATGCAATTTTAAAACAAGCTGAATTAAAATTAAATCTCAGAAAACCTGTCAGCACCTATAAACATAGACAAATTGACCTCTCCACCACCCCCTGCACTCATTCTTGCCAAAAGAAAATTACACACAAAAAGTGAAATCACTCTCAAAGCTATCTGCCAAGCCCACAAGGGGAATTCAGATCACATTTTCTATCTATAAAACATCCATTTTAACCACTAAAGCAGGAGCTCCAAATATAGAACATTTAATGCCAGTGTCAACTGTTAAAATCAACTCCATAATTTAAAACCTCTGTCCCTCCCCTGCTCAATTACATGTTGCAACCAAATCTACTTTCAGCCGAAACCCTGTGCATCACTGACTCCCTTTTTTAGGCTGGGGCACAGAGATTCCTACTACAGAAACAGGGAGGAGCATGGCTGGAGGAGAAGGAAGCACCTACAGCAAGCTGCAGGTTCAGTTCTACACTAATTTTGCAAGACAAAAAGCGTTGTCTTAAAACACACAGCTTATGTTTGCAGCTCAATCAATCCTGACATGACAAAACATATTGACAGGGTTTTTGAGACAGCACTTTCCATAGCTGTGCCCTGCTGGTTATGTAACACTGACACCGAGTGAAGAGCTGTAAACTCCACAACCTTTGAGGCTGAATGCTTTTCTGCCAAGCACAGCAGCAGCACCACCAGGAGCCCAGGGAACAGAGAGAATTATCCCTGCTGCTTGCGCAACGCCAGGGTCTCCCTGGAACAGTGAATCTTCTCCACATCTCCCCTCTTTTCCATCACGAGGAATGTGATTAGAGAGATGTGCAATCATGTACCTGACAGCTTACATCTCACATTCGTTGTGCTCCAGCCCCTCAGGGTGAGTTTATGGCTAACCTGTGTGAGGGAAAGCTCCCCTCTCATTTGCTTGATGCAATACTCAGACATTACTGATGCACTGAGAAATAACTGAAGAGCAAGACCCCTGAGAAGACACTTCATCACCCTCCCAAGCACCATGGAAAGAACAATTTACTGGTTTCTTGAACAGTGCTGATACATTTCCTGCTCAGAATAAAACAAATCGGAGGCCCAGCAGCTCCTTTTCAATCAGAGCACCCTTTAGGCTGCATTAAAAAAAAAAAAAAAAGGAAAATAAAAAGTTCAGATATAAATTATTAGCCACATTAAATCAGTTCAACAGTTGAAATTTGTTTGTGGTTACATAATAGCTGCAAACGAGGGACGCTACCAAGCTGCTGAGAGAGCCATTCAAAAGCCTTCCAACTGAAGCAACAAATTACAACATTTTCAACCCCCCTCCACATTATTTCAACTGAACATATTTTAACATTTTTAACTCGGTGGAGTTATAATTCCAGAGAAATTATTATTTCAAAAAAGAGAAAATTAAGTACAATTAAGTTTCTACTGCATTAAGTAGAATTGTAACAAGTTGTGGGAAAAGAAGAGCAATAGGGTTTATACAGCAAAATTTTCTCTTTTTTAAACAATGCAACTCTTGTGCAGCTACAATGGAATGTTACTCCCACTAGATTTCAATTGCACTTCTGGAAACTAGCACATGTAGATAGACAAAATAGGAAGTGTTCTTGGATGGAAAGCACAGCTTTTCAGTTGAAGAAACTGTGGTTGTTCATAAAACTAAACTTCAATGTAGAAAGGTTTACATAGTACAAACACATTCAGCTGAATTTACTGTGCTCTAATTTGAGTTTTACACACACAAAAAAGGGAGAATCAAGTAAATTAGGACATTTTTTTGAAAAGAAAAGTATTAGTGGCACATACAAGGACTAGCATTTGGAATTAGCCTAAATATGCCAAAATGTCAATGACAGTGGAACCAGTCACAGAAAATCTTTTGCTTATAAGGAAAAATAAGGGGTTCCTAGCATCTAATTTGCAGTGTAAGCTGATTTCAGAGTATTCCACTTTAGAAAAATAATCCATTACAATAAACAACTACATAAACATTTAGTTTCCTCTTTTGTGTCTTTATCACTTCCTAAAAATCAAGTGAAGACACACAAAATGTATTTCAAGAACGAGTATGATGAAACTGATGTGTGACGTGGCATCCCCTACTACACAAAAAATGCTTGGAAGTTTTTTATGTACAAAACATCCTTAAAATGGAAGGAGAACTACCTGGGAAGTTCATACACCTACAAAGGTATTGCATCACTAGGAGGATACTGGACTTTTTGCCAGTCCAGGCACAACTGGGTATCCTGGTATTTTCAGACTAGGTAGGTTTTCCCATGCATCTCCTTTCTACCAATAATTTCTCAAAATTTATATTAAAAAGCACACACCAGGCACCAAGCAGACAGATTGCAATTAAGCTAGTGGGTACAGATAAGGGCAATAAGCAATTAATGATAGAAAGTATCCAAGCACCAGGTTTCATGTTTTCCTCCAAAATAAGAAGAGGATGTGTTAAAAACAAAACACAGCAACCATTAGTGAAATACACATTATTACTGCCCATCTATTTCTTTTTGAGTAACTGTTCGAGGAGATACAAATACCACAATATTTAGGCACATTTTCTTCCTCGGCACAGGTGGCTGCTGGAAAATAATCAAGTCATGAAATGCTCCAAGTTCTGCTTTCTGGTGGTTTAATCCTTTAATTTTTTCCCTTACTCTTTATATATGCTTTAAAAACAAATTAATCCAACAACTTTGAACTAACATGCATCTATGAAACAAATTGCAGAGTTGGCTCAAGTAAACCTCTCCAAAGATCCCTATGAAATTAGTTGTTGAATTTCTCATCATCTTTAAAACACATTTTTCTCTGAAAAGATGCAGCTCCCTAATTAAAGGCAGGAAACTCTGATTTTTTTTGGTATACACATAGGCAAACCCAGCAGGGCCCCCTAAGCCTGGCAATCTATCTGCTTCTTTCAGAGCAATTTTGGGATGAAGACAAACAGTGGGAAAGGCAGATGGCAAAATGTAGCATATCAGCAAAGGCACAGCTGAGCAGAGGCACACACCTCACTGGTGACACACCAAACCACTGGTCTGTGAGCCTTGAACCTTGTCACAAATAGATGTGACCTAAACATTTCTTGATCAGAGGTGGGACAAGGCTGTCCTGGAAGCTCACAACTACTTCTGAGTAGGGAAGTGTGGAGCTCAGGCCCAGGTGTAGAACCATTGCTTGGAAAACAAGCTGTAAACTTCCTTCACATTGTTCAAGCTTCTTCCAGCTGCCAAATTCAACTGCAAGTTTTATGAGGAGATACTTTCCAATGTTGTCACTATCAGAGACCAGCTTCCCTCATGCTTAAATTGGGTGATGATGAGCAGGCTACAAAATCTGAGATAGGATTAGATGGGCCAGTCTTGCGTGACTAGTCTCAAAATTTCCTTTAATTCAGTGCCAAAACCAAGAGAATCTGAAGATCAATGCAGCCAGGGATATCACAAGAAATTCACATTTCCAAAAGGAAAATAGACCTACTATTTCTCATTAAAAATTAACATAGCAACAAAGTATTGCAGCAATATTTCCTAAAAGAGCACTTAAGACTGCAGAGCCATTTGCTTTTAATGATTTCATCTCTTTGGTCTTCTGGGACTTCCAGACATATTGACAAACTAAACTGGTCTAACTATTCTGGCATCTTGGCATGTAATCATTTAAAACAGAGACACTTCCTAACTTGTGCAAAATTGAAACATTTGTTTGAGAATAATTAGTGCCTTAGCCCAACAATGCTTGGCAGATTTTTCTCATTAGTTGAGAAAAATGATTGAGGCAGGCAGACAAGCAAGCAGACTTTGTCAGGCATTCTGTGAAAATAATTTGGACCACACACTTGGCTGCAGAGCCAGATAACGTATGTCGTTCTTTGCTATCTTAACAGGTAGGATTAAAAAAAAAAATACAACAAGAAACAACCATCTGGCACATGAAAACTGAATTGAGAGGACTTTTCACATCTTCTAGTGCAGCTCTTCCTTGCTCTCTGTGCAAGCCACAGTGATCAAGTCATCCAGCGTTAGGCCCCAGCAAATCACTTATTTTCTTTTCTATTTCCTATTGTACAGTCAGAACCAGAGCTGAAAATGTTCATTGTGAGTCACAGGCTGTGCAGGTCCCAGAACAATATTTGCAGAGTATTCATGCTGGGATAGCCAACTGTGCTTTCCTTCTCCAGGGATGTTTTAACGTGCAGAGCATGTTCAAGGCAAACTGGGATCAAGGAAATATCAAATCACAACATGTTTTAGTAGGCTGTACAACTTCCAGACATGTTTCCTTTCTGAGCTCCCTCCAGAAATCAGACTTCTAGCAAACAAAGACAAAGCTCAAAGTGCCAGGTAACCTAACTGTACCAAACCAAATTTCACAGGATTCATTCTATAAATGTAACTATTTGCTTTTTCAAGTTAAACGTTCATACATCAATGCAACTAAATTAGGCAAAGGATAGACATAAAAGCTTTTTGTCATCCAGATATATCAAGAACTTCTAAAAGTGTATTTTACAGTATTTCAGTGAAAAAGCAAATTTCAGGTTTTAACATGAATTTACAAAACAAATCAGCTGATCAAACCATCAGATGTAAATTGATACAGTGCAATTTATAAATGTCAAATTATGAGATAATTACATTTGCTAGCAACATTTACATATTTTCCATTACTGCCTGCAGACTTTAAGTAGCCATTTGTCCTATTATGCTTAGATAACCACCTAGAACTCCTCCCTGGGAAAGTTCACAAGTCTAGACACTAAAAATCACATATGTTTCCAATTATAAGAAACTACTACTATAAGGCTGACATAAATCTCCTACATCAACAATCAGTTGCCAATTATATCACATTCCACAATATGCCTTCTTACTTTAACTAATTTATGGAATGCTTAGCCTAGAAAAATCAATAAAATTAGGAGAAAAGGAGAAGTAAAAATATCAGACCTTGACATCGGGGTGAACATTTGAACCCAAACGTTAGTTTTGTATGGAAAAAAAAAGCTGCAATGAACTGGATCAGAGCTATAAATTGTACAATATAAAAAGCTTCATTGTGCAAACAGTGTTGGCTGCTCTCCACAGGATCCATCACACTCACTCCTGCATCACGCAACAAGATTCTTTAAAAAATGTTTAACAAAAGACTGGGGGGTTTTGTCTTGCTATGTTACACATCCACTACACAAGAAGCCAGAATTACAGTAGGGCTTTTTGGAACAACTTAACAAAATCCAGTGAGATCTGTTCTGCTTTCTGTCAATCACTTTGAAATACTTTCACCATGGTTGTGAACAGCAACTGCCAAAAATCAGCTGATTTTTAAGAAACTCTAGAAAACAAAGATGAGTCAAAAGGCAATCAGTGGGAAAACAGGCTTTACCAAAAGCAAACTCCAGAAAGGAAAAATGACATTTTATACATAATATGTATACACATATAGAGAGAGAGACATATCACACTTTACAGGACCAGTAAAAACACTTGTAATTCACCTGAAGTATTACAGCATTTTCCCTTTGTGGTTCCCACATCTTATTTCTATAGCCAAGCAGTATCACCTTAATGTTTTGGATATCACTGTATTAATTTAAGCACCATTGAATTCCTTATGAAAAAATGTGATTTTTTTTTTTCCAGTAGAAACGGTGTAGTTTCAGTTTTAAATTGTGAATTTGTTCTGAAAATGATAGTTTCCCTCAGTTTACCAATGGGGAAGAGCATCCCGTATTAAAGGATTGAAGTCTTTGTTCCCAGTACTAGTGACTCCTGAAGATTACAGCCCCTCTTTTCCAGGCAAATCAATCAGCCTTTTCAGATTATATGTTATAAAATATATTACTTTGTTTTGTTGGCCATATCTTATGTAGAAAGCACTAAATGCAAGCAACAAAAAACTCTGCTCTTTTTCTACTTGTCCTTGTTTTGCTCTGACTAGTATGTAAAGCTGATCAAGATTTTTCTGTAGTCTACCAGTTTTTGAAAGGAAAATGTCAGGTCCTGCCCAGATTTTGTCATGACACTATTAATTTCAGCACAAAGTCCAACTTAGATTTGGTCTAAACAGGAACAAGAGTGTCCCTCCTTTGCTATATCCAGACTTTTGTGGTCCAGACTTCTGTAATGTATTCTACTGGAATGTTCCCCTTTGCACCAATAACAAATAAGCAGTAATGGAAAAATAGGTCTAGCTACATAAACCATGGAGGACAATCTTTTGAAATTTAAATCAGAGCAATCCCATGTTCCTCTAGACCCCTGCTGCTGGAATACCTCAGCATCTCCTGTTGTCAGCACTTGCATAAAAATAAGAGAACAAGGAGAGCAAAACTCTACAAAGCTTTTTTTTTCTTTTCTTTTGAAACTGCCAGAGAAAATTTACTATGTGATTGCATTCATTTAAGTTCAACAAATTCCTGACATTCTGATGACTGTAGAACATTCTAGGGAAAATTAAACTTGTCAAATTGCTAAAAGTATTTCTTTTCCTAAATACTATAAATTACAATGAATGTTGGTCAGAATCTTAATTTCAGCAACAGTTGAGAATCAGAAATATTTCTGATAGACTGAAAATATAAAACATTAAGGCTGAAGTTTTTCTCCTTCACACTCCTTAGAAGTTGCTCCTTGGAACACAAGAAGGAGTCACCTCAACAACATTTTTCACTAAGAATTACCTGGCATGAGACTTAAATTTACAATAACACAAGGAATGTTATCTTCCTTCACAAGATTTTCCACAAGTTAATACTTTCAGCAAAGCAATAGCGCAAAAAAAAGGGAATTTTGGGACAGGAGTTTCAAGGTCAGTCTTTTTTTCTCGGTATTTGAGGTCTCTAAATCTTCAAAGCATGGAGGTGTCAGGACCATACATCTCATTTCAGAGGTCCATCAGTAGTAAAATATAGAGAGTAGTTATCACCTTCCACACCTCAGAAGTGATCTACATTCCAAAGAATTATGAGCAGCTCACCTGTTGATGAGACTACAATAACAAAGCACTTGGGTACATTGTGCAACCGTTGAATTAGGAACAGTGCACATTCAATTTTGTCCTTCATTCTTCCTCTTGAAATGGAATTATCCTCTGGGTTCATATGTCTGGTTGTTTAAACAGCTCATTCGAGGTTTAGTAAAAACAAACAAACAAACAAACAAAAAACCCACAAACCTTATAAAAGCATAGATGCAAATGAATGGTTTTCAACAAATTAAAGTTTTCCCCCAAACAAAGGATGGTTTTAAAAAACACAGTTTCTTAGTATTATTGTCAGATTAAACCCAATATAATTGCAAACCAAACAATTATCAGAATGCTAATTTCATGGACAGCACATTAATTCATCTCTTTTCTCATTTCTTAATTATTCACCTTATAACACCAAGTTACATTACTGCTTACCTTCAAGCAATTCCTGAAAACAACACTGTGTGAGGCAGAGGAACTTTGAGGTGTTTTTAATGATATCTTCAAAGACGAAAAACTTGGCACAGTACTGAAAAAGAAAATTCATGCTTAACCTGAAACAAAAAATTGGATTAAGATTAATCATTCAAAAGCAAAACACACTTGCTTTTTATGTTTTCAGAACTTCATATACTGGATAGTTTTTGCATTAATGGCCTTACTTCTGTGAATAACTTAAAACTTTACATATTTTAAGTCACTCCAATTGACCTTTTTAAGATTTGTGTTCTAAAGGAAATTCCCTAAACATCCAAGAAAGTCCCTCTTTTCTGACAAGTGGCCTAGTATTTCAGAATTTTTTCTTTACATATGTAGGGTTTAGTACTAATACAAAATCGTTAATGGCTAAATCCCATTGTCTTCCAGTTAAATACAGACTTCCCATCTACCAGGGGTACTTTTGAAAGTATACAGATACCCAAAAATACAGATCAATAACTGCATTTTCAAGAGTACATAATAGATTAGACCGTATTTCATACATTCCTATGGAAACTGGATACCCTACCTGGTTAGATCTGACTGAAAATCCTAGAAGGTGCCTGCAAGTGGGAATTTTAATCCTGATCCTTCCTATCCAGGAATGTTTGACTTGACATGTATTACTCTTTGAGCACCATTTCTCATTTTTTAATCATTTAAATTTTTACGTCTCCAGTAGAGATATCTGCATAAAATGTATTACAGCTGGACTAGCTAGGTGCAATTGATTATTTTTTAATAACATGAGGAATTAGGTTATGACTTAAAAATAAAGCAGCAAAATCTCAGAAACTTTCATTGACTCGACAGAAAGAACTGCAGTTGGGAGACTGTGAGAAGGTGGTTGTTTTGATCTTCCAAACCCACAGAAATGCAATATTTAGTAGCAGCATGTGACAATTGCATTGGCAGCACTTCCAGAAACCACAGACGTGCCCATGCCCCACCCACTGTGCCAAGCCAGACACTCAGCACTCCAACACCAGGTGGGGAAAAAGGACCAGGGAGAAATAAGGATTGATCCTCTGCCCAGTGCAGGCAGCAAGGATTTTACCACTGCATTACAAGTAGTAGAACCATTAATTGGGTTACCTGCCAGACAGGGCATGAGAGCTCTTAAAAAGAAAGGTAGGATAAAATAAAAAACCAGCACTGATGTGTCAGTAACCATAATACAATCAGGGGTAATTTGTGACCTAATTGAGAAACAGAGGCAGGGACATAAATTTCCCCAGTGCTGTATGAAACATTAGATGCATGCCCTAATAAAGATGATGAGATTTGTGTCTCTAATTTGGCCTGAAGTGCACAAACTGTCCTATCCTCAAATATTTCTGCAAGTGCATTTTTCAAGTTCTCAGCAAAGGAAGGAGTGCAGATTATGTGGCTTGGAATGAAATGAGCCATTCATCAATAAACACAGCAGCAGTAATAAGCAATGAAATTAGCTGGGATAGGGCATAACTAGCAAATAAAGAGAAAAAGGCAGAAGAGGTGATGCTGAGGATACACAGCTAACATGAAGCAAAATGAATGATAAACAGGGAGAGGCACAGACTGTGAAAAAGGAAAGTGTCATTCAGCAGTAGTGACACACTAACACACATTTCCAGGATGGATGGACTCAGGGATCACACAAGGCACAAGGAGCAGCTGCAGGTGTGTGTTACTGACAGAGCTGAGAGAAATCAAATGCTTATCACATCCCAGTGTGAACAGGGGTGGACAGATGACTGATTCCTAAAATAGGACTATGGACTAGTAAGAGAAGAAACTGAAATGCTGTAGGAACTTTGGCTCATATAGTTGCAGATGCTGTTTTAATCTAAGAAACAATACAACCTCCTAAATTCTCAATGAGAAGGAAATTACATTGCAAACTTCTCAGAAATTAAGCTGGGGAAGCAAGCAGGTATTTACATTTCTGGTTAGACATAGATTCTTCAACATGAGAGTAGTAGTGAAACAGGGTGAAGCTCAATTTTCCTAGAGCTAAATCCTGACTCAAGAAAAACACATCACCTTTAATTCAGAGACCTGTCTTCGCCAAGCAAGGAAAATAAACAAAATTCTACTTTTTGCAAGAAAGCAAAATTCTAATAAAAAGCGTTAGGTAAAACTCTTCTAGCTTTCCAGACTCTCAAGTAAACTTCCACATCCTGGCTACTAAAACTCACCTGAGGCAATCCTGTATCTCTTCTGCAATGCTCAGCAAGCCAGCAGAACACTTAAGGAAAGACAGGATGGGAGTGTGTTTGTAGGGAGCTGAAAGAAACATTGAAAGGGGAAAAAGGCAAAATCACAGAGAAAAAATGGATTTTGCTAAGTTTAACTTTGATATCAAAACAGAAACTTACATTTTAATCACCAATAAGAAGTACAAATCTGAGAGAACAGCAAGCAAATGATTTTTACAGCATAGTGTTCCTTATCATGCCCTTTTAAATTGTTTTCATTGCAGTGGGGAAAATCCCACGGGCTCCAATGGAGGACAGGTTCACCACTTAGGTTTACTATAAATAGAAAAAAAAAAAAATCACCTGTTACAAACACCCAATAGTCTGAGAAAAGACAGACAAAGAGCAGGAGCACAAGCAGATGAGCCAAGCTGAAAAAACTCCCAGAAGGACGCAGCAGGTTTCACCTCTCCACTTCAGAGAATATCTAAGCCATCCTACCCATCCTACCTTCCAGCTCAGGAACCTGCCATAGATCAAACAGACATTGAGGACATGCTTTGTATTATTCACAACCCTCAGATCAGAAAGCTCCTGGGAGGAGACCTGGACACCATTGCCTGAGAGGTCCCTCAGAGCCTTGGGTGCTGACTGGAGGATATCCCTGCACTGAACACTCAGCACTGGCAATGCTAAATCAGGTGGAAAAGCAAATGACACGAAGCAGAGGACCCCACTCAGATGTGCTTTGTCAGGAAGAGGCTCAGATGTGAGCTCATGCAGCTCTGAGGCAGCGCTGCAAACATCTGTGAGGCACAACAGGCTCGACTCACTGGTGGGAGGCAGCTCCTTCAAACTGTTCCAACAGCAAAAAATAGTTTCCAGACCAGCTTTGACTTTCTAGGAGAATTCCCCAAGGGTGGAGAAGCCACCACATGGTGTTCCATGGAATTAGATCAGCAATTTGCTAGTCCTTGTATGGCAGGGTATGGAAAGAGCAAACACTTCAGTATATGGACAATACCTCAAACAGCTAGAAATACATTAAACCAGCTTTTATTTAGCTCTGTTCTTACACCAGGACGAGCCTTGGCCTGCATTTAGTTGAGTACAAGATGGTTTACAGAATTTTTTTCTTCTAAATTTGTACATGATAAGGAGTCTTAACTGGAGCTAGAACAAATATTAAAGCAGCACCCTTTAGATAGGATGCACCACTACTCAAAAAAATTTGTGAACATATTGAAGCTCAGGATGTGCTTGGTAAGAATCCTTGACATCTGGTTATGTCTGAGTCCAACATCACTGAGGTCTGAGCCACTGGGATTTTCACAAAGCAGCTGCAAAATATTGCCTGGCTGCCCTCCAGCTCCTGAGACTCCGAGGGCTGTGTCTGGCAGGACAGACCAGGCTGTGTCTGCACAAAAACGTGCTCTAATTATGAGAAATCACTCACAAGGTAACGCCGTGAGAGAAACAGGGGCAGACATGCAGGACAGTGAGGTTCAGGACCATATGAAGACATTAATCAGCGTAAGGAATGAGCTGCAGGGTCAGAACAGACAAAACACCAAAGCAGGCGGATCATAGCAGGAAGAGAGAAATTTCAGCTGGTAGAACGAGCTGGGGAACAGCTCTCAGGGGGTTATAATCACTGAGGATGGGTGAAGAGCTTTTGATATCAGCCATTACACACATCTCCTCCAGAAAAAGAGTTCCTCATCTCACATGTTCCTGTTTTAGGGATGCATGAGAATAAACTGTGGCAAACATTATAATAATCCATCTCGCTTTTGAGCACACTTGAAAGGCCAGTAAAGCTAAAATTAAAAATAAATAATATAGAAAAGTCATTCTTACTTTACATTTTACCTGCCAAACCTTTGTCAAAACTGAATATATCCACCAGCATCTGTTTAATCTTCAGCATTAAAAATGCTTCTGCAATTTTAATTACTAACATTTGAAAAATCAGTGACAAGGAACCAGACAGTTCAATTTACCCATGAATGCAAGTAGTGGGCAGCAACATGAAGGAATTTATCTCTAGCTTAATCCTAGGGGAAGCATTTATATGAAGAAGAAAATCATAAATCTTAAATTACTGATATTTACTAGTGAGGCAAATAAATTTAAAAATGGTTAAAGAAATGCTGAAAAATATCTTGACTACTATGAAGAATTCAAAGCAGTTTTTTCAAAGGTAAGCTCAACTATAAATTTCAATTTTAAAAAAAACTGGCTGAAAAACTACACTAGAAAAATATATAAAAGATAAACTGCTTTGTCAGCCGTGATCTGAAACTAAAGCATGAAGGTGGCTCCTGCTTCATCCAAGGGGGAAGGTTGGAAAATTGATGCCCAGCTGTCCCAGACTGCCCCAGCAGGGACAGCTGAGGCACAAGCCCCCACTCATCTGTTGAAGGCAAGACTGCCAGGAGAGACAAACACCTTGGACACCAAAGTCCCCACATCCTCATAGAGCCAATCTGACACAGATGTGGGATTTTTGAAATCAGAGGCAAGAGTATTTGCTGTGAGGAGCAGCAGATGAACATAAAATTAAGAATTAAGCTGATACTGCCCACCCACATTTGTTTTAAAAATCACTGAGTGACCCACTGCAAGAGCAGGTTTGCATACTTAGCTCCATTTAATTTCATGTTTCCATGTCTGTTCTTTTATCATTGTTCCTAATTACATCCTTGAGCATAATTCTGCCAGCATAATGTTCCTGCTCATCTCCTTTTGGCCAGGGACTGTTGCAGCAAATTCCATTGCTTTTCCTGGGGATTCCTCCATTGCCCAAAGATTCCTTCTGCCTCATCCTAGACAGACTTCCTCCAGACCTTAGGGCAAAAAGTGCAAAGTATAGTGATATAGGAACAGTGAAAAAACAGGACCACTTGCAACAGAAGCAGAAGGAAACTCCTTGACAAGATGATCTCACTTCATTCAGGGGGAAAATGTTCCTAAAAAACCAGGAAACCAATTTCTGCTTAAATGAGCCTTGGCCAAATCCTTACATGAGAGATGTTTCAGAAATACAGACCCTCTGCAAGGTGAGCACTGCACTCACCAGGGTCTATTGGTTTCTTGCTAGAGCCTCAGTTCTTGAGAAAACCACATTTCCTTGAAATACCAATGCTAAAAAACAGATCATTTTGTGGAGGATTTGGACTTGGCCAAGCCCTGCAACACCTGGCTGGCTCAAACACTGAATGTTTACTGTTTGGGGTTTTTGCCAATAAGATGCAATGTAAGCATTTTCTCAGCATATCTAATATATGCTATTTCCATGCGACCCTTTGTTTCAATGAAAATACAAAATAGAATAAAATAAAGCAGAAAAATAATTTCTTATGCCATTTGGAAATTATTCTGATCCTTGCTACTTACTGCAACAGTAAGGACAGTTGTTTCAGTTGTTTGGGAGGGAACTTTTCTTTGTGTGTGTGTTTTATTTTGTGTGAGGTTTTAGTTTCTGAGGGCTTTGTTTGTTTGCTCTTAAATGATTTTTGCCTTAAAAGCTGATTTGATTGGTTCCCTGTGGCAGCAGGGTACAGTACAAGATAGTTCTATCTCTGTTAATCACATGGTACTATTGCAGTTCAATCACAAGAAATGTCATAACAATCCTCAGAGTCAGTTTATCAAAGACCCACTTAATCTAAATACATTAAACATCAGCTACTGAACATAAGTTCATACTAATTTCAACCTAATTGGAATCACAATGCAAATCGTCTAGCTTGTTACAGGCTGCAGAAGGAAAAGTGCAGAGAAGTAGATTTGATTAACCAAATACATCACAGAAGAAGAAGATATAAAAATGGGTCCTGCTCTGCCCAGAGCTCGATGTAGGCAACTCCCTGCTGAATTCCCAAGTGCTTCAATTCCCTGGCAGACAACAAGAATTTGACTCAATGGACCATCCCTCCAAGTTTTTACATATAACTGGGTAGACAATTTCAAGGTAACTGGAATCAAGATTAAAGGAAACCGTAATATCTTCATCTGATTATAGTCATATTGCAGTTTTATTGGGGTTTTTTTTTCTGATTTAGTGTGGATCAAGTGCTGCGTATATCAAGGTCAGTTCACACAATTGGAATTCAAAGGAAAATATTCTAAAATTCTGTACTGGTAATAAAAATTGAACACTGATGCATAATTCAGTTAAGTTATTTCAGAAATAAAACCATATTTAACATCTCAACCTAATTACAAAAGTAATGAATTAAATGTATGAAATATGTTTGGAATTTCTTTAGGGTTTATTATTTCCTAGACTCTATGTGAGCAATCTCATTGGAAAATGTTACATATAACAGGTTAAAAGTGGCTGAAAAATCAGTCAAATATATTTAATCACAGAATAACATCAAACTCAATTTACCCTTAATGCAAATAAGTATATAGGAAAAGACACCTGAACAATATCACTCAACATTGTCATCTATTGCACAAGTCAGAAGGCAATAAAATCAGACCTATATTAATTAATAATAAATAATAATAGGCAGAAGCTGGCCTATCAGGATTCACCTCAGAAAAATCCACATCAGCCTAAACCAGACCATTCCTGGTTCCTTCTGCTGTTCTGGTTTGTGAGCACTGGGCACCAGCCCTGCAGACAGTGACCTGCAACAGCAGCAGCACCAACTCCTGCCACCCTCCACGGCTGACAAAACCTCCTGAAGGACAAGATTCCAGCAATAATATGGAATTTCCAGGCACACATTCAAAAGCTTCCATGCTGGTGGTGTCGATTTGTGATTTGAATGCCTGAGAGTTACTGCTAATCATTGCATTTCTGACTTGTGCTTATTTATGGCCAGCTCCAAATCAATGAAAATCTTAGAGAGTTACACTGGCTGCTGTCTGAAAGAGTAGGAATAAAGTGCATTTTATGGTGTATTAATAACTATGAGCCAGTGGTTAATCCCTTACAACACAATCACAAGCTTAGCCACTGCTTTCCAGTATACTTGCCAAAGAAACTAAGTGTTAATAATAGGTTATTTCACTATTGCCTCTGGTTTAAACCATTGCTGGAAGGCAGAAGGAAGCTTTTAATTTTTTTTTTCTTTTCACAAATTATAAAATCTGCAAATTATTAGAGTGCAAATTAACAAGTTTCTACTTTGCCTAGTTTATGTATATTTAAATCCTACTTTATTGGCTCTTAATTAAATACATATAAGGAACCTCAGTTTGAAATACCACATTCTCCTAATCCCTTCATTATTTTCTCTACACAGTCCTTTTCTGATTTCCCATTTCAAATTGTTTTCTTTGTAAGCATTTTAAAACTATTCTATTCTATTTCACTATTTCTACTTTATAATTGTAAGCACTCTAAGATATTAATTTATCCTAATAGAGCCTCCTTCTTTGCAAGTACTGTTTCTAAACACACGAGAACTAAGGTGAAAGGCATAAAGACCTGACTGTAAACCATTAAAGAAACCTGCATCAGAAGCAGAAAAGAGGTCAGATGAGAAGGGAGTTGGTGGACTCTGTTTGGACAAGGAAATTAGTTTCTTAGGTATAAAAATTATTTTCAAAACAGTGATAAACTATGTATTTTATATATATATATATATATATATGTATATATATATAAAATTTAGTTCAAATTCAACAGATACCTTTGGCTGAAGAAACCCAATGAAGTGAAAGGCTCAGCAATGTCACAGCCATTATTTCTGAAACACCTGCATTCTTTCAGGCTAGACTGGCAAACAGATGTTGGCCTTCCTACCCTCTGACCTGACTGCCCAGGCACTCCAAGGGCAGCTCTGAGCAGGGCTGTAAGTCTGTGCCAGGATGCACATCCTGCTATTTCTTCTCTTACTGATGATTTACTTGGCATGGCAACACTTAAATTCCCAGGCCAGAGACAGAACCAGAGGATGGACTCTCATCATTCCCTTACTCCAGTTGTATTGTCCCTTCAGAGCTTCTAGGAGCTGCTCATGGACATCACTCCTAAACTGCTTTTGCCCATCCATTTGCTTTGTCAAAAATGGAGCTGCTCCAGCAGCTATAAAAGGGGTTTAATGTCCAGGCTGAGGAAAGGAGTAGCAGGAAACAACAGTATTTTCTCTCAGCTGAGCTGCAGCTGCAGGAGGATGTTTGAGGATGCCCACCTGCACTTTTTGTACCAGTGCAGAAATCAGCATTTCAGGGAGTGTGCTCAGAGATACACTCCCCATTTGCAGGCCTTGTCCTCATGGATGCACACTTCTATTTACTGAAATAACAACAGCTAAGACTGGCAAATCTGTACGTCACAGCTCTTCTTTTCTTGCATTTCATGGAACTGGTTTTTAAGCTGGAGAAGATAAGTAATTTCATGAATAAAAGCATTCTTCTATTCCTAAATTATCTATAAACAGACTGGTTTTTATAAACTCATGGATTATTCATGCATAAAAATCCTGTATTCAAATATATTACTGCCTACAGTCTGTTTGTTTACTACATGCTGCTCTTACAGCTTCAACTATTTATGTCATACTCGATTGTAAATCACATGGTATTGTTTCTGATCCAGAGCTGGATGAATGAAAATGTTGTAAAGGAGAAGAAAAATGAGAGACTTTACAATGAAGATGAAGCATTTTCAGAAGCTACCTTTCAGAGAAATCATACACTTCAAGCCTCACATGTGTAAATATAACTCAAGAGAAAGACCAAGGTAGGGTAAAAAGTCCTCAATCACTCAGGCAGCATAATATTTAAATTTTTGCAGTATTCATCTAAGACCAACAATTTTGCTTCTATATTACAGGGAATGCATATGTTGAAGGAAATACAGTAAATCCTGGGTCCCTGGAGCTCAAATTTAAATCCTTTACACACAACAGAAGTAAAATGGAGACTGAAATGGGGAACTGCAATCTGTTCTTGGTTTGCAGAAGCTTCTGTTCAATTCATTTACTGAATAGCAATATTCTGCACTACAGCATTAATGAGAATAGATACAAAAAGCTTTCAAACTTAAACAAAGAAATGGCTGCTACTTTAGGGTATTTTCAAGCATTTCCCAGAGATTAACGTATGAGGCAGATGCTCAAATACCAGCACACAATACTTTAATTTAGTTCAGCATCTCTGCAGACAGTGGCTTCTCCATTACTGCTGGTTCCTGGAACACAAGAGAATGTTATTGCAGGGCACTTTTAAATTAAAATCCCCAAATAAGCTGTTAGACTTTACACACATCAATCTTTTGTAAATACAATAAGGCAGATTTAATTGGTTTTACTTTCATTTTATGACAAATGTTGCTATCTATTATATAAGAAAGCTATTTTTAAAAAGACCCATGAAAAGGATTAGAAAGCAATTCTATAAGTGATAAAATAGGGGCAGAGAGTTATTATGGGGGAATGTGAGCAAGTGCATAACTAAGGTTGTTTACTCAACGCCATATAATCATCTTTGGAAGTTGAAATAATAAACCTAAATAGTTTCAAATTAAGTCTTGCAAGAAATGGAGAAGTTCTTGATGCAGTAGAGGAAGTTGGCAAAAAAAAACCCACCACATAAAATGAACCCACATAACAAATATTAACATGATGACAATGAATGTTTTATCTAAAAGAATGAGGATTAATAATGCCAGGTTAATAAAGACTGGCCTGATCTGCAAAGCTCAGAATGGAAATCAGCTTCATGGAAACTGAGGTATGTGAACACATGGTCTGTTTGAACCCCAGTTAAACCTGCAAGAAATATTTACAAGCTGGCCTTCTGTTGATTTTCTGGGAACAACACTGCAGAGTCAGGAATTTCTAGGGTTAGAAGGGATGTCTGACAGTGCGGATGGGTGAACATGGAGAACATGAAATCTTATTCACAGCTGTGCAATTATTCAAGCCTATGCTCCAGTTTTATCCTGTTGCACTGCTAATGCTCAATACAGTATCTATTTGTAATACCCACACATCCACATATAAAAATACTGCAGTTCAAAGCCTCAAGCACTTCAGCTAAGGAAAAGGGTCTGTACCTCTGAGTGACCTGTCCTTTTCCCCAGAGGACCAAACAGCACACAGGCAGATAGATTCAGCTATTCAGCTGCTGGGCTGCATTTTTGTCAGAAAAGTTTTAACCTTTGCTGGGCAAAACAATTGACAGTGAAGTCAGTTACAGTTCCTGAGAACATTATCAAGAGAGATGTTAATTTAGAAAAAAAAAAACAGTCAACCAAAAAAAACCAAAAACCTGTGTTAAGAGCAAAGCCATGTTAAAATTATATATTTATTTATACATATATTTATTTATCAACATCTTTTTACCAGGAGGTTTTCCAGCTCTGGAGGACTGCTACTCAGGTCCAGAAAGGGCATGTAAATAACAGGACCTGAAAATCTGAGCTTTTACTTCAGTAAAGAAGTTTCCACAAAGTCCTGTTTCACCTAATTATAGACTTCAGGCCCAATGTGGAACAAATTAACATACTCCTATAACCTGTTGGATAGCTGACCTTCCACTGACCTAGCAGAGTAAAAGAGTTTCAAGAGTGAAGTTTTCTGCACTCAGATATCCATAAAAATGAGTTAAATTCAGATTGTTTAATTTACCTGTGTCTACTCCGTATTTGAAATCCTGACATTATTTTTTTTTATTGTTCACCTCCTGAGGGGCAGCATAACTCTTGCTCTCTGACTTCTGTGTCTCTGGCACGTTCCTCTTCCCATCCAAAGGGGTCTCCTTCTCCTTCTGCTTCTTGCAGAGCTTACAAAGATGTCTGTGCACACTCTTCCTCCCTCTTTGGCAGTTCTGCTGCCTGTAATTTCCACAGCAGGAAACTCACCTTGCTAATAAATCAAAGAGCAATGGAAGAGGTGGCTCATCACCTTCCTGCAAGTGGTTAAAATAAAAATGCACTATGGGCATTTCTGTGGTCTCTACTCTTCTTTTCCTTAAGCTCTGCTCCCCCCACCCCCATGCTGTAGATTCTATCATCTCTCTGAGCTATTTTCAGCTTTTAGTGCAACATATTAAATCTTCTCTGTTTGACTTTGTCATGCCATTTGATCCTCCTTTCCCCTCTTGTGTGCAGCCTTCATTGGTCTTCCGTGTCATTAAAGTCTCTTCCTTTATTACTCTCTCACCAGGGGTCATATCATGGAAGGGAATATCACCTGGAATATCCCTCCTTTTTTTTTTTTTTCCCCTCTGATTACCAGATGTGGAAGTTTTATGCAATAAAAACCAAGCATCCTCAATACATAGTGAATTTTCTGACAGCCTTATGGCAGGACTGCATGTGTCTCCAAATGTGAGCCTACCACCTCCAAAATGCACTTTGATCCCAGGAATCCATAGCAAGCAGAGCATTACCTGTGGGTACATATACAGGCTGTGACCAAATTCTCCACAGCTCCAGGAAGAGAACTGCTTTTAGTCACGTTACAGGTGTAGGATGGCAGCATCCAGCCCTTGAGGGCATCTAGAAGAGGTTGAACACCAAAATAGCTCTGTAAATAGAGATTTATTTGAGAAAAAAATTTCAAGTTTTTAAACAGAAAGCAATTCATTTTCTCTTTCCAATACCACAAACCAGCAGATTTCACAAACCTTTGTGATCCTGTATTGACAACACCAGACCCCTGAGCTGCTTCACTATTTAATGGCTCCAAATTCTCTCAGAGTTAGGCTTGGCTACTACAGTGCCACCAGCTAGAGCAGATATGTCAGACAAACTCCTCAGGAAATTAGCAGAGCTGCTTTCAAGCACAAAGCTCTGTGCTGGAGGATTCCCATGCAGAGTGCTCTGAACTCACACCTGGCTGCCTAATGAACTTTCTCATGGTCAGGCTCTGACAAGGAACTTCATTGGTCATTCCAGAGTCTAGATCCTGTGTTAAAGCATAACCAAACCAAAAACTTCAGCATATAAAATAAAGTTTACAACAGCACAGTGAAGATTTTCTGCTTGTTTGCTTTTACTGAACTGAGATCAGTATTTTGAAGCTGAAGCATGATGTGCACGAAAGCCAAGGCAGGCAGAAGAGGTGTTCTTAACAATAGAAGGGCCAATCTTTAATTCTTCTTGGCTCTGCCTTCCAGGACAGTGAAATGCATCCATCCAGCCAAGGCTTCAGCCTCTCCATGCTCAGTTTAGCCAGGACACTGCTGCCCAGAGCTCTCTGTTTCCAAACCAAGTACGACTGCACTGTCCTCGTGTTCCCAAGGGACACAAAGCTTAGCCCTGGAACTGAACCAGCTGCCATGGGACTGACTTGTGTCCCCAAAGCCAAGGACACACAAAACAACATGAAAATGTACCTGTGCCCTTCCTCACACAGTGCCAGCTCCCTTCAGCCACAGACCTGTCTCTCTTGTTCCATCCAGGTTCTCTTTGCTCTGGAGATTTAGCCAGCACTCTAACGTTTCTTTGATTTGAGTGTTTAAAAGAACCATTTAACTTTCTTTTCCATCTTCCTAGATTTGCATGGTTTATATTATTTATCCTTTCCTCTTGGTTAACCAGCTGAAAAATCAATAGCAGTGTTATTTTATCATAGCTGCAGAGGAGCCCTCTGTTGTGCTAAGCTGCTATTTTAGGACGTAGAGCAGTTTGTGAATCTATAGAAGTAGTTTGGCAAGCTGCTCTTTCTGCCTTTGCCCTCCCTCTTGGCTTTGGACACAACACAGAAATCTTTCTGTGCCTCTGCATGGTGAAAACTGATATAAAACAGCTTTGGTCATTTTTATATACTTTATTTTTTTCCTGCTAAGAAAGCTAATACCATGGAAAAAGCCGGTCAGGAGGATCAAATGTTTATGCGGGACGTCATGCTGCTTTGGTGTGCCAGCTCTCCAGGAGTCTATAAGGAAGCCAGCCAGACAGGCTCTGAAGCCTGCACCCTGACCCCAGTGACCTTTTAATTTTTCAAAGTTTATCTAGCCCCATCCCAGCAGTACTTGCATTGAAACCAATCCCTCTGCTCCTGGATTTTTGGCAGAAGGTGACTTCCTTCATATGGAAAAGTGTTTAATACCAATTTAATGGTCTGTCTAGCCACTGTAAGCCCCCAACCCCCCCGAGTCTCCCACTAGCAAGAAACTGTGAAATAATATGCTTGAAATAGCCCTAATTCTTCTCAGTGTGATAGTTGTTTTTCTAATAAGCAATTTTTTGAAAAAAGCATAGAGGATAAACTATTAGCTACAGAGTTGAATGACATTTTTAATAAATTCCTTTGCATGTATATAAAATTTCTCTCTTTTTTTGTCATTAAAAAAATTTGGGTTTTTTCATTATTTCTTCTTTTATACGTTTGCACAGTCAGGAAAGGGCCCCAGCAGAACCCAAAATGTTTCCATTCAGACTTGCTGGCACTGGAATAGCAAATCACATTTATGCAAACCCACTTCTAAGCCAAAAAAAAAAAAAAAGTCTAAGTAACAACTTTATCTTGGTTGTGAAATAAAAGACCTTGGCACAATGCCCACAAAAAATCCTAACAAAGAGGGAAACAAAAAGGAAATTGGCAGATGCCATAGTTTTCCTAAAGCAGTGAGTTTGTTGCTGCAAGAAATGTCTTGGTTCAAAGGAAGCTGCAATTGTCCTTTGAGATAAGGAAAGGTCTGAAACTTTACAGCAGAGTGGCTGTGCAGGGGACAAAGTGCAGTCTCATACCTCCCCCAGGCAGGGTCAGGGTGGGGAGAGTAAAACAGCAGCCCAGAACTGGGATATATGTGATGAGTTGGCTCGGGGTGAGCTCCAGCATCCTTTTAGTCAAGGCATTACCCTGGAACAGCCCATCCTTCTGCACTTTGGGGATGCAGGAACCAAAGCTGTTCTAACAGTGATTTCAATTGCTTCCTAGCCTTAAAAAAGTCATCCAGCCCCCAGCTGTACACCCCTTCAGAGGAGATAGCTGTGAATATCAGCAACATCCTGTGCCTTAAGAAATCCAGAGAAGTCAGAGAAGTCCATCTGAGGAAATATGAAAGTGCTGCCTGCAGTCTACACAACTCCCATTTGGACTTAACCACTTAATTTTCCAGGAATAGGGATGTACATTTAGATAGGAGCAATGAACAAACCCCCATAGTTTAATGACAATAAACTGCCCTGTGCTGTGCTGAAATGCTGCAGGGCAGCATTTTAGCTGTGGCTGTGAGGGATTCAATGGCTTGTGCTACTGCAAAGGGTCATCTCCCTTATCTCTTTGGAGCAACACAACAGGTAGAAAACTATGGAAGGAAGAATGAAAACATTCATATGGATTCTGTTCATAACATTTTTTAGGTTAGGATTTTCTTGAGTGAATTAAAAAACCTAACTGAAAATCTAGAGTGACTGCTGGTTTTTTTTTTTTTTTTTTTAGAAATGCAAGAATGTTCTAATTATTTCCAAAGCCAGAGAAACTGGCACTGCCAGTCAAATAGGGAAAGCACTAAGCAGGATAAGACACAAAGGTCTGCAATTCCCTTCATCTCCATAACCAACACTCCACAAACATCTATGGCATCATCCTGCAGATGAAAAAATCCCATCTCATTAACAAGACCAAACAGTTGCACTCCAAAACATCACAATTTTATGTCATTTTTCTCACCTCTTTGGGAGTGGTCATGAAGGAGAAGTACCACATCAGCCTGTACCACAGCAGCCCCAGGACTGATATCCAGCCCACTGGACTTCAGTCTGAGCCCCAGTCTCACACTGAGGCCCATTGATCAAAATAATTTTTGGTTTCTTTCATGTGGCTGCCAGAGATGAACATTTTCAGTAGCAGAGAAATGAGATAGGAAAGCAAGGAGAATATGAAGAAACACAAAGTTCAGACGGAGACTTCCTGGACTTTTTGATGTCTCCATGGGACGTGTTCTGCACAGACCTGCCAGTCTTCACTGCTCTGTCTCATGGTCTAGAGCTTTCAAGCAGTGCCATCACCTACCTTTCAGGAAGGAGTTCAGACTTTATTTCTTTGGCAACAAACAGTATGCTCATCCCTAATTCCTTTTCTAAATACCACATGGTGGCACAGCCTCGGAATTATGTCAGTCTCAACACACCATATGTGCTGTTAAACTGAGCACAGCTCACACACTCCGTAACCACAAAGAATCTAAAGATATGAGCAAGGGACCTTTTCTGGAAAATGGCTCCAAATGACCAAAGGAAATGAACGTTTCTTCAGAAAAATGCAGGTTATGATACACCACAATGGTGCAAGTTTGGATATCCCAGATTATGAAAACACCCAATCAACTGCAGTTGTGCAATTGTGTTTTTTGCAATTTCTCTAAATCCATCACATTGGTTAACTAATGAAATAGGAGGAAGGTGGTGAAACATTATGCTTAGGTGTGGTTTGGAAGTTTGTAGAGAATATATGTAGTGAGATACTCTATGTTTGTTCAATGCTTCTGAGTGGGGTTATGGTGCTATGCAACCATAACTACTCTGCTTGCTTCTTTGGGGTCCTACAATTTAGCTCCAAATGGTTCAGCTGTACAGCTTCCCCCAGTCTCATCCTTTCACTGTTAAGTGCTTTTTTTCTTACCCCCAGAGATCAAAGAGATGCTTTTGTGGTTTGCTGCTCCATCCACATTCCCGCTCCCTCCTCTCTTCCTTCCTTCCTCTGCCCTCACTGCAGCACATCAGCCAGCAGCCCCAGGCATTAATCACTCACACACTCACACCAGCCACGTTCAGATGAACTCATGGAGCCAATATCCTGCTCTGGACATTACCCTGGGCTTCAACAGCCCCCTGCCTCTCACTTGCAGTGTCCTGAATTCACTACTAGCTTCACAATTCCTGTCTGGCTGTTTGTCCAGTTTTAAGTTCTGATTTTGACTCTGAGTCAAATCAAGTACATTTGAGTATTTGATAGAGACTATGAGCCTTGTAGGTAAATGATAATTTAGGGAAACATCTCCAGATTGCTGCCACCTCATTCCCACAGTGCCTTGACAGGGCTAAAGTTACACATTTGATTGGAGCAGGGCAACAGCTTTGTTTTCCAAACCTGAGAATCTGGGTCAGCTGAGGAATAAGAGGACAGACTTCATTTTACAGGACATGAAATATAAAAACCATTTCTCAGAGCAGACTATCCTCCCATTGGGCTAATTTAGGTTAACTTTTACCAAACACTAAATTAAATGAGCTACAGCTCTTTTTCCTGGCATGATACTGGGTAACAGTCAACTGAGAGCTTGGATCAAGACCAGCTACAGCAGACCATGACAGATCTCCCCTATTGCTTATTTCTTTTTATCCCATCACACCAAGCACACTTGCACATTAGAAGTTTCCATTAAAGCAGGTTTGCACACTTAGAGGTTTCCTCACAAGCATTTGGTTTTCATGCATTAATATACAGACACCTTCTGCACTGTTTTGCCTATGAGGTCATACAGTCAAAAAGTAACTCACCGTCAAAGCAAAACCTGCACTGATATTTTCCTTCCTTTTCAGGCAGGTTGAATGATTTTTTTCAAAGCCATCATTAAATCTTACTTGTGAACCATTCCATAAATTATCCTTGCACATGGTGCATTGCAACATTTAATATTCAAATTCCCATCTATTCAGGCTGGACCCCCAGGTGTGGGCTGTGCTATGGGCTTCCCCAGAGGATAAGCATAACCTTCATATTTTTTGTGATTATTCACAACTATATATTTCAAATTTACTGTCACAAATACATCTGGTATATAACACTGTTGAAAATGTTGTCAAAGTAAACAGCCCTATCAAGACCTTCCCTTGCATTTATTTATACAAAATAAATGTGGAGAAAGGAAACAAAGGAAGAGAGTTAAATAGAGTTAACAGTTCAAAACATATATTGTAAACCTCAGAATATTGTTTTTCTGCTTTGCAATAAAAACACCAAAAAATACAGCGTGTATGAAGCCAAGGATAAATAACTCAAAATATTATGAATAAATCAGCAACTGAGTGTGAATAAACATCACCTCTCAATCCGTGTGGAGAATACATGAGGCATATTGAGAATGCAGTCACTTCTTATGGAAGTCCCCAATTCCTGCTTCAGGCTTTTTCATTCTACAGCACATGTGGATGGCATTGTCCTGCTCTTCAGCTTGCTTGAAATTGTTTACAGTATATTATTATTTCACTGCTAATAAAGGACACAGTGCAAGAACCCTGCCAAACAGTACTTTTGGTAAGGCAGAATAGGCCTTAATTCCAAGCACATAAACAAAAGAAAAGAAATTACTGTCAAGGGACAGGGTTATTTTCCCAAAGGAACATCTGTTCCTAACACATCTCATGAAAATACATTCAATAAACCATAAGTTCAAAACAGAAACTGTATTCAAACACTGCCCAACAGAAGTCCACAATCCCTGGAAAACTTCTTTCAAATCCCCAGCAACCCGTGGGCTCGGAGAGAACCATTTCCTCTGTATACACTGCAGCTCTTCAGAACTGCAGCCATTTGGCAGCGAGTTTGCAAAGCCACAAAAGGATGGGAAATTAGCCATGTCAGCATCTTCCCTAGCTGCAGAATGTAGCTCAATCCTTCACCCTGCCAAAAATCAGTTGTAAAGCCAGCATGACAGCCGAGAGGAAGGTAATCCTGGCCAGCTGTTCCCAGCTGAAGCCAACCACATCAGCAGCACACAGCAGGCACCAGCAGGCAGCAGCTGAAAAGCTACCTGAGCAGGGGGGAAGATGCAGTCTGATCCCAGGGTCAATAAAGTGCCTGGGAGATGCTGACAATGCTCAGCTCACTTCAGCCAGCTGATCCAACAGAGGTTGCAGCCATGTGCCAGCCATGCATGGCTGCAGGACCAGGAGTGGGAAATTCTCCTCAATCCACCACCTTTGGGCACTGCAGATAAATTCTAACTTTTTGCAGAACTGCTAACCAGAGTATCAGAGCCTAAACACATCTCAAACCTTGATTAAAAACCAGATTTTATTATTAGGTAGGCAAAAAAGCAGGGTTTTCCCCTTCTCTTCAGTGTCTTAGCTACTGCCTGCCCACACATGCTCTGAGGCACGTGAGAGGCTCTGACTGAGGCACAACAATCCACCAATAATTCACACCATGTTCAGTCAAAGTCGGGGGGCAGCTGAGACCAAAGAACCTGTCTTGTCTTTCCAGTGCTTTTGCTGATAGCAACTTTAGAGATGTCAGATCTGTTCTTACTTGTTCGTCTGAATTTCCTCCTTCACACACACTGAAACAACAAAAGAGCTCTCTAACATATGTGCAGAAATGATGAAGGCTTACAGTTGTCATCTAAATATTTGTATTGAAGTGATAATTAACTGTTTCGAAGAGCTTGGCTTTACTACAAAGATAGCAAGTCAGAATAAGGATATTAAGTTTCCTCTGTTATCAATCAGTAATTTCTGTTCAAATGCTGCAAAATGTGCCTTTGAGGCATCCTCTCCTCCTGCTGCTGTTCTGCTCAGGGCAAAAAGTGGTGACTTGTTCTTATGTTATAATCCATTATACCACACAGCTTAAGCTACATGCTCCTGCTATACTAAATGCACCACTCTGCTCATCTACGCAGATAACTAAATTTAATTACATTAATAATTGTTGTGGTTGCCAAAATTTACCTCCTAGCTTGTTAGGCCTACAATTTAATTAGCAGCAGTGAATTTTAAATGAACTATATTATCTAAACAATTATTTAAGGGGATTTTCTGTTGTTGTTTCTGCACCACCTGAACAAAATAAACAAAATAAGCTATTTTCCTCTCTGCACTAGTCAGAAGTGAACCTGCAGCCCAGACACTTGTGGCATAAAGAAGAGATGCCTTTGGATCCACTGACATCAGTTTTTGGTGTCAGCTACAACATAGAACTTTCTCTAAGTGTCAGCATTCCTCCAAGTTCAGTTTTATCTGATTTGCAGTAAATCCACAGTGGTCCTTATACCTCTGATAAGGTCCTGGGCTGAACCTCTATTTCCAATATTCACACTCACCTTGAGCTTTTTGTTTCTGACACAAGCAACTCCAAACCTCCTCCATTCATTTGAATCAAAACTAAATCCTCTTTATCTCAGACATGAAGATGATAATGCATACTTGTCATTCTCTTGTAATCAACACAACCTTAAGCTTAAGCAAATTCTGATTTTAGCTTGCTGGTAATCACTATTAATTCTTCTGCATTTATTTTAACTATTAGCCATATTCCATGAATGTCACCCATAAATTTCAAACACTAGGAAAAAAAATCACCATGAAAACCTTAAAAACAAAATAAGCACTAAACCCACAATGTTTCTTAATCTCAGCAGTTCTCCAGGTGGGTATTTTGTTGCTGTTGTTCATGAGGTGGGTTATTTGGGGGGGTTTTTGGTTGGTTGGCTGGTTTTGGGTTGTTCTTGTTTGTTTCATTAGTTGGTTTTGGATTTTTTTTGAGGGGATGGGAGAGGGGTGCCTCTACTGCAGCCTCAAGGTCTGTGAACTACTTATATCACCTTTCAGGTTAAAAGATAGCTCTTCAAGATTTTACTAATCATCTTTATGGTACTAAATTATGCTTACGAATGTTTTCAGTTTTGCAGAGTGAATGGTCTGTAGAATCAATAAAGCAATCCACCACAAAACCTAATTAACTCTCTCTCATAACTGCACTTATAACAACACCCATGGCTTGAGAAAAATGAGACTAGGAAATCAGCCTCAAACATTTACACCAAAATACAGAGGAGCAGTGAGTTACAGTAAAGTGCCGGAAGAGTCTTCTGGATACAGAAAATAGATTACAAATTGTTTGGTACATTTAGAAAGGAAGTATATTGGAAAACACAAAAATATTACAGAAAGAGCTATGAAGCCCTCCACCAGTGTGTGCAGGTGACACATGCCTGGACCAGAGAGGTGATGTCTCTCCTGTAACTGAGCTCCTTTGATTCCTGCAGTGATAACTCAGTTTGCTTCCCAAAGTGAGACTTCAGGAGTAATAAAAGGAAGCAAAACAAATGTCCTTTGCCAGCAGAACAGTGGTGATTTCTCCCTCTGCCAACATCACATTAGTTAATATTACTCCAAGTGGCTTTTCAGTTCTCATTGGCATTACTGTATGCCTGACAATAGAAAAAGAGCAGAGAACAAAGCCTGAAGCTGAGATATGTTTGCCAAGTCATCTTGCTGAAGCCAAAAGGAGGAATGCTCACCAAATTAACATCTTGCTCAGCTTCAGCTTCAAGTGCTGTGTCATTTCTGGGGGCATTTAAAGAATATATGCAACTTGCACAATGGCAGCAGGAGAGCATTTCTGTGCTTTTTGCACATTATCTCACTGTAACCATGCAGCAAAGCTGCCTGGATTGCTAAATTAAACAATGACAAAGATACTGAACATCTGGAAGGCTGCAGGCCTGGCAGAGGGTTGACACATTCTCAACTTCAAGGTAATGACCTGCAGTTTTTGTGCTTTCTGATGGCCACAACAGAAATACACCATCACTCACCATGCCTCATCAGTTGTGGTTACAAGAGCATTACTCAAGGAGAATTTCCTCAGATCAAGAACATGATTTATTGATCAATCACAAGAGAAAATAGTCTCCCCATTTTTACATTTGAATTCAACAATTCATTTCTTAGTAGTGAACGTTTAATAACGATGATGAACGTCTGAGGTACCACAGAAATCCCATTTTCAGGAATAAATCTCAATTGGCTTATAAATCAGTCCTTCAAAATCTCAAAATTACTAACTCAAATCAGACAACCAAATACTACTAGATTTTTCTGAAATGCTTTTTCTGTTTTGGGATCACATTGATAAATAATTGCATCTCGTTGGTCTCACAGTGTAAACAAAAGGTTTATTAGTAAAATAAGTCTCAAATCAAAACATATCAGGAGTAACCTTCTTATAAAATTAAAACAACACATCAGACTACACACTTCTACTGCTTATGAGAAAATGGTAGCTGAGTAACAAAAAAAAAAAGGGCTGAAATTTAATGTGTCTGAATAATTTACGTGTTAGATTCTGGGAATTTATTTGAGCTGGAACTTGCATAAAAAACTGAAGGAATGCAAAAACCACTTGGGCACCAACTGCAGGGTGAGTTTCAGACAGGTGTCTGAAAAATAACATTTCTAGAATGAATCACTGCCTCAAGCACACCATTGAAGACAGAAAAGATAACCCACAAATCTCCCTTTAATGCCAGTTCCATGCTCTATATGCAGCTCCTACACTGAAGCACCCCATGCCTATCCCAAATAATGTTCTCCAAGATCAGCCTCAGTAAATGAATGTACAACTATGGCCCACTAAGCCCATCCTTTACCATAAAAGCTCACCTCAAACAAAATACACTGAAAGGAACTACAAATTTAAACCCAGATACACTCCCAAATTTAAGATTTCTTTTCTTTCTAGTGTACTTAGAACCTGTTTGTTGAATGTTGTTTGAATCCAGATGTGCAAATACACGTAGGAAATCCAAATCTTGCATCTTCAAAAACTCAAGTTCATTTACCAACACAGAAAATTATACAAAGGTTTTTCTCTGTGCTGCACCACACTGCATCATCAACTCCTGAAATATTTAGGAAAATATCCCATATAAAATTCAGGTTAAGCAACTACAATTCTCATCTAACTAAAGGAATTTCTTCTGTTGCGAAAACCAAGGTCTGTGCTGTTTGGATAGATTTTCTATAAGCCCATCAGAAAAACTTTCACTGTTTTACATGTGCCATTTACCTCATGAGGTTAAAACAAAAATTACCAGCACACTATTTAATTAACAAATTCTCATCATTTGTGCCTTGTCCAAATTGAAAGTAAAGCCAATGTAATGAGATTCAGCTACTGTTCACTTTACTTTGCTGATTTTGTGGAAACCATTTTTATACTCATTCCTACATCCCACGGTAGCAGTGCAGAGCTCAGAGATGCACAGGTGAGGTGCCACTGCCAATGTCCTCAGCAGTGATACAGTGCCAAAATCGGTATTCAAGTGTTTCTCTCTAAAAGCAGAACAAAGAGATCATTTTGTCTGTATACTGCTTAATTAGAATTGGCTCTCCCTAGGGAAAGTACAATCTCTGACATTTCACCTGAAGGCAAATTCCAGGATCCTGTACTGAAAAGCTCATCAGGGGAAATGAGGCACATCCTGTTTACTTTTCAGCCCACTTAGCTCATTAACAACCACGTACACAGACACCTCACCAAATCTGGGCTATTTTATGCATTCTTGCAATACAGGTTTGTAGCCATATTAGTTAATGACTTTGGGGTGTTTTGTTTTTTTGGTTGCTATTTGGTGTTATGTGGGTTGGGTCTTTTTCTTTGATATACACTTGTTTGGGTGGTTTGAGGGTTTTTTTGCAATTTAATGCCTATGCTTTTTAAGTAAGTCACTATCTCAAAAGAATATCTGTTACTCCAATAGATTCAATGAGGAACTCAAAGGAGTGAAGCTGATGTTATGGTGCAGTCCTTTTTCTAATATCACTGTAGATACCACTGACAATAAATGACCTGCTTCTAGCATGAATTCCAGCTTTGTTTGCTTTTAAATAATGATCACACATGTCTTTTCCCCCCACCACTTACTGAAGAGGAATGAGCAATTTAAAAACACATTTTTTCAGTGCAACAAATCTTGGTTATGTTCCACTTCAAAGTGAATCTGTAGCCCAAGATCTGACACACACACAAAAAAGCCATAAGAGAAGGATGGTTTATTGTGTCTTTTCTCCAAAAGCAACAATCCCCTTAACAACTCCTTCTAGATCTGAATGCAGGCAAAAACCCCAAACAAAAAACTCCTTTCCAAATGAAAACACAGAAAAACAGGCAAAATTTAATTAGTACTACAAAACTAATGGTCAGTATTTGACCACCAGCAATTTAGAGAGTGTGACTATACCACAATCCCCTACCTTTTCCTTCTTGCTGCCTAGTGCTCTAATGAAACACATCCAGATACAATTACAGAGCTGACCAGAGTCACCAATTCTGTTTTATCCAACAGAACTGAATTATGCAACCAGAATCACCACCCTGCTTCCTCAGCCCTGGTGACATCTGTACACTGAGCCCAGGGGAATGCACTGCCTGCACCAGGGTCACTGGCAGCTGCCAGCAGTAACACATCCCACAAACTGCTGAATTAATCCATTCCATAATCTGGGACCATGGACATTTTTCCTCAAAGCTGAGTGAAAAGATGCTTTGCTTTCCCTTCCCATTAAGTTTTATTTTGCTGAGGCCCACAGCACACGCACCACAGTCTCGTCAACAGCTGTTTTTCCTTCTAAGCTTGCCCTGTCACTTAGGGATTTGAATTTTTGCTGATAAAGTGTAATAGAAGCTGCTTCCTGCTACACCACAGTGAAACAGATGTTTTAAAAATTGTGGTAGCCCTAAAGCTGGTCTCTGTAGCAAAATCTGTCTCGGGCTAACTTTCCTTCTGTCACAAAACCAGACATTGTATTTGTTTTCCTGCTGGTTGATTGAAGTAGGTATAAAACAAACATTTGAAATAAGATTTCCTTTTGGATTAGCAGAGCATCAAACAGAAAACAGCAGTGCAAGAAGGAAAACACAAAGATGCATATCAAAGGAACCAGGAGAAGAAGGTGCTCAGGTAGTCCCTGAGCTCACCTTACTGCTCCTAGGCACAGGCATCAGCACCTTTGGCACTCCTGGCAGATGTCTGTCAGGCCTGATCTCACCACGTTGAAGTGATTCCACAACAGCCCTAAGCAATCCATTCCAGCAACAAATTATCCTGAAGAATTGCAAAGCTTCTCCTCCTATCTCACTCCTAATCTCTTTTGCTTTCATTTAAGCTCATCAATTCTTGTCCTGTCCCAAGAAGACATGAAAAACCAGATTATGCTCTTTCTCCAAACAGCAGCTTTTTGCATACATCTTCTCAGCCTTCTTCAACTCCAGACTACAAAAATCAAATATTTTCTGTTTGCTTTCATAGCTGGGATTTTCTTTTATTATCTTTATTACTTGCCTCTGGTCCCTGTCCCTCTGCTTGGCTCTGTGGCATCCAGGGCTGGCCAGGCAGCCTGGCTGGCAGAGCCACCGAGCAGAATGAGAGACTTTTCTCCTGTATTTAACACACAATACTTTTGAAACTTATATCTTTACAGATGAAACTCTTAGGGTTTTTTTCCTCATAGTTTCCATTTTGACACAGAGAGTTCAGGACTGAGATAGCTGAACCAGTGAGATTGGAAGTGCAGCTGAGTTAGAGCCTCACTGAACATTCCTGCTCTCACTGCAGATCCAGGTAACTTGTGGACCACACTGTCAATGTTCAAAGTTTTAGGATCCAAGAAATCTCCAGGAATGCTGGAGAGCACTGAAATCTACACTCTAAACACACATGCTTTTATCTATGTACAGTTCAATTCTCTTTAACACCTTTTGTGCTGTTTGGTCCTGGCACTGGCAACAGCCTTAGTACACTCTACAATCTGCAAAAATAACCATAATTTCTTCATTCCCAAGGCCTGGTCTTGAAAGAAGCTCAGCAATTGCAGCTTCTTCTTATGCAACCACACAGTCAAGCCCAGTATGGGCATAAAACATTTTGCCTGTTGCTTTAGAGAGGCACATACCCTCTCACACACTGAGGAGTTATGTTTACTAACACACATTATTTCTCCCAGCTCATGCACATTTGGATGATTCCTAAATAATTCCCCAAGATGTTGTCTGCTGAGCTGATACTACCAAGCTTTGCTTACCAATGTTTTTCCTCATCTGCTCCCCTGCATTTGCAGTACTCTTGAGTTTCCTCCTCCTACTTCCAGTCATTTTATCTTTCCCACAAATTATTCCAAAACCATCAGAGGTTAGACTGTCAAGGCTTGATATTTTCTTATCTTTGTCCTACTCCCTAAATTTTTGTCTAAAATAGAAGCTTTGGAGAGGCTATCACATGCCAGCTGCACATTCTTGCACTTTTCATGTCCTGTGCTTCACCCTTTTCCCTGTTATAGTGAGGTTTGTCTGTATCAAATGTGCTTTTTAGACACATACCCACAGCAGAACTTTTGGGCTGAGTTTGAGAAATCTTGCAAGTTCTGCATGGAAAACAAAGAAAGGACACCACAGCAAAATCTTTCCTTACAAAAATAAATCAATCAATAAATAAAAATAGCTGCTAGACCCAGGGTAGCCATCCATTTAGAGTGACCAGATCTCCCTACCCAAACAAGGGAACAGCAAACACCAGGCAGAAGTGGATGCCTGCCTGACTCACTGAAATAAAGGGAAGTATTGAGCAGTATGGTAATAATTCATTCAGCTGGAATAAAGAAACATCTGGATGTGAAAATTACTGGAGAAACTCCATTTCTCAAAGCTACCTTAGTAACTTCAGGAAGAAGCCTCAACTTGGCTTGCAGTGACACACAAGAGCAGAGGACACCAACAGGTACAGGGCACATTGGTGTTTTATGTCAGTACAGATGTCCCTGCAGAGCAATGTGAATTTTGTATATTCTAAGTCATGCACCAGGAAGGCAACAATTGCATCATTCTATCCTGAGACAAAAATAGAAAGTAGACCAGTCAACGAGAAGAAATTCCTCAATTATAAGAGCTGGGAATGACAGCTTAATGCCTCATTGGAAAGATGAGAAAGGGGGAAAAATTGAGCTTAACCTAGACTTGGGAGAAGCAGCCAAGGCAGACATCTTCAGAAGATCCTCAAGGATGATCTGTTTTCCTGTTTTATACTTCATCTGTTTTGCCCTCTCTCTTTTCATGTTCACTGTTCTCGTGCTGGAGTCCTACAGATGAACCCCTAAACCCACACATCCTGCAGGACCCAAAGCAAGGCTGCAACTCCATCACTGGTATATTTTCCATGTACTTTCTCAAACCACAACATGAATAAGCTTCTTGCAATCATTTACTAGTAAGAGAATTCGTTTCCCTTTATAACCAACAAAACAAAGCAAGACCTCTCCATCTGCTTTCACATGTGAGAAAAATGTTTGACTTAAATACCCATCTATGTGATTGAGATACGGAAAATCTTGAAGCCTTACTATGAAATCTGTACCACATCACAGTACAGCTAAGTGCAAAGCCTGTAAGACATTGTTACCACTTTTGAGGAAGGTATTTCTATTAAAAAAGTCAGTTACCTAATACAATGTTCCTACCCAAGAGCCCTAGTGAAACAGCCTCTTACAGGAAACAAACAATTAAATAAACCCGAGAATAAAGCAAAAATGTTATTTTGCTTTAGTCCACGGAAATAGTAATATGAACGAAAATTACAATACTTGTAGTTCATAACTCAACAGACATTTCTATAAAACACCAGGGATGTCTGTACAGAGAGTCTGCAATCCCCCTCCCCGGGAAGTCATCAAGAGTCTCCATTGACTTTTGCTGCCCCAAATGTTCACTTAATGAAACAAATTAAAAGTCATAAAGGCAAGATCCCAAACAAGTGCTGAAGAAACTGAGAGCAGACCAAAGGCAAAATTGAGCCAGTAGCTGTATGTTAGCAGGCAGTTCATGATACAGAAAGGAAAATGCAGACAGAGGAGGGACCCCTGGGTTCTGCAGGCAACCCTGTCAGAAAACCTGAGCATATGCCACTGTGGGCTGGCAAAAGAACAATTTTTTTTAAAAGTCAATAAATATGCACACAGATTTACTTGTCTGTCTTAAAACATACACTTTTTCTGTAACTAACACAAAAAGCAGTTGGCTTTTTGTAACCCTAAAAACTCGAGGAATCTGAATTTTAAGCTCAGATCTCCCCCACAAAGTACATCTTTTCTCAGCCTGAGATAGCAGAGGCTGGGCCAGGAGATGAGTGCTGTCTCAAGAAGATGATGGCAGCTGAGCCAAGAGGCCCAGTTTTTATGGAAATGAGCAGCCAGGCTGTGACCTGTGAGCACAGCAGAGAAACTGCAGTGCCTGTCTTCCCTACTGCTCAGCAGGAATCATAAAACACCCAGAGGCTGTGTGGCAGGAGGTAACCAGAGCAGCCTGGTGAGTGTCCAGCTGGGGGGAGTATTCCCCCAGCTGTGTGACAACATGTCTTTACAAATTTCAGCCTTTTGTGCAGTAATTATAGCCAAAATCTTCCAGTCTTGCTGGAGCAGGCGAACGCTGCGGTAATTCCCAAGTACAATAAGGAGCAGTAACTCTGCTGATCACCAGTGTTAAAACCCTGGTCCAATTAGAGCAGAGGGACTAACACAGATTAACACAATTGGATCAAACTGATCCCGTGGAAATCAAGGCCTTTTAGAGGTAACATGAGGTTCACTTGCAGGGAACAGCATCGAGCTGGACACAGCATACAAAAACTGCTCACTTTTTTCTTTAAAAGAGAGCTCTGGATTGAGCACAAGGCAGTTCTGATGTACACAGGAGAAAAAAAAAAAAAAAGAAGAAAAGGTGTTCTAGAGATATTAATTTCTGAGTTCAGAAGGGTTTGGACAATGCTCTCAGTTACATGGTGAGAGTCTTCTGTGCAAAGCCAGGAGCTGCACTCAATGATCTTGGTGGGTCCCTTCCAACTCAGCATATTCTATGATTCTGTTCTGTTCTATGATTCTCCCTGGTTCCTTAGCCTCTTTAATTATAAGTCTATGTTTCAAGAAAGTTTCAAATGAGGCTGCTGCAAAAAAAAAAATTTCCTCTCTGAAATGGATCATGCTTCTTTTTTTTAAATATACACTAGAACTGCTTACAGATTGTACACATACTGAAAAATAAGATGAAGAATATCCAATGTATTTTGTCAGACTTTGCAAGGGTAGATTTGCTGAGAGATGCAAAGCCTTAAAGAATTAAAGGATAGCAATTTCCATGCAATAGATCCTACACAGAGGTTGGTAAAGAGATTTTACTCCTACAGTAATCAATACTGGCTGCAGGCTTCTCCATTTCTAAGGTATTCTACACTTGTTTAAAGTATTTCCAGAAAGCTGGGCTTAATATTTTTGCCAGTGAACATGTTACCATCAATGCCAAAAAGAGGAATTCCTGGAGCTTTTCTATCTCTCCAGGTGAAGCACACCAGTGTGTCAGAGAGAGCATATGTAAAAAAGGAGACTCTCAGCTATCTCAATTATCCAGGCTATATTTAATGACAGATTATTGTTCCAGGAAAAAAAAAAAAAAACCACTAGGTAAAACCTGATTCTTTCCTACATTCTCTTCTGTGCCACTGACAACAGAATTTTAGATATTTCACATGCAGGACAAATATCACAATGTCTTCATGTTGTACAGAGTCTTGCAAAAAGAAACTGGCACTGAAGATTTCTTTCATGAGGCTACAAAGATCTGTCTCCCAGCACTGACCAAGTGACCTTGAGAGTATTTAAGATCATCCTGACCTACTTTCCAATTTCTACTTTTAATTGACAATTCAAATTTTTTCCTGACAGCAGATACTTCACTTGAAAATCATTTGGATTATCATCAGACAGGAACTTGGCAAGCAGAAGTAAAGAGGCTGATTAACAAATAGTCCAGTTTCTAAAATCTGAGTAAGGTATGAGTTGTTAAATTCCAAGATCTCCACACCCACATGGTGACCTGTCAGCCTTAACTCACATTTGTTCAGTTGGAAAACAGGAACAAGTGCTCTGCTTGGCACAACCAAATCCAACCTCGTGTCCCAAGAAATTACAAGATTCTGAAAATAACGATTCTGCTCAGACCTGCTATTCTTTTCTGTCTTCTCACTCAGAATTTTAGCTCAGATTAAACAACAAAACCCAGTCTTTTTCCTAAACAGTGTGGACAATTCCAGTCTTTATAAATGCAATGGTGTAACACAGGCTGTGGCAGCCAGGCAGAGCACAAACAGTCAGGTGCTGAACAAGTTTTCTACCACAGGCAGCTTTGCCAGGGAATATCTGGCCTGCAGTACCCTTGCTATTTCTGTCCTGGATGTCTCTGGAGGAATGACTGCCAAATGAAAAGTACCGTACCAATTTGTGCGGTGGTTTTGTGATGTGCATAAATGAGTTCTTGGATAGGCTTAAATTCATCCTGACTCGTGATTTAAGTGCAAATTGAAATTCTGGTGTGTCTAAAGGGGAAAGGTTTGCGCATTGCTATGCAAGTCTGCCAGCTGGCCCCCACTGCCACTTTGTTCCTTTGCTTTTAAAACTAAAACATGAAGCTTAAAACAGTTGTTTTAATATTTAGCATCGTACAAGGTCATGTTCATACGAGGGCCCTGGAGAGAAAAGCTTTTGAGCAACTGGGGGAGCCACTAAAAGTCAGTATATATAGGACACATCAGTTGCACTACTTTTATATTTCACCTCTCCTGACCACGAACTGGGAACTACCAGGCTTGGCCAAGGACTGATAGAGAACAACTGATACTGAAAATGAAGTTAAACATTAGATGTTAGCCTGAATGCATCAGTGTTCTTTGATTTTAAAAAAAAGGCATGAACAAGACTATAGAGGTCTTTTCTAGCTTTAAAACACTGAAGTGATTTTAAGGTGGAAAATTCAGCTCCACATGCCAAACACCTGAATCTTATAACTGTGCCATTCCAGGGGCTTGTTAGAGATAGCTAGTCCAGCCTCTAGCTACTGAGTAACACATGCCTTGCACTTATTATATTGCATGCTTATGTCCTCTTACAAATTTTTTTCCTTCTTTAATGGTCTGTAATCTACTCCTTAAAACTGCCCTTTCTTTGGCAGTATTATCCCTCAGTTGCTATATCTATTCTAATGTGGCTTTATGACCACTGAAACGAGATGGAAAATTCTTTCACTGCCCATGTGAACACCCACCACCCTGCTTACCAGGTTACCAGAATGCCCCAGGTGATTATGCTGCAGAAATTCAGAGATGTTAGCCCTGGTTTCCCTATAAAGCTGATTTAACACCCACTTGTGAAGCAACCAAAGGGAAACACAACAGGATAAAATAGAAGCCAGCTGAGCTTTCACTCAGTACTTTTCAAGATGAGCAAAGCACACAGGAATCATTATCCTATCCAACTATTGTATAAGATGTTAAAAGGCTTTAAAATCAGAGGCACTTGTTTTAAAGCATATTTAAATATTTACTACATGCATTGTGACCTCTCAACTTGGTGCTTGACTTTCAGCTCCTGTAACAGATACAGACCTCATACCCTTGGTACCTCTGCCAGAACACAGATTCTGCACTCCTATTGAAAGGAGGTGAAGCTAGAAACAAATCACTCCTCTTGCAACCCCTTCAGAGTCCCTCAGTCAGCCTATTCTATAAACTTCCTTTAACTATGAGAAACAATTATTCCGGACTAATGGGGATTGTTATTTATTAATTCATTTTGGAATTACAGTCTCATTTTCTCTCTCAATAGACCAGCAGCAGGTTAAATTTCTTTCACTAAATTTCTTCCACAATCTCCACCTACATTAATGTAGGCACTTTCCTGGTACTAAATTAGCATGACAAGCTACCTTGTTATGGGCATGTTAACAGAAATGTCTATATGCTTTCTTAGTAATGAAAACCTGCCCTTACTGTTGTTTTAATAATCAGAAATTCCATCTTTTCCTAGCCAGCTGCCAAATTTCTTCTTTCCTGAAAGTAAATAATGTCTATTCTATGCTTGTATATTATACTGCTAGATCCAAGCCAAAGTTAATGTCATGGAGACCTTGTGATTTAAATGCATCACGTGAGACACAGGACAGCAACAAATCAAATACAGCAGGATAATAGGTTTGAACAGGATAAGGTAACAAGCAGTTGTCCAAGGCTTGGAAAAGGACTAGGAAACACCCTGTTGCTAGAATGAGATCCTCTGTTGCCTTCAGCTTCAGTGGCTATTTCTGATTTGTTCCACTGTGCAAAGAAACACTGGAAAAAGCAATGTTATTAAAACACAGATGTGTGGAGAGTGCTTAAATCCTTCTAAATATGTCAACACAGCCTGAGCTATGCCATCTTTCTCACAGCCATCCAGGCAGCTGTCTGCGCAACATCCACACAGAAATAACTCCTACCCTAGCTGTGGAGGAGAAGCATTACAATTTTACTCAGTTGAAGATAACCTGCATTTATCCAGAAACTTGATAAGTGTAACTGATCGCTTGAAAATGTGAAAAACACAAATTTGGCAAAGATTTCTTTTCCCCTACTGATCCCACCGGTTAGAGCTCCAGGAAGAAATCCTTCTCACTTGAGCATAAATATGTAGCAGACTTCTAAGAAAACAATCCTGTGAGCACAATTGTTCCAGCTGACAGAGAGTGGCTGGTGATAGATAACAGGAATATTCGTGAACAAGGAGCAGAGTTATTTCTGCACTCGCTCAGCATATCCAGAACACAGTCACTTTGTCTCTGTGGCAGAGTTGCACTGTGCCACACGAGCTGCTCAGGAAGAATTCTATGGTTTTAAATGTGTTTCCCACTCAAGTGCACAACGCTGTAGTTATTTGCAAGGCCATTTAATTTGCAAGATATTGCAACACCTTCTTCAGACATTGAAATGTTAAGCACGACCAATTTTCTTTTGGAAAATATCATTGATACTTCAGGAGCAGAGCCATAGACAACTGGTTTATACCTGTGCACACCAGCAGCTTATTCAGCTCACAGGCAGTGGGTGCTACCATACCTAGTCCTGCAGGACAACTGTGGGGACAAAAGAACCAAGATGTGGGTCCTGTTTTGGGTCAGGAGTGCTGTGTCAGCTCAGCCAGGCACAGAGGGTCCTGCCCACACTCCCCATCACAGCCTGTGCTCCTTTACCCCACAGTGCACTCAGGGCTGCCATCAGGCATTTGTAACCCCTGTGGCGACCCCAAGGCTCTACTACTCTGTCTTTTGTTGGAGTGATTCATGCCCAAAAAGCAGGTTTGTGAGACTGATGTAGTCATGCTCATATCACAAGTGTTTCTCCTTCTCATGACGCCAGGCGTTCTCCAGCAGGTGACAACAGCCTCCAGAGCAAAGCCACCCATTCAGCAGTGGGCAGCTCTCCTGTGGGGCTGTCCCCAGCAGAACCTGGGCATATCTGCAAGTCCTTCCTGCTAAACTGTGGAAAAGTCCCTCAAAAAACAGTAAAAACCACTGGAAGATAGTGACTATTCCAGCAGCTAACCCTGGGCCACTGCCTGCTAAAGAAGTTATTTGGTACCTCTCCTCTCTTCTTCCCAGCATCTCTAAATGCAAAGAAAAAAAATTTAAGTTTATCAGCAGGATTTAAGGATTGTTCTGAATTAAAAATCCTGCCCAGTATTTAAGAGCAGAAACTTAAGTTGCCAGCTGAACATGTGAAATGTAATGAAATACAGAGAAATACAAGCCTTCATGAAATACTATACAAGAAGAAATACTTCAATTTAGTCCGGTACTTTCCTATTTCACAAATAGTTGGTGAGTCAAAAAAAGCCAACAAATCAAGCCAGAGAATGACCTAAAACCCCAGAAGAATCAGAGTTACTAAAAATTACTGGTAGGAAAAAATCCTAAATGCTTTAAAAGGCCAGATATGTTTTTAACAGCCATTTAAAAATATGTATCTGTCTCCAGTGCTCAGGTATCAAATGCTGCTTTTCCATTTTCTTTGTTCCTAACATATCACACACTTTTCTTTCCCACCATCCACAATTATAACTACAAGAACAGCCAGTGTGACACACTCACTCTCCCCTTAGCTCAGAGCTCCTACTTCAAAACAAAGCGAAAAATCCGATTTATCAAATACAAAACACAACAGTATTTCAGATGTCAAATCTCCTCATGCTAAAATATGTATATCCTTGACAAACTAATTGTTTTTCTGTGGCTCTGTGACCTAGACAAAGCCTGAACCTGCTCTGCAGCCCTGATCAAGGGGCTGACAGCAGGAAGAGTGATGGATGGCAAAGGCAGCCACTTGCTCTGGCTGAGCAGGCTCCACTGTACCACCCATCCATCACTCTGACAGCTAAAGAAATTCTGCTCAAATTTATCTACAGGGCACTAAGCAGGCAGAAGGCAGAGCATATATCCCACCAGCTGAAAGGGTAGATAACCAGAGAGGAACATTAGGCCATTTAGTTTCCAAAAGTAAATTGGTAAATCCCATTTGGCTCCACTGGCTAGGCACGTGAGATGATGCCAGGAAGAAATGCCATGGAATTACAACTGTGAAAATGGTAATGAGGTAACAAAAACGAAAAATAGAGTTGCTGGAAAGAAGCCTTCCCCTCCTCGCTTTTATTTAGAGAGAAAAGCACAAAGAAAGAATAAGAAAAAAATAAAATAATTAAGTGGACCTGGGGCACAGTGTGTGCTGTAAAGAGGAAAAAGATGAAAGGTCATAACGTAATTGAGTCCTTGAATACCGACAAGTGGAGTTTTAAATCAGGACTTGACTGACACAAAGGTTTAACTATCTCTGTCAGTTTTTCAAGCCATAAATAAAGTAATATTCTGCATTATTTTGCAGTGAGTGATGACAATATTCTCCCCTGCACATGCTCTCCTTCCCAAGATGACACAGTGTGTGTTTGTACTGTACCTGTCACATCTCTTGTGCTAATGCAATTCACCAGAATAAACTTTGTCTCATACAACAGTAACACACCCTAATGCTCCATATAGAAGGATCGAATAAAGCTGACACTTCTGTTTTATACATAGAGGGGAAATCGATTTGATTGTGGCAGGCAAAAGGATGCATCTTAAAATTAAGTTGTAGTCAAGACAGAGTTGGGCAGAAAAAAATTAGAACCCTCAAAGACATCTTTTTTTATCGCTCCTGCCTTTCACTTATTCTCTTTGAAAGGCAGAAGGCTGCAACTTGACTGTACCAAAATACTCCACTGGGTATTTATCTTGAGAACTTCCTGCAGGTGATACAGTGATTTTCTGTAAATTTGAAGAGTAGAGAATTTAGAACTCATATTGAGTAAACAACTGCCTGTCAGACCTACAAATGTTTTCCAGAAATAAGGGGGAGAACCATAATTGCCTGAGCTGCTTTGTTTGATTTGTAAATGAGCACCCTGCTTTAATCAATTTACACTCTAATTAGTAAATTGGTGATCTGAACATCTCTTGCTTTATTTTATTAACTCCCCTAATTTTTGATACCATACTTATGTGCTCTAAGTAAGGGTTGTAAGGGTTTTCTCAGAAAAATCTGATAATTTTAGCATTATACAAGAATTGACTCATTGGCTTTCAAGTTAACTGCTCTTGAAATAAGCATTATGTAGTTCCTAAGCACTTACTTTCAATTCAGTGAGAAATCCATCGAAAAACCCCCAAACAAACCTATGTTGCTCACACTCTCCTGTCTATTTCTGCATTGTGTCACTTGTAAACTTCTAAGTGCGTTCTTTTGACTATGCAAGAACACAGACCCTGGTAACTCATCCCAAGGACATCCCTCACATTCAAAACAGCCAAATTCCCTCTGGCTCTGGGAGTAGAGAGACACCAGTTCAGCATTACAGTGGCTGTAACAATATGCACATCTGAAACCAAAATGTTAAGTTTTACATTTGAGTACTCAAATAGCTGCTGAGGCCAATTTAAAGAATATATGGCTGCAATAACCTTCTAACCCTTCTGGCTGGCAAATGGCTAAATCTGAGGAGTTAGAGGTTACTTTTTGGAGAAATTATTTCTGAAGTTTAAAAATAAATGAACACAACTGGATTTACAAAAAAAATTTCAGGCTCTCTTTAGAAGGACAATTACCATTTCTACCCTAATCCTACTGCAATCTTCATTTTGTAATTTCCCCTGAAAAAGAACATAGTAAATCAGAACGTTATGAAGGCAACCTTAGCAAATTTCCCTTGGCCTGTCTGGGTCAAACTTCATTTAATTAAATTACTTGATTTCCATTCCAAAGTTCAGTGTTATTATTCAAAGTGATCCCTATATTAATAACACCAAAGAGGCCATGCCATGCAAAAAGCATTTGGGTTAGGAAGAGGTTTTGACCATGAAGAACTACAATCAAAGTGCAGCAGCATTCAGGAGACAACTTAAAGAATAGATGTCTCTTTAATGGTGCTTAAACTATCTACTCCAGATCACAATGCTGGTGTTGTTCTTGCTTGGCTGACCATATGGAAATTAAGCTTTTCCCCTGTTCTTCACTGCTGTTTTCCTAATGTTGGCTTCTGAGCCATTTAATTACACTCTGTCATAAAACTGGGTGCACAGCCTGACAGGAACAAGGATCACCTAAGTGCTATTGTGGTGACCAGAGCACTTGTATAGGCAATGGAGGTGAAAACCTTTACACTTCAGAAAGGGAAGAAAATGCATTTCATCAGTGGCAGTACAAAGCCCCTCCTAAGCCTAAACAATTGCAAATGTACAGGCTCTGGACGCTGCCATGTTCACAATAAGGCCATTCATGGGGACTTTGCTGAGGCAAGTTAGGGCAAAGGGGTCAGAGGGCTGTGAACTTTGATCTATCGCTTCAGATTTGGCAGGCCTTAAAAAACCTCCTGCTTCAGTAGGTTTCTTGATTAACCTAATAAGAATTACACAAGAAGCGCTGTGATCTTAGCACTGCATCGGATTAGCTGCCTAGACGGTGTTCTGTGAAGCCTGAAAATCTCATCAAGAAGCATAATGAGAAATAGACGATGGAAGTGTCGAGAAAAAGGTCTCGAGTTTGTGTTTTAATTGTGCAGGCAAGGAAATGAAAGTTACACGAGAGCTGCATTTTCTGAAGAAGCAGAGTATTTGTCCGTGGAAACATTATCTTTTAAACTCTGAGGAAAAAGACCCTAACAAAATTGAAAGCTAGCAAGTGTATTCAAAATGAATCTTCAGCAATTCCGAAATAATTTTTCCTTTTGCTACCTTCCCCCATAGAATAGAATCTAATACCGATATTCCTATTTAGGATAAATTCTAAAAATTGGTTCAACAAAAATGTCACCATAAGCAGCACTAAAGAATATCCACAGCTACCTTATCAAAACCATGTCAAGGAAGAAAGAAATTTGAATTGCTACAAAGAAGGATTAGCAATTAATTCCTGAATTAGGCCATTAGTATATTAAGAATTTTTTCCATTTAATGAAATAGCACTACATTAGCTCATTTCTATTATATTACAATATAATTTAATTTATAAAATTCATCAAATATAATTCATCTTTGAATTATCAGTATTATTCCTTTTCCATGGGCGTGTTTTGAAAGGCTTCACTGCTAACATAAAACACAAATCTGGGTAACCACAAGAAGTCTACTCTTCAGAAACATTAAGAATTTCTTGGAAGGCATTGTGCCTCTGCCTTAAAAAGAAATGGGAGAAAGAAATCTCCAGGTACATTATTAATAAAAAGGAAGGAAAAAAAGAAAACCCCACACCATCAAATCAGTGGCGTTTTTTTAAAGATCTCTGTTCCTGTTTATAAGGTGTCAGGTCCCCTTTAATAGGAAGTGCTTGGAGAGCACTTGGGATCAGGCTCCCAAGTTTCCACACCCACTCAAGGCTGCATTTTAAAAATCCAGAAGTAATTACACCCTTGAGCATGGCACAAGTGCATGGAGAGGATTTGTTCAGGACACAAAGCACTCCCACCAAAGACATGATGCACCACGAAGTGGCTCTGGAGCTGCATTAATACTCAGCCACAAGTTTGGATGTATCTTTAGCATCTTGCGCTGTATGCTCACACATCAACAGCAAAACGTTCCCCAGGAAACATTCCAAAATTGTTTCTTTGAAAAGTAAAGTTCACTTGTGGGTCAATGGGGTAATTATGGCAGAATGAGCCTGCCAAGCTCCAACAACAGTTTCACATTTCAACAATGCTGCTTCCCATAATCCCAAGTGAGTGATTTCTTCTATTCCACGTGCTTCTCCTCTTATGAAAATAATAACAATAAAAGAAAGCTAATCAGTGCTATCAGTTAGGAGTCACTTCATAGAACAGAATTATACTCTGAATCAAAAAAGGAAAATATTTTAGGCTGCATTTTGGTCACTAACATTCTTGTTTGTTTTGCTATTCTGTCTCAATGTTCCTATCTGAGATTTCTGGTATCTTGTCTGTATATCAAGGAGCCCAGAGAACCAGGAGGGAAACTCCTCCAAGAAGCTTTTAAGATACAGTGAAATAAAACCTAGTGCCAAGTGGAAAGCAGCATGTTAAGTTGAGTTGCTAAACTTGCTGGGAAGCTGTTTACATATACAAGCCACAGTAATTGCGACATAATAAATTGATTTATCTTCAATTAAGCAAACATCATGGAATAAGCTTGCATGTCATTTGTGCTGTCTTGCACACATTTTTTTTAATCACTGTTACAAAAGCTTTTTTCCAACTGGGCCTGTTAACAGCAAAATTAAAACTTAACATGAAAAAACCATCCCTTATAGCCAATAGAGAAGAAAGCACAGAAGGAAATAAGTGCTAATGATTAAAAAAGCAAGCAGCACTTTGAAAAGACATAAGATATGTGTGTAGCTTCATGGATGGAGCAGTGATGCCATCCACCTGCTTTTGCTGTGCATCAAAAAAGAAAAGTCATGAGCAGCTACAGACACAAAGGCTGAGTGGTGACCCTGCCTGAACACCCCCTTTAGTCACTTGGGACAAGGAGCAGAGCCAGGGCAAAGCTTTGGAGCATGGTAATGAACAAAAAGTAGCCTCACAAAAATAAAAGTTCACTGACAAGGTAGTGGAAAACTCACACAGAGCTTGGCTCAGCAGGATCCCAGCAGTGAGTGGAACAATCTCCCAGCAGCTGCACCCAGCCACGCCAGCAAGGCCCTGGATGTGCCTGATCCCAGCTCCTCCCTGGCTGTTTGTCAGCAAACTTGGTGCTACCAGACCTGGCCTCCTTGAGCCCAAACCACAGGACCACCTGCACTGGCACCAAGTAACCCAGAGCTTGGTGTTTGACCATAACTTATGGCCAAAGGCCCAGATGTGTTTGCCTTCTAAGTTTGTTAGGTAAGGAACTGAGTTGAGTAGCAAGTCTGGGCAATTCTAAACAATTAGCTACACAAATTATGTTTGACAATCCCTTTGATGTTACAGCTGAGCTGCCACAAGCAGAGAACAATAGATCAGAGATGTGAACTGCCATGCAGGTGTAGAAGAATAGAGAAACAGTTTCAATAAATTTCCTGTACACCTCCATCGTACCTACAAGTCTCCATAAACTTGTACACCAGGAAGAAAGTTACCAAAGCAGAAGTATACATCCAAAAACAATGTGTCTTACAAAACAAATATGCAGCAAGTAATACAACAATCATAAAGAACCATGTAAAATGCCTCCAGGAGAAACTACTCTGAAGATCTTTAACAAGAAAAGAAGACCAGTGTCTTTCTCTTTCATGCAGGTATGAAAAAACCCCATCAATTTAGTAAAAGATGAATCCTAGATTCACTTATTTTTATTATGACAGTACATCCAGATTTATAACTACTGAACTGTTGACTAGGCTGCTTTTGTTTCTTCCTTAGCTAAATATTTTTAGCCTGATCACACAGTACCTTCATAAAACTGACACCCTGCCAAGCAGTGGAGTACAGAGTCTCCTAAAGCAAGATTAATCTCCAAATAAGTGAGGATAAGGAACAACTGTGTCTAGAGCATCTCAGAATCCTTAGGAGAAGAGTTCAAATACATTTGATACATTAGGTTAAACTGCCTTGGCAGTGGTCTGTGCCATAAGCCCAAAGGCAGATGCATCAGTCATGGAAACTATTATGTTGTGCCTGTTTACCTAGAAACACTCCAATTTTAAACCTAATGGTCTAACAGTATGGCAGGAGCTGTGGTTTGTGTACAGGCAAGAAATTTGACTCTGAGGAAAAGCAAAAAAAAAAAACCTATTTCAAGCTTTGCTTGCCTTGTTTTTTTTTTAAAGACAGGGATTTTGCAAAGATTAAATAGTCATCTAACTTGTGAAAACTACACAATGTAACAAAACTGTTTGATTTATTGCATTATCACTAGGCTTTGCACAGGCTTCATAGGAGCGTTACTAAATAAAAAAGGTTCTCAGTTTTGGCATGAGAAATGCACTTATCAGGTGGGAAAAAATGCATTTACCAACAGCTTAGCCTATCTTAAAATATTACTCTGTTGGAAAAACTATTTCTGTTGTTTGAACAAAGTGCATATTTCAGTTTTCAGACACATCAATATCCTACTCTATTTATGATTACTCTTATTATTTGTGTTACCTCTCAACCCAACGATCCCAGTCATGAGCCAAGAAATGCATGAATCCAGAACAAGGAGTACAGCTCCTAAAAGCTCACATCTAGGCTAGGAGCAGTAGGCAATAGATTGTACAGGCAGACAGGAAACAAAGACATATCAGCAACAAAATCAGTGCCTGCTTTCTGTCAGTATCTGGGATAGTCCCACTGAAAATTTTCATTTAAATGTTGAAAACAAAATTAATGCCCATGTGCATATTTTCTGTTAATACCAAATATTTATATATGTAAGTAAAAGCACACTTATTACCATGATCACATATTTAGAATTGTTATCATGAAAGAAAATAAAGAAAAGGCAGAGAAAACTGCCTGTTCAAGAAAAGGCAGAGAAAACACGAATTTAAGGGCAAGGGCATTCTCAAAGCAGCTTCTGCAGGATTTATATGAAGGCATTCAAAGGGGCTTATATCTAGTGCTGTGCTGGTCAGGGAGGCTTTGCAACAGCAGAATTCAAAAAGGGGTTCCAACACAAAAGCTTTGGATTAGTTTTACTGACTGTTAAGAGGTGAGATAAAACAATTCATGAATTCAAAAAGATCAAGTAGGGAGGAAGATCAATATGAAAGGAATTAGTGCCTAAGATTTTAGATGGATGTGCCAGCATGCTGCTTGGATTTATAATTATAAAGCAATTAATACTTAGCTCAATAATAAATTATTAGCTGCCATGGAAACTACTGAAATATAAGGCAAGCTATTAAAGGCAACGAGCTGGTCTGCAGGAGACAAAGGGAGGAGGCAGCTTATTCACCAGGCAGGCTGGGCTCTTCCTCCAGCTTCTTGTGCTATCACACACCACTCTGAGATTGCTAAAGGAGAAATTGCAAAATGCCTGAACTCACACAGAGCCAATTGTCAGGGTTTAGCAGGGCTTTTTTTTGTGTTAAGATGATAATTTGATTATAGAGTCAGATATTTTTCTGGTGTAATCCTAGGGATATCACATATCTCCTTTTACCTAAGCAACTAGTTGGAGCAGCTACTTTCAAGAACTTGTGGGAGACAGGTAACGCCACTGAAAAGCAGAAAAGGAGAGTTAATGCCTTCTATCAAAAAGAAGAAATTGAGGAACAAGAAAATTATAAGCTAGGCAGCTTAACTGCAGCTTCCCAGAAAAATTCGTGAACAAACAATTCATTTGTAACCACCTGGAATAAAACAAGAAGATTATGAGCAGCCAACATGGATTTGTTCAAAGCAAATTATATCAAACCAGTCTAATTTCTTTTTGTAACAGAATAAAAGGCTCTGACTTTTAGGCAGTCAAATGCTGCTCTGATGTCCTCATATACAAACAAGGGAAGTTTGGTCTGTGTCAAACTACCATATGACAAACAACATTTTTCCTGCAGATTATTGACCTGCATGTTTCCAAAGTGGAGAGAAGTATCAAACAGGGCTGCACAAACAGCTCTAGATGCCATTGCCCTGAAAATCCATCACTGATGGCTTGTTGATGGAAGAGCACATGTTATTAAATGCAAGTAACATGGCATAGGAAGTCTGCTACTACTTTGGAAGACGGGATTAAAATTCAGAATGTTTACAGGGGATCCTAAAATCAATATGAATCAATGATGCCCATTCTGTAGTAAAAAGCCAAGAAGACAACTGTGATAAACCATAAACAGGTTTAAAGTACATGGATACACAAAGCAGAGGTTTAAGTCCATCCCTATCCCTTCTTTTGTGTGACTGACTACAGGACAGAGACTGGGACCAGGCAAAGAGAATTAGAGAACTATCAAGCCCAGAAAAACATGATCTATGGAAACAGGTCTAAAGATATGGCTAGAGTTAAACTTGTAGGAAAAAAGATCTCTAAACTAAGAGCAGTTCAACAGGCAGTGAGCTGCCCAGGGAAGTTCTATCTAGAAAGTTTTCTTGGAGGTCTTTTAGGACAGGTTACAAAATTGTAATTAGGAATGTCATAGGCATAACTGACCTCATTTTCCATCAAGGAGGCACAACAGGTAACATCTTTGGCTCTCCTGTGGTCTTATTTCTCTAAGAATTTACGATATTATTTTTTCCCCATTTCTAATCTCATCTGGGTGAATTGTAAGGAATTTGTCTGGGGTTTCCAGACATGAGGCAGCCTTTTCCTGGCAGAAACCCTAGACTGACTACAGACATGCATACCCTCACAGGGCACATATGCAATATATTGAATGCTTCTGCCAAGGGCTGTTCTATATCCAGAAATCAACAGCACATGTGTAATAATCCATCACTTTTGGGAAGCATCAGACTTTATTGAATAGGCACTGGAACAACAGTGCAATATTCAGGGAAGCTGAAGTCCCAGAAATCCTCCTATTCTTTGAATACAAGAGGGGTGAAACAACAGGAAAAATACTCTTTGGTCACAACTCTAGGCCATCACTTTACCAAAGAGAAGCACTCATGGTCTCAACTCATATTTTGTTTCTCATACAGTTCTGCTCCGAGCACTCAACTGGCTGCATCTGTGATTCCATTACATTTTTGAAACAAAAAAATTCAACAGTCTCTGCCTGAGCTCCTCTGTTTACTAGTCTCCACAATAACTTCTTCAATCACACACCTGAACGCTATTATTAACATTCATATATAGTACACAAGGTGATGGGGTGGTAATTTTTTTCCAATTTAACTTAAACAAGGGAAAGTTGTTCTTCAGCTTCAGAAATATTTCTACCAGCATAACTGTATATGGTCTTATGCTTACAGAATCACAAAAGCAATTATGTGCATCAGAAAAATCTGTAAAGGAATTTCTACTAAATTAAAATAAAATAAGGAATGTTACTGGAGCTGGTTGCCACAGAACAGCAACTGTGCAAATAGTTGTGAGAAGGAAGAAAGAATGCAGAGATGGTAAAGTCATTCAAAATTCATCCTGAGCCATCCTAGAATTGTTTAGCTGGGAGCAGATAAGCAAATCAGCTTCTGATAATTGCCCCTCTGCCAGCAGGCAGCAGCTGCATCACTGCCCTGCCTTGCTGAGCAAAGGCATGGGAGAAGTCAGTGACTAGCTCCAGTCAATAAGCACACCCATTTGTACTAGAATACAAATGAATTGATGGAAGGAGCTGCTGAAAAAAGTTTCTAATTATACTAATCCCAAAATGTATCAGCAGAAATCAGTTCTGTACTCCAGCCTATAGGAACTGAGGTGTGCAGTTGTGTGCAGGCCCCCAAATGTCTCAGAAATTCTCAGGTTTAATACAGTCTGACCATATGCCTAGATCTGAATGACCCTGGGTATATATTTTTAAAAATTTGCTTCCTGTCAAGGTATCTTGACAGGATATGAACAGTATGAACAATTCCTCATGGAATTACCACAAGCACAACTTCTATTGATTTGCCAAAGGCCATCATCTCCTGTTTATAGCTACACCCGTGTTTATTTACTTCAGGTGATTTCCTCCTTTTATATCAGCCAACTGTGCTTGAAAAGAGTAAAAAACAAACCCCAAAGACAGCTCACCTTGTCACCCTGTATCAGCAGGAGTTATCTTTGCATGAAGTTCTGCCTGCAGAGCACCATCAGAGCAGATTTCTGTCTCTCACATCTGAGAGGGGCAGGATCACCTGCACACACAGTGCAAGTTACTGCTCCAGGACAACATGAACACTCTGAAACAGGGGATCCACAGCCCTGCGGCTTCTCTCCTGTTCTCTTTTGACTTTCCCCCAAAAGAGCTACCACTGAATGAGGTACAACACTAGGAAATGTTCACAGAAGCTAAAAAGAGAGCACATCAGGGTCCTTTGGTTCAACGTGGCTTCCTTCAACATGTAAATTCTGTGTCACCCACAGCAAGAAATAGCCCAAGTGATGCTGTGGAGGGGCTGGGGATGGCTGGTGCCCCCAACCATACCCACACAAAGTGAAATTCATCACAGTTAGAGCACTGAATGCTAGAAGACATCTTTCAACATGGAAAAAGCGTAAGATGGGTGATGACCAAACAAGAAAGGAGATCCTTTCTTTCCGAAGTTCCTTTTTTCCTGGTTATTACATCAAATCTGACCATCACCTAAATTTCTTTTATCATCTTTCATTGAATTTTTATATAACATTTTTTATGCCCATATTACTTCCAATTTTTCATTATTGCTGCCCTATTTTTAACCTCACTCTTCCCAGAACTTGGCTCATAGATGTGGTACCTCAATCACAAGGCTATTCTGGCTAATCTTGTAACAAATATAATTTATAATACTTGGCACAGAAAACAACAACACTTTCCACAACTGCTTCAGCACTTAAGTTTTAACAAGCAAATATGTGAATAAAGCATGTATCTTATCTGGCTATTAGCTTGGTACATCACTTTAGAAAGAACATGTTCCCCCCAGCCAGGCTTCAGTCTCTCCACAGATGAAGGATATATGCCATTAACATACTTCTAGAGAAGGTGTATAACCCATGTTGGGATGTAGGTATAAGGTAGATGAAACAAAGATTCAGTGTTCATTTGCTGGGTTAGCAGATGACCAATCCTCATAAATCAAACAAAATCCAAGCAATAAATAAGACAACTCAATGGAGTTAGCTAGCCTCAATTTCTTACTGAACTCTTTATTTCACATTTAATTCAAAAGGCTATTATTTCAACACAATCAAACTGTACAGACCTCCAAGTTCAAGTCAGAAAAAGATGCCAAATGTCCACAAACTTGCTGACACAATAAACAATAAAGAAGGTACTGAACACTTTATAAGATCCAAATGTTAATTTTCATCTTTCAGTTCCTACAGATAATATTTGACAACTCTCTTCCTTTTACCTGAAAGCATGAGAAGGAAGCGAGACATGAAAAACAACTCTCAAGTTGCTACACCAAATAATGTTTTGTGTCTCTAGGAAAGAAGTGGTACAACCGAACAGTTTTCAAAACATTCCATCCTATCATCACAGGACAGAGCTAATACAGACAAATAATTAGCTACCTTACATCTACACTGTCCTTCCAGAATTGCTTTATCTCAATCACTGAACCCTTCACAAGGCACCAGCACTCTGATTTGCACTGCTGGCTGTTTTACAAGCAAATCAGCCACATCTTTTTCTAAAACTCTTTTTTTTTTGATGAGCATTGAGTAATGTCTGTAACACATTCTTGATATGAAAGCTGCTCAGCATCATGAGTCAGTGCCCTCCTCCCCCAGCCCCAGCAGGAGTGACAGATCCCGGCACTGATGCTCAGCTCGGGTTTCGTTCCATTCCACTTCATTTCATTCCATTTCATTACACAGTGAAACAGGCCAACATCCACAGCTCGGGCAGCCCAGCCAGGAAATTCAAACTGCTGCTGCTTATTAAACATTGCGCCATCAAATCACGTTAGGAGCATTAAAATGTAAATAAATACGGCTGGGTCACTGCTTAGACTTCTCCTTCGCTCATCCTTAAAGTGGTTTGAGAAATCTTTCTGCAAATACCTCGGTGAAGCACCCAAGGTTCTTTAAAGATGTTTGCCTTTGAAGAGCCAGCTGCAACAGGATTAAATTTACTTTTACAGCAGTCTTTGGTTAGAAAAAGACATCCTCCCACCTGGTGAGTACTGGGATACCTAGAGTGCATCCTAGAAGCTTTCAAACCATTGCAGCCAACCAAGGCATCACCTTTTGTGTATGCCAAGGAGCTAAAAAAAAAAAAAAGGTAGTTTACAAAGTGATAATACTGTTGAGGTGCTCCCAGTATCCATCTTATACCTAGAAAGAGTTGTGGAAATATGTTTCAGTTGTGCCAGCTTCAGGAAATGAAGGAATAGGTGCCCTTTCCCCAGATCACAGAGTGTGGGGGTAAGGGTGTTTATTTTTCATACATTTGCATATCTTAGACAGATTATCTATGCCTTAAATTTAGCCTTATTCCAAATGAAGTCACTTCTATGTCAGGTTGTTTTTAGATTTTTTTTATTTAAGAAAATCCAATTCCAGGTTCATGTGTAGGCAAATATCTGAGTGAATGGGAAGCCAAGGATTGATTCCTTTGAGGCTAAAGGCATGCACAAATGAAGATGCAGAGAGCCTTCAATGAAGTACATTCTATGGATGACCAATGCTGGTATTTTCCACTGCTATTCTGACCCAGAAGTGCCCAGCTGGGCAGGCCCTCCACAGCTACAACTCAGGCACATGGAAGAATTTGCTATCAAGGTGTGCTGAGCACTGGGAAATGTTCATGATTATTGAGCTACAGTACTTGCACCTTAACCAACACTAAGGGCTGTGTGAGTGAGTCCAAATAGGAAGTCTCATCACATCAGCATGGTGTGCACTACATTTAACCCCTGCAGAGGATTAGAGTAAAACAACTTAACCAAGTACCTGGGATTAAAGAAATGCATTCTGACCTTGTAACAGGTATTTCACACACTCTTTAAAGCAATATATTAATTATCATATTTAAAGAGAGGCATTAAGTACAATTTCATTATGCCTCATTATACCTCTGAAATTAATATATCTTGAAAAACCTAGGAAAATGCAGGATTATTATTTTCATTTATTTAATGCCTTTATCAAATGTGATAACACAGCTATGAAGCCACTAAATAATTAGGTTAAGAAGATGGACTGGAGGGAAGAAGAAGCAGCTCAAAATATTAAGCCAATGTCCAAAAAATCAAGGAAAGTCTTTCACTGAGCATAATGGCTTCAGAACAAATTCTGGAAAGAGCTCAGTGCCTCTACAATGTAAGTTCAAGGTTCATGTAGAGTCAAGTAGAATCATGGATCCCTATAAGTTAACACAGCTTTAGCTGACCTTTACCTGACTGCCATGGAGAGGTGAACAGCTCCCTGATTTCTATTGTAGAGGAAGCCTTGCAAGAAAACAAATGGGGTTCCAGAGGTCAAAATGAAATAGAAACCTCTTTGTAGTGTATTAACCTGTATATTTGTTTGGACAGGCACAAGAATGTGCTGAGAAGGAGGCTGAAATGAGCAAAATCTTTGGACCTGTGACATGGAATAATTCTATCAGCACCTGAATTTTTTTTTTACATTTGGCAATGCTTTTTTCCTACAAGTAGAATGCGTGGTTTTTTTAAATTCAGCTCTGGTAAGTAATCACACATGTGATTTCAGAATTTGCTTTCCATTAACATTAATGTCAATTCAAAAGCATTAATGTCTGTAAAGGGAAAACAGGCACAACCACACCAAGTCACTTGAAAGGCAACCATGTGTGTATTCAAACTGCTTTTTACAATTTCAACCCTATTCCTTTCTACCAGCCCATTTCATGGTGACTGTACTATTTCTGTTGCACAGGTATGCACACTTTAATTATCTATCACTATTAGAACTTCTGTTAAGAATCCACAAACGTGAAGGTTCCATAATGAAATTCTCATCTTGAGCATGTTAAAACACAGCTGTGAAAGACAGCAAGACTAAATCCAGGACAGTGGGTTTGCAGTAACAGCCAAGAAGTCTTAAAACACTCTTTAAATACTATGAAAGACAGAAGCTTAGAGGTTCAAAGCCAGCTGTAAAAATTCTCATTTGACTTCTTGGTGCAAAGTTAAGCAGGGCAGCTATAAAGAAAGATGATACTGCCTTGGATTTCAAGTAGCCTCTGTATTTCCACAGTGTATAGCAACAGAAGTAGAGAAAAATATGTGAAGGTTTCCCCAGGTAGCAGTGATGAAACCATAAGGGGAAAAAATATCTACAGGAACATGTCCCTATTAAAAAAAAAAAATTAAATTAAAACAAACAAACAAACAAAAATTAAGTTGACTTAAGCAAAGCCTGGGCTTCACTCTGGACACCATGATTCTTACATCTTTATAATCCTTACACCACCACTCTTCAACAAGACTTGAGGTGGTTTTCTGAGTCACAAAGGCCAACAAGGCTGAAAGTCCCTTGGCTTTGCCCCCTCTTTCATTCCAAATTTTCTCCACGTTTAGATCTTTTGTGACAAAAGTTTTAAGATTAATCTGCATAATCTGTAAATATTAAGAAATTTTCCCTAGTATTATTATAACCCTTTGACTTCCTAGGATGGTGTCATTAAATGTGTCCCAGGTTCTGGCATTTACAAAACCATAACCAGGGCAGCTCAGAAATCTAAGGGAGCTCAAAGCCTTGGACATAATCCCTTGTACATTCAATACAGTTCATGCTCCTTTTATGCATGTTTATTCATTTGTTCCTAGTTTTGCAATGTTAATGGAAACCAAACCCAAGTAAGCTTTATTAGATTTTCATTGCAAATATTTGCAACTGAGATGCAGTTAATTAAAATTAAAACAAAAAAATATACCTTGCAGAGCATGCTCACTATGGAAAACTATGTACACGTTCCCTTGATCTCTTTGGCAAGGTCTGTGCTAAATCAGGATTTCACAAGATGGAACTGAAATAATTTAGGACAGAACCACAAATTGGAAACTTGCTTGAAATTTTCATCATATTGTGGATAAAAGAGATCAACTCTAAATGAAAATTTAAGACATTTGTTTGTTTTCCCAACTCTGAATCTACTTTAGCTGATACCTAAACTTGCCTAAAAAAGTCCTTTATCAAGAACCAGTAGCAGATAACACCATGCTGCCACAATAACACTGCCTATTCCTACAGAAACAGTACTTGCATCACTAACAAAAACATTGGCATTTAATAATTGAACACAAAATTACTCGCTGTAAAGGAATTTTTCTTTTGCCATTGAATGTGTGAGTTTTTATATCAGCATTAGTGAGAATAAACTGGCCTAGTAACCCTCTGACTGAACATGAAGGAAAACAAGTTGAACACAAGAAAGCTTAATTTAGTGAAATTACATATTCATGTTTATTATTTGCTTCCTCCTTTTATCTTATAAAATAAAGCTGTGTATACCTGTACAGGTCTCCTTATCGTTACTGATGAATGTCACAACATTAAAAGATGATACAAGATCTAATGCTAGCTCTTATTTTGTTAAGGGCAGCTACACTGGGAGAGGATCAAATCACAAAAATGTTAAAGGGATATATAATTTATTTTCTGTTGTTTTGGGGAAAACACCGTAACTACTGTCAATTGTCTGGAGGTTTAATGTAGAGGATGGTCCACCCTCAAACCTCTCAAATTTATTCTTATTTACTCTTCTTTTTCTCATAACAGGGTCCATAAAGCCTGATGTATTTACACTAACACCTTTTCTTGCAGCTAGAGACCTCTCTGGAAATTTTGCCTCTATCACTCATGAAGCACTTTTAATACAGCATAGCAAATCCTGTCCTGCTGGCAGCAGTTCATTGCTTTTTTGTTTGTTTGTTTGTTTTGTGTATTTTAGCTTTTGTTGGGGTTTTTTGCAAGGTCATTAGAAAATACTAGAAATAAATTCATGAGCCCTCCAAAGTAGCAAATCTAATTGGTGTCTTTTCCCAGGCTCTGTAGGACAAGTACAAATCATGTCTCAGGCTGAAACAAAAGGACTGATTTATAGCCCTTTTTCCTTTGATATCAAACTGGGATCACTTCATAGGAATATGACTATTTTGAAAAGAGACTGACTCATATTTTAAACCCTTTAAAGCAAATCACAAGAATGAAACTTTATGACATCACTTTAAAGCAACTGAAAGGTAAAAGTAGCTAAGAGAAAACACTAATACGGTTTAAAACCTTACAAAATTAAATTAAAACTTGAATTTACTGCATTTTGAGTTACATATTTGTACTTTCACATAGATGTAAAATGTAGTGGAGCTAATTGTAACACTCTAGCAACTAACATTGGCTTTACTTATGGATGATATTAGCTATTTAAAAATTAATAGCATTATAGCTTTCCAGGAAAATGGCAGGCTCTCTGAAAGAGCATAGCATAATGGCAGCTCAATTTATTTTGAAATGTTTGGTTAGGGCTGATTCTTGGAAATAGCTCAGCTGTAAGCCCATACAAATGCAATCCACCAGTGCAGGACTGAGGAATGAAATCCTTTACCACACCTAGAAATGCAAAGCTTGATTCAAAACAGCTGTTTCTAAAGGTTCTATCATCTGCCCAGGAGGGTAAAATAACAAATAAAACCAGGCCTTACTCTTGGAAATTATGAAAGGTACCCTTATTCCACTAGGTGGTTGTTTTTAGAATCTTTGCTTGGTTTGTTGTTGTGCTTCTAATACACCTTACAAGTCCCATCTATCCAGCAGGATTTCTGGAGGGGATCTATCTGCCTGCAATATCTCTTCTTTAGTGCTCAGCTCCTACTTGATTTAATAAATTTCCTCTTTGCTTCTAAAAGTCATGGTGCCATTTTAGGACATGACTGTGCTAAAGAGAGAGCAAAGTGTACCAGGTAGCTTAGCTAAAATAATTTGCTACTGTGTGATGCATCTGTTACAGATTTTCTCCTGGACTGAGATAAGGCTTGAGTTGATTCATCTACAGATGAACACCACAAAGTTTAAATTGGAAGAGGGGATTATAAAGAAAAAAAAAAAAGTCCTTCAGCCTTTAAAAGATGAAAATGATGAACTGAAAATGAAATATGCCTCTCCAAGTGACTTTCAGGGTTTACAGCCCTCAAGATATCTTCTAAATCATCACCTTTCAGTGACCCATGTTTACCACAGGAAATTGCTCCTGGCCAAAGAGCTGTGTGGTGCCCACAGAGCACTCCAGCTCCAGGAGTGTGCCTGCACTGCTGGCAGCATCTGAGAGGATGCCTGAGCTGCTGCTGCTGCCCACAGCCTCCCCCTCTCCTCCCCAGACTGAGCCTCTCACCTGGGCACAGCTCAGGGAGCCCAGGTGCAGAAATCTCACTTGAACAGACATTGGGAAAAGCCATGGCCTGGGAGGAAAACCATATAAACCAAAGAGCTTGGCTGTCTGTTACAGGACAGAAATTTCTCTGCTGAGATCTCTGCAAGCTCAGGAAAGCCTGTCTCCCACCTTGTTCATGGCTCGTGCTCCCACCTGACCCCACCCCTGAAATGCCCACAGCTGACAGGAGAGCCCATGATTCCTGCAGGGCTGACCCTCACTGTGTGTGCCAGGAGAGGGAATGGCACCCTATGAGGATGGAGTATGTCAGTAGGACATAAAGCAGGTTTCAAAATCAGCCTGTGACCATCTTATTTTGCCATCATCATCACTGTCTCAATGCCTATTTTATCTGGCAGAAGACACAGACTCAGCTACTCCTCAAGGCATTTTCAGAAGCATTTGTCTTTAGCTTTTGCTTTTTCCCTTAAGTCTTCAGCCCTCAAGACTGAGGGAATCACTGGGGGTGGTTTGCACCCAGGCTTTACTAAAAGCATGAAACCCTGTGCTCTTATAGACATTCTTTATTTGAAACAGACTTTTCCTAAGAAGTTACTAGAAATAAAAAATGGAAAGCCTATGGTCATTGCACCTCTGGATTCCACAATCATGGACTTCTGTCCAAAAGAGCCTCTGTTCAGAGCTCTGTACCCACCTCACCAGACCACTAAGCTGCATCACCCTCCCAGAGAATGATGCAATTTTGTGTATACTGCACAGCTCTGTGTGTACTACCACTACTGAGATCACATTTCACTTTAAATATATGTATACTTTCTAAGAAAGATAGGTAAAGTGTTTAAAATTTTGGCCTGATTCTCCTGAAGATTAGTCATAATAAAGGAAGGAATGCATTTCTTTTAATACTGCCATAAAGATGCAATGAGTCACTGTCCTATAGGTGCCTGGGAGGCAGCAACCAGTGGGAATAACTGTTTTTACAGTAAACCATAAAAATGCATTAAGTTACAGAAGTAACTATTAGCTAAGCTGCTGAATCATACATCTCATGCTGAAGTATTCACAATGCCACGATCCTCTGAGAATTTACCTCTTAAGCTGGAGCTCAGATGTGAAACCACAAAACCCAACAAACCGGGCACTATGGAAATAAGTTGAAAATTGAGGTGCAATCCTGCAACTTACACAGCATTTAATAGTTACCAGAATGAAGATTGTGTCATGTACCTGACACAGAATCAGCAGGAGGTGTGTTAGTTTATGAATCAGCAACAAAGCTCCACCAAAGAGAGGTATAATATTTGGGACTTGATCTGAATAATAGCATACTGAACAACAAACTTCATCCTCCTTTGTTGTTATATTCATCACCAACTCACCAAAGTGGATTCCTTACACTTATTCTGGAAGCTTCATTTAGGTCTTTCTGTAGGTGGACTGCTCTGCAAAATTTCTGTCACTTCTACAGTAACAGAGGTACTTCTCCATCACAGAGGTAAGCAAAGTGGTGCCTTTGGTAAGGACTTAATCAGTGGATGCAGATCAGAAGAAAAGCATTTATTAAAAAACCCACTTGGCTTCTGCTTTGAATTTTGCCTTTTATCATAACACACAGAGTCACGAGAGCAAAACTAGCACAGTCCAGCACAATACCTGACATTATTTTATTGTGCTTCCCTGGCAGCTTGCAGAAATCCTTCATAACATATTTATCATCTGCTCTTGAATCATTGAAGGATACCAGTCTCAGCTACTTTTTCTGGCAAGATTTTCAAGGCCTCACTAGCACGAAGCTATCCCAAAGACCACCGAAAAATATCAATTAAAAAGAAGTTCACTAAAAAAAATGGCAGGTTTTGTCATTTACTAAAGCAACTAAATGACACAATATATGCTTTAACTTGATATTTTCAAGGTAATCTGTACCTATGAGTTTGGAGACTCAAGCCCTGGGCTGCATGCAGGACTCTGACAATGAAATTCAGCTGTGCAGCTATCATTGTTTCTGTACCCTTTTACAGGAACTGAAAATGTATTTTGATATTGTGCTGAAATTCATCTGCAACACGGGCTTGTGGTTAATCATTGACAAGAAAGCTGCAATGACAAATTCTCTGAGACAAAGAAAACCTTGGGACTGAAATTTACAGTAAATAAATTTAATCTAAATGCACAGCCCTGGAATGTTGTTGCTTTAAAAGTCATCAATTGCTTCTTAAACTCTCTTAACTTACCATAAAAGCATGACTAAAGTTTTAAAAAATCCAATCAAAAGAACCCCCCATGATAAAAGTACTTTCTTGCTTTAGATAAGATTTCTGCTCAGTAAAGTGTCTTGAGCAAACAAGAGATGGTACATGATTCAAATTACAACTGTATACACAAGTAATTAAAAAAATTATTTGTCCTAGAAGAATGACTTGCACTCCAGTGAATTGAAATCTAAATTATAAAGCTCAATTGCATTCTGAATCCTTCATCTTGGCTACAGCCATGTCTGCCTAAGTATACACTGTACTCCAAAGGGATTACTTTTAAAACACAAGAGATTTCACCCTAGCTACTTTTCCCTCAAGAAATGCTTCTAAAAAACCTCCTATCTTTGCATCTCACAACAATAAACAAGTCAGAAGGTCCTTCTCTTGACAAAATTATTGATTATGACTTTCAAGGATTAAAGCCTAATACATATCCCAGAAATTGAATAATTATATTTTTATGGCAGTTAAACAGGTATTATAAGACAGCAATATCTCAGAGGTATTGATAAGTCTTTTTCACAATAGGACAGAAAATGCACACTTAGAGCTGTGCAGGTCACAATCCTGCTCTCAATCATCTCATTCCTACCAGAGCATTTCCCATTTTCCTGCTATTAGATCATAACAGCCCTAAAGAGATCTACCAGAAGCCTAAGTGATGTTCCCCCCAGCCTGGGGATATTCCCCTGGGCCTCTCCTGCATTTCAGGACTGTGCTGTGGGGCTCTGGGATGGCACCTCTGCTCCCAAAGCAAGGGACACAGTGTCCAGCAGCAGCCTGTGAGCCTGGGAACATCTGCCCACATCTGGCAGCAGCACCAGGCAAACCATTCTGCCAAAGGGGGAATTGCACTCCTTGGGACTCAAGGTTTTTGGCAGGTTTTTCCTTGAGTAATTTGTGTGGAGGGCTGGTCGACCTTGGAAGATCACATGGTAATAGGAGAACTAATTAATTAAGTTGCACAAGAGAAGACACATGACAGCAAGCAACAGATTAGGAAGAGGACTTGGGGACTGTATCAAGCTTCAGTGCTTTTCTTAACCTGGATTCAATTTTATCAGAGGCACTGCTTCATATTCGTTTCCTTTTTTAAAGATTGATGCCTGTATTTCAGTGACAACATGACAATTCCTGCTATTTATGTATTTATTCTCATTGGTGCCATGCCTAAGCACCTCTGCCAGACTTCCTAACACACACAGGTCTCCCATGCAGGGCTTTTCCTCAAGGGACAGGCATCTGGGGCAGCAATTCACAGGTTAAGGAGGGATCATCATGCTGCTGTTACTGCCAAGAAACGCATCTTCCACTCAGTCCCACCAAGAGGTTTCAGAAAGTCTCTTTGCTTCTTCCAGCTACATCAAATTATACAAAATCACCCCTTACCTTTTCCAAAGGGCTTTGCTTCTCTCAGATACTCACAGCCACAACATTACTGCCTTGAGACTAGAGAAAAACTTCAGCCAGCAAAACTGCCTCAATGAATAGCAGCAGACCCAGAAGTAAATTGAATGCAATTCTTCTTGACAGCTTCAAACTTTTACCCTCTCCTTTCTCATTGACAAGTTTTACTGTAAGAAAGACAATAGACTCCTTCAGCATCTGTGTAAAATTACTTTACTCATTAAATTATTTATGAATGAAATCATTTAGGAAATGATACTTTGCCTCTGGGAAAGTAGGCTAGCAAACTCGAATAAATGTAATTACTTGCTTGTTAGTTATTCCTCAAGATGGATAAAGGTTTCTGAAAAATCTTGACATGGTGTGGGAGAACAATTAGATCTACCCTTCATCTCTTCTCTAACTTCCTACACAATCTTCTATTGCATGAATCCCAGGAAAACCAGGGTTTTTCTCCTGAGCTGTCTAAGATTTCCCACCCATGTGGCCATGGCAGCAAGGGTGATCTCCCCAAAGCTGGCCCAGGCACAGGGGTAATTGCAATAATCTGTGTTACCAAGACCTGCACAATTTTACAAGAGCATTAAGCAACAACCAGCACCGAGTAGCCAGAGCAGAGCCTGACCTTTCTGAATCACCTCACTCAAACTACTGACACAGAACAGCAACGATTGCAGCTTCATTTCTCCAAAGAGTGGAACACAAGCTGCAATTACGAGTTACAACAATACAAAACCTTAGCTGAAAGCTCTTTAATGGTCCTTTTTTCATAAAAACAATTTTATCTCGACAAACAGTTTTATAAACACTCCTCTTATCTGCTACTGGGGTTGTTAGAATAATTTTTTCTTAATACAATTAAGTTCTTCAGATAGATGAATTAAAATCTACATTTTAAAAAATAACCTCAAGCAACCTGCTTTCTGCTCAAATTAGCATTTGTCTTTGAAAATTGTCTTTTCAACTTTTGTTTCAAACAAAAGACATAAAAGAAAATAAAAATCCTAGCAGGATTTTTAAATAACTCATTATTTTTTGTTTAGTTGATATGAAATCCAGACAAATCCTCCTTATATTGAACTACTCCATAACGGTTCACTAAAAACACTTCTGGAAAACATTCTGGTTTTATTCAAAAATTGTTCACTAAAACATTTGGAATTGAGCAAATCCTAGCTTAATGCAGAAAGCTCTGGACCAGACATTTAAATTTCCTTACATGATCCCAATAAGTAAATTGTAAAAATAAAGTAAATCTCATGTGTGTTTGCAATATTGTAGCTTTGAGCCTCTGACCACCCAAATGTGTCTGCAAACTAGAATGACCACACACTAAGCAACAGTACAGAAAAGACAAAAAAAAGCCAGGTCTAATCTCCCAGACGTGAACTATTTTCAGCCTCCAGCTCACACTTAAAATTTATATTTGTATTCACAGCCCAAGTTTTTTCTTAATGTACTGGTTTGAAACACACATGACTGGATTTGAGAGAACACAATGCAGAGGAAAACATAAATGCAGTGAAAGTTGTGTGTGTATGTAAGCCTAGTATTGCTTGCAGGAAACCAAATTAAGACATTAAATATCAATATCACTTCAGCACATCATCTTCTCCCTCTGGGACAAGAGGAGCACACAGAGCCCACAGCACAGTAACTCAGCAGTTACACATGGCCTGGCACTGGCCACAGGGGAGCCAAACTCAGGACATCCTCCTTTCCTTGCACTCTTCACAGAAAAAAGGGAAAACTGGAAGGTAAAGCAGCAAACTGCTTTTGAACAAACAAATTTGTTCGATTTAATGCCCCTTGTTACATTCAGCCTTGGTCATTCTACCCACAGAAGTGGCTTTCAAAATCAAAGAGAAGGAATTAATGAGGTGACACTGGCATCACCACATCTGTTGACAAACTTAAAGTACCACTAAATTGCTTTTTAATTTCTCCTGCTTATTCCTTGCCAGGGTTAAAATTTTTCTTGCATTTGAAAAAAAAAAAAGAAAATGAAACACATGCCACCTATTAAAAGCAATTCTGCCAGTCTTTAACAAAATGTAACACTTTTCTTCATGTGTAAACTCTTTGTAAATGATTACATATGCAAGAAATTCTTGTGGCTGGTTATGTTTAAGTTGCTCGGCCCAACAATAACATTGTATTTTTAATAAGAAGAAATAAACCTCTATAGATACAAAAGGACTAAATCCAAGACCCAGATTTATAAAGCCCACGGAGCAAATAGAAGGTGTGATACAGCAACCAAGCACCACCAGTAACAAAAGCCTTCAGGGGGTGCAAAGCCACAGCACCTTGCACAGGACCTACCACCTCACTCCTTACTCAGGATCCTTCTCCCCTCCAGCACAAACAAATCCAGAACCATAGAGAGACAAACCAAACAGAGTAGCTTTCAGAGGATTCACAAACAGGAACAGCTTTTCACCTTCAGCTGTACCTATGAAGTGCTCAAAGACCAAATGATCGAGGATTTTACTCACTGGGCAAGTTTAATATTTCCCAATACACACTGAACACTGGAGCACTGATTTAACTGGATCTAATTCAGTGTTGTTTGACAACTCAGACTAGCCTACTGATGACATACACCACTGCTTTAATAAGTGAAAGGTCCCAGAATTAGTGGGAAAACACACTAAATAAGGAGTTGGCTCCCTTAGAAGTGCAGAGTTCTGCTGGTGGCTTTTAAAGGCATCTAGTTTGTAACTGCTGGCTGCATTTTGACACTGAAAGTGATTGTTTTGAAGATGGACAACAAAAACAGGAGCTTCTGTTATCTGGTTCACATAACTGCTTTTAATGTCTGCAGTTACCATGAATCTGTTGATTGTTGGCCAAGTTCAGAGAAGGTGAGCACAAGAAAGTGGGTTAATTTATTACCTTCACTTTGGATTTCCTTCTTGTGCACTGCATAACCATAGCAATATTGCTATCTTGCTTCTTGTTCAGCATAAATCCACTTAGAAGTATGTTATAAACAGCAAGCTATTGTTTATAAATTGAGTGATGATATAAAGACTGAAATGAAATACATCTGAGAAAAATGGAGAAAAAATGTGGATTGGTTACATATTAGAGAAATGCTATATTCCCAGGCATAGGGCTTCCAAGATTGTTTTAGAAGTGCTTTACTGTAACTTGATGGAGTTTAAAATGCTTATTTCCCAACTGGCATCTCAAAAGGTTTACAGTTACTCTGTGTTATAAGAAACCAAACTTAGCAATATATTTGTCCTCCTGCAGATACCCTGAAACCACCTAAATCCTTTATTTGCCCTAGAAACACAATAAAGCATACAAGACAGTTTCCAGAAAGTGCTCTTTTGGCTTTCTAGGATCTAAAACCTCTTCTTAAACCTCTTCCATGCTGGAAACAGACCAGGCTTCTGGCTACAACAAAAATTATTCCTCTTTTCCAATCACCATCAGCATGCCATGGCAGTAACTCAGCATGTAGGAAAATAAATGTATCAAGGTCCAGACAGACTGGCACAGCCTAATCAGGTGTTTGCCCTGTTTAGGAGCCTGGTGGACAGAGTTTCCTGGGAGGCAGACCCAAATGGCAAAGGATTCCAGAAAGGATTCCAGAAAGGCTGGATGTTCTTCAAGAAGGAATTCTTGAAAGGTGCAGCAGCAGGACATCCTCATGTGCTGGATGAGGAGCCAGCAGGAAAGACCTTACCAGGTGGCTAAACAGAGCTTTGCATGGAACTCCAGAAAAAAAATGAATCTATGACCTTTGGAAGAGCAAGAAGACAACTTAGGAAGACTAAAATTATGTAGTAAAGTTACTGAAGGGGAAAATTAGACTGGCCAAAGCCCAAGTAGAACTTACTCTGGATAATACTGTAAATTATAATGAAAATATTTCTATAAATACATTGTCAATAAAAGGAAGGGTAAGGAGAAATTCCAACCTTTACTGAATGTGGGAGGAAACTGACAGAGGATGAGAAAAAGGCTGAGATATTTAATGCCTTCTTTGCCTCAGTCTTTTAGAGTAAGATGAGTTGTTCTGCTGGTACCCAGCCTCCTGAGTTGGAAGACAGGGATAGGGAGCTGAAGGAAGGCCCCACAATCCAAGGGGAAATCTTCAGTGATTTTCTACACCATTTAGACTCACACAAGTCTATAGGGCCCAGTAGGAACCACCCAAAGGGACACAGTTAACAGCTGGACTTGATCTTAAAGGGTTTCTCCAACCTTAATGATTATATGATTCTAGGGATGATGCCACAACATTACTCATTCTTTACTAAAGACTACAATACAGGCTACAAAGCACAAAGAGTCTTCTTGTTTCTGGCTTTTTTGTTGTTGTTGTTTCTATTTTTCATCTTAAACAAACTTGCCTTTCTTTTAAATCTTCAAGCAATGCAATAAGTTTTTCCACCTTTGGTTTAACTTTAGAGTGGATATGTCAGCCAAAAACCACCACCAGCTGTGGGTATTGATTTCTTCAAAACTCTTCCTGGTCTGACCAAGCTCCAGGACATGGGGGAAAAAAAAAAGAAGTCTCTCTCATATTAAGCTGTGGCATTGCATGTTCAATGCCACTAACCTTGCCAAACTGCTGAACAACATCCTTCTAAGGCTTATCAAAGGACTGCAAAGGTCTGCTACTCCCCCTCCCAAGGTGCCAGGGAGTTCATACAAGTCAGCAGTTGTGCAACCTCCTTCATGCTGGATTCTGGTCTGTTTTGGAATAAAAATCGCCTTTAACATTTTAATGAAATATGTATCTTCCCCAAAGTTAGTTACTGGAGGAAAACAGCTTTTCTCCACACCTCTCAGTGGGTGTTGACCTCAGCTGAACCTTTCATGACTCACTGTTGTCCAGAGAATGCAACCAGAGACAACTCCAGTGATTTACTATTCCTGTGCCTCGAGCCCTGCCCTCGGTAGGGCACCGCTTTAGAGAGTGGAGGTCGTGTTTGTGACCCTGCCAAGCAAGGGGTGGCTCAGCAGTTGCACTGGTTTTAATCTTACATTTTACAGCCAGAGTTACAAACAACTGGTACAAGTACAGCAGCAGCACCAAGTCAGCAAAGTTCTCTGCTCACAACCAGTCTATCAACGAGATCTAGCTGTCAGCCATTTGGAGAGAAAAACACAAAACTGCCAAAACTGCTGGCAAGCTGTTTCCAAAATGGCCTTGTACCAAACTGTCCCTGCTGGTCCAATGTGCACCCAGCCTGTCAACCATCAATGCTCCACCAGTTCTGTAAACCCTACCCTGGAAAACAAAAATCTTCCAATTTGATTACTTTATCATTTATTTCATAGCTTCAGCAAGGTCTCTAATGTTCAACTTTAATGGTAACCACAACTTCAACTTTTCTTAGGAAGACAACTCATTAGAATGAATAATAAAGCCTAGTTTATACTGTTTCCCTCTAGTACAGTATTTCTCCTGGCTTTCAAGATTCTTACAGCTCTGATCCTATTAACACACACACATGTGTGTGTGCACTTAGAACTAAATATAAGTTACAGACAGGGATCATGACTCAAATTGGGTATGGAATACTCATCCAAACTTCATTGATGGGTGTTGTCCACAATGACATGAGTTATGTATTCATGCTCTCCAAAACCTCCCGTGGCCCCAGCTGGGCACGCAATGTTGAACTTGAATTATTTACAGTGCTCAGAAGCTTCCTCCTCCCCAATCCTGCAAGCAACAGCAGCACAGCCACTACAAATAGCCTTTGTCACAAAAAAAAAAAAAATTCCCCATTTCTAGTTTGGGCTCCAAAATATCTAGTGAGCTTCTCTCACAGGATATACTCTGAGGGAGTTGTTCCTGTTCCATTTATGGCCTGTTAATATTATGAGAGAATTTTTAAAAAACCAAAACAAAACAAATCTTTAGCGTACCTGGAAAACAGACCCAATTATACTGCAGAATTTTAACATTCACCCAGGGAAGCAAAAACCTAACAAAACAAGAGGCTAAAAGTAAAGATCCAAGACTCTGAATGTACTGTGAGGTCAAAGCTATTTCCTTTATGCCCAATTTGTGGCAATCCACTGCAGCCATAAAATTGACATAAATCAGACATATGCGGAGAGCACTGAAAAACATCAACATTATGAAAAAAATACCCAGCAGTAACTTCTGAGTTGGAAAGAGAGTCATTTAAAACATCTTACACAAGATGGAGTGTTCACCAAATAAAGAGACCCCCCTGCAGTTCAGGAGATTTGCTGGGTTACTGCATTAACCAAATGTTTTAAGTAGTGCCCTTATGCCATTAAACTTAAAGTGGTGTCAGTGTTCCCATCTATGCTTTAATTTCCACATTCTATTACCACTTAAAACAAAATTCTTCAGATTAGATCTAGCCTAACAAGTTTTTTTTTTGACTGTTTGTTGATGGTTTGGGTTTCTTTAAAATGGTCTTTTATGTTGCCCTTGCTGCATATATTCCATATATTCCATATGGTGTAAAATAACTTATTTCAACTGAGTTTTTATTTTTCTTTTTTGCTTCAGAGACATTTGAGTTTTAATTTGAACATTTATAGTCATCTCCCTTTTTTCTACTGAAAAAGGGTAAATTGCCATTAGCATGCAATGCCATATGATTGTAGCCTTTTAAAATATCACGCAGTCTCATCCCTGCCAACAGCAAGCTCTTGTAATAATTTTTAAGCCTCAGAATCCAGGACAAAAGCTATCAGGCATCTCCAATCCCTGTAATTGCTCAGCACCTTTGAGAATCAGGCCACTTTCACTGAGATGTCTAAATTTAGTTTTAGATACTTAACTTCAGGAACTCAGCTTTTTGAAAAAAATTAGGTCAAAATGATTAAAGTAAATCTCATCACCTTTGACATTCATAATTAAATGAATATTCAAATAGAATAGTTGCTTAAGACTGTGTGTTCTTCCTGGCAATAGTCAGTTCTGAGTATTTTTTTCCTAATTTGTGATGTTTTATGGCTTTCCTACCAAGACAGCTTGCTCTCCGTGTCTGAAATAAAGTGGTACATTCCAGCAGGTTTGCAAGCACAGAGGCACCATTCTGCCACCTTTCTGATACAAATGACAACAATCCCAGGGCCTGAATCAGCTCAGCAGGAGCTGCAGAGGCAATATTCCAGCAGGTGCACCAATTTGCTGAAACCCCAGGCAAATTTCCCCCTCCTTACCACAACAGGAAATGACAGAAACTGGAAACTTCAGCCAGGAAAAGCTACAGACTGGGCAACACCTCTATTCTTTGGGAAGCAGAGACCCCTTTTCCCACTGTGCATTTTCCTGTGCAGGAGTCAGAGCACTGCTTGTAGCAAGGTGTGACAGCTCCCATCAGCTGATGGGTGGTACCTCATCCTGCCCACACTCCTGGGAAGTTTAGAGCTGTGCCTTCCTTTCTTTTTCTTTCCTTGTGTTTAGCTCTAGCTCAAACTTCCTACAGCTAATGTGATGTAATAGTGTTTAAACTAAGACTAAATGTGTCTTCCTCAACTACATCCTCTTGCCCAACAGGAGAAATATTTTACCTACAGATAAATAGTGGGGCAGCAGAAGAGCACTCATTCAGGCTTATGGAACCAGCTACAAATCATAAGAAAAGCAAAGTCGCCGAATTTTTTTTTTTACTCTCACAACAATTCTCTGCAGTTGCTCCCACTATTAGGATGATTTTAACTAAGATCATTCTGTGTGCACATGCTGGTAAAGGGCAATGTAATGTAAAAAAGCAATCCCTAATATACAGCAGATAAAGGAGAAATTACAATTTCCCCCTCTGTTTGAGTTAGTCTGGATGCCTCAATCCAATTTTCCTAACTGACATGACATGACTCTGCAGTTACATGTTTGCACTTTAATGTTTATCTCCTAAATCTTGAGCCATGCACTTCAGTCATGTCTGCGGAATATGTGATGTAATCTCACTAGATGTGTGTAATTAGAAAGATACAATCAAAAACCATAACCCAAAGGAGGATTTTTTTCTTTTACAGACTTTAAATTCATAGGCAATGTTGAAAACAGTTTGCAATTTAATCCTTGTATGCAGCAGATCAAAGGATACAGTGCATAAAAAACGGGCTTTCCTTGCTGATAAAAAAAAGAAAAATGTTTCACATGACTGTTCAGTACCTACAACGTGCAGAGAACCCCCATACATGTTCTGCTTGTACAGGAAGAGATTGCAGTTCCCCCTGTACATTGACAGAACCTGGAGGAACATATTTACCTCTTACTACTGTTACTCAAGAACAAAGTACTTAAGCTCACTTTCATCTCCAGTTCACCACAGCACCACAAACTAGGAGTAAAAACTTCTCATTGTCATAACAAGATTAAAATATCATTAAAATACACCACAATCTCAGTAAATGATTATTGCTATAGCTAATTATCAGGAGATTAAATGAAGGGGATAGAAGTTTGGTCTGGGTATAGGGAATGAATTCCTAATAGCAAGACCTAATAGCAAGACCTGCAGTGCACAACCCCAATGGCCCTGAAGGCTGCAGGGACAAGAGCTGGGAGCTGGGGCTGATCTGCACACCCAGCTACAGCAGCTCAGCAGAGCATTTCATAAGGCTTTATTTATTTACGCTGCTCAACACACACAGTGCTTTCTGAAAACACACAGGGATGGAAAACACAGCCCAGAGCTTCAAAGGAAAGCTTTATCAGTGGAATGGCTGGCACTGCTTCTCTGAAACGAGCTTCTGAACGTCCAAGTTTATCTACAATGAACCCACCTGCCCCACGGACCGGGCTGCAGCCAGGACACTGCAGGATTACTCCAACCCCCACTTCCAGGGAGGATTGCACAAATAGCAGGCATCATTCACAGCCAAAAGATGGATTTGAACAAAGTTTAGACTCTGTTTAAAACTCTTGTATGAAATTGCTTTTAATGAGAAATGGCCTTTTTTTTTTTTAGAACAATGTCAGGGAACAGTTTCTTTCAAAAAAAGAAAAAACATGGTTTCATTATAAAAACAATAAGAACTACACTGATTGAAACATATTTAAGCTCTCTTGTAGACTGAAAAATGTGAATATATACACTTTTCCCCAGTGCAGTCTGACAGGACACCTTGAGCTATTTCTCTGTGTCTAAAAGTGGCAGGTCCGGCAGCATCCAGCCAAGCTGGATCAAGGAACCAACTCACACAGTAACACAGCTAGCAGACTCTTCTTCCTCACAAGAACACAGCTACTGCATCTTTTGCAATTCATCAGCATCAAAACCAAATTAACTACAAATAGTCTGGTAATAATTCTTACCCACATCAGCACAAGGTAAATGTGTGTGAGAAGCATTTTGAGATGTGCTTTGTGGTCACATTCCTTGTGTTAAGGCTACTGAAGAAAACCAAGTGTTCTGAGCAGCTGAATTGCTTAATTTTTCCTCTGACTGTGAATTGCATCATCCTCTTTTCTGAGTGACATGGCCACTTATTAGAAAATGTCTCATATGAGATGTTTTACAACACATTAATATCTGCCTCTCAACTACCAGCCATCTTATTAAATTCTCAGCGTGTTCTCACTTTGGAGCCATCCAGATAATGTAGACAGCAACATTAACAGCAATAAAGACATTGCTAGATGTAACACAGTATCTAATTAACAGTGATCTCAGTGGGGCACGGCCAGGAGAGGACAACTGAATCAAAATCATCTGCATTATTTAAAGTTACTGAAATATACAATTAATGGCTGCAGAACCCATTTTAATTAAAACTTAGAGGTTGTGATCCAAACTGGCTGAATCTGACACAAAAGTAATGGCCTCGATCAGGTTTAAAGCAATTAGTCAATCTCTAGCCATCCTTTTCTTGTCTTTCCCAATTATTTATGGTTTAGTATCTATTAAAGCCCGCTGCCATGGCCATCACCAAGCACCCAAATTCCATACTGTGAGAACAGAGCTCTAGAGACCTTCTGGAACTCTCACACCCTCTCTTCCTTTTGTGTTGGCCAACCACTGAAACAGGGATCAGGGTTGTTTATCCCTGCAATCTGCTTAGGACTGACTGGGCATTGTCAGAACGAGGAAAAAGCAGAAAGTTCTACAGCTGGCAAGGCCTCAGGGTTTTCAAGAAATCAAGTTGCCATGCTGGAGCCCAATGCTGGACAAAATGAAGCCACCTGTAAACATATTCCTCTCTATTTTAATCTCCTGCTCTTCTTCAGTGCCAAAAGAGGGCTTCTACTCCAAGCTGTAACACAAACGCTTTGTTTGAGTCTGCTGTACACATCCTCAAGGGTGCTTCCCAAGTGCTCCATCACCTGTTTCTCTCATCATTTTTGTAACATACAATGGCAAAAAGCAAAGTCTTCTGTGTCAGTGTGGGGGAGCATTTCTGCAAATGCACAGGAGTCCGTGGTTGTAAATGTGGATCTACATTCATTAAAGCCACCACAAGCCACTGAATCTGCTCTCAAGCAAGAATTTTAATTTTATGATCACTGAGCCTCACTTTCTTTGGTTCTCCATTCTAAGAAGATATTTTGTTTTTCCTCTTCCAGAGTAGCACTTCCCCCTCAACTTGTGAATCATTTCAGGTCTTGTTTTCTTTCTCTCACAGCATGTCAGTTCCAACGCTCTGCTTTAATGAAAGACTTGGCAAGCCAGTACAGCTTTTCCACCTGTAGTTTTTTAAATTAATTTAGTATCTTCTCAAGCAGCACATTTCCTTATAGACCACATCAAGATAATGCTTCAGCCATATGTGGATGAAAGCCTCTCCCCTCCCTGACACAGCCAATCCAAACACGAGCAACCACTCCCAGGAAGCTGCTGCTAATAACATCTTTCCTCAATTTCCTTTTTCAGTTTCTTTTTCATTCATTCTCCTCAACAGGATATTGAAAGGTTTCTGACCTCCATAAAGGTCACTGCATTAAGAGATAGAAAATTCTTCTCTCAGCCTTAATATTTCTCACTTCTCAGCATTTCAAACTTTGCTATAAACTCTTCAACTAATTAAAAACTTCTTGCAGAGACTCTCCAAAATATCTTTCCCTAAGTTTTTGCTTTCATCTCAACTCTAGAACTTCATTTATTTAATCACCAAGAAATAAGCATTGTTCACTATTTTTCCTTTTATTTTTCCATTCCCTGAGTAATTATCCATCACACATCACTTCCACACACACACACCCCTAATGCACCACTCCACATCCAGAGAGGTTAAAAAAAAAAAAAAATCAGTCTTGGGCAGGTTGGTTAGTGAGACAAAGTACTAGCTAGATATGTTTCCTCATCATGGCTTTCCATTCAGACATCTACTAAACATTGTATGTGAAAGCTTTTATATATAACTCACTAAATGGGCGTTGTCAACATGCCATATATTTCATTTGAAGGATGTTTCCCTGCACAACATGTGCCATGATTTCCCTAGGCATTGAGTTGAAACTGAGTTTAAATGTTTCTGATATGTCACCTTTTTTCCTTGTTTTCTACAGTTCCTGCTTGGTATTTAGTAGGTTTTAAGTTTTATAGAACCTGACAATAGCTGAATGCAATGCATTATTTACAACACCTTTCACTTCAGTCTTCTACCTGATTCTGTTTGGAAAGTGAAACGAGTCATAGACAGAAAAAAACCTTAACATTTCTTGATTTGTTAAAACCTTTATATGCACGAGTTATTTAAAACAGTAAGTCTGTAGTCAATGAACTGGAAAAACAATGTTGAGATCAACTGAATCAAATTTTCACTTAGTAATTGGAAAAGTTTCACAGGGTCAGGCTGGTTTCTGAACAGAGTACACCCTATTTAACTGAGTTTAACCAGGTAAGAATGAACTATTCTTTCCACAACTGCCAAAATAACAAATCAGAGTCTGACTTGTCTTTAACCAAGCCTGGTCTCTAAATAATAAATCACCTTAGTTCAGCTTGCCATAAGACATTTTTCCCAGCAGAACCAAACTTCTATGATTTTTAATTTCATTTTTGTTTACAAATCCATTCACTCAAGTCCATTAACATACTGATCGAGGGGAAAACCTAAGAAGTTGGGGAGAGTGGTTTGAAATACTCCAGTCAGTTAAAAGGTTAAATTTTACTAGTCATTTCATGTTTTTAATTATTTGCTCTGTTTTAATTTCATGCCAATAACTATCAGATTTAATGCTGTCAAACTAGGACTTGGTTTAAACTTCTTAAAACTTTGATGTTTTAACACCTACAAATTTCAAAAAGAAGCAGATTTGTAAGCGCTTGAAGAGGCAAAGTGAAAGAGGCCAGAGCTTCAAAGAGCATCAGGACTCTGCTTCCTGACACCTGTGGCCTGAAGGACTGAAAAGCTCCTGCCAAATATTCCCAGAGCCCACTGTGACATTCCTCCTTTCTAGGTCTTTCACTCAGCAGACATTAAAGCAGTCCTGGGTTTGACTCACCCACACACCAAAAGCTGTGTGAAGGATGGAACGTGAGGAAGTGATCTCATTCTGAATCCAGCAGATCTTTCATTGCCTAACTATGGATGTGGGAATTTCCTGCAGCTTCTCCAACAGAGTTTTTTTCTGGGGCACTCTCAAGGCTGCACTACAGAACAGATTTACCAAGTTCAGCATTAACAACCCAGAGCCCACAGATGGCCAATGAATAATTTGCTAAAAGAACACTTCACCATATACAAGGCAATGCCCAAAACATTATGAAAAATGTGATGCTTTCAGCAGTGCCAGGCTCAGCCCATATCTGACATCACCACTACACTGCAACTTATGTCCATTATTTAGCCCCTAATCAAAGGGCAATAAGCAAGTTGCCCTCTAGAATGTACAGAAAACATCCCCTTCAGAAGTTGTACCCCCACTACCTGCAAAACCACAATTATTTCCAGATTCCATATTATATTATCTTGGAAAATTGCTCATATCAAAGCCCACTGCTACCAAATTAAACTACCAGCATTGCTTAAATAAAACAAAAGCTCGGAACATCAATTTCCACCTCATAATCATTTGAGACCTTTCTAATGACAAACTGCCTCAATGCAAACATAAAATATTCAGTTTTCTTCCAGCTCTGTATAGTACAGGTACAGCACTTCTAAAAGTAAATTACAGCAGTATTTTGTTTTCTCTACTTTTCTTTTTTTAAACAAGAAAAAAAGTATGAAGTGAAGATCACGCCTGAGTTTCAATGGAAATTTTTTTGACATATGTTGGGAAAACGCTACATTTCCTGTTGAAGTGGGCTGTTTGCCATCAGTTATGCCAATTACAAGCTTAATACCACCCTTGTTCAGTCCATATAGCCAAAACACTTTTGTAACCCTTCTTGTGTCCAGAGGTAGCTTAACAGCAGCTTTCCAGTGAAGATGAACAAAAAAAGCTACACAGGAAACAGGAAAAGGGTAAAGAGGATCTGCAGAAACAGCAAACAGCACACAATGATTTTGTGTTTTACTAGACACTTGCCTCTTATTATCCAAGTGCAGCCTTCCCTACACCTAAAAGCAGCAGCACTACAGGTCAGATGAAAAAACACCATGTTTTACATTCGCTCATTCTTCCTTCCAAGACGAACACAATAGTCTGCATTGTAATTAAAAAATGGCTTTGTGCTCTGCTTTTTTAGCAAAATGAAATTGCGGTAAATGAATAAGAATTCTACCCTGAATTCCATCCTGACATGCTGAGAGTATGAATTATGTTTCATAAAGCCATCATACATAACTAATCGAGATGGGTGCTGCTCGCACAAGCTATTAGCCAGCACTTTAAAAGCTGCAGCCTAGTTTAGTGGAGATAATTTTAATTGACTCAAGGGTGCATCTCAATGGTCGTGAAATTGTTAGGAAAATGTATTGCAGGGAAAGAGCATTCCCTCAGCTGTGGGGAGCACAGTCAATGCAATCTAATAATGCTCCGGGTTTCCAACTGCTGGATGCATTTTGCGATTGGAAGTGATTGCATTGAGGATGTAGATGGGCCACATAAATGGAAGCTTTTATTGCTGGTTAGCACAATTACTGCAACTGTCTGCACTGTGTTTGCATCTGCTGGAGCTTGGTTAAGATTTTTGGAGAGTCATATAATAGGAGTAGAGTTGTTTTCACAATGAGCTGCTTCCCTGGCTATTTGCATGAAATGCTTTCTTGGGGTTTTCTGCTTGTCTTCTGCAGAGGATAAAACATACGAAATGGGCAGGGCCCTAACACCACTACCTGAAGAGCCCACTCAGTTGTGGTAAATCATTGATAAACAAATAGCTCAAACCAGTTATAATGAGGCATCCCCCCAGACTCTCCAACATTATCTGAGAATCTAGTTAAAGAAGATAAAGAATATTATAAAAAAATCCATTCCTTTCTACTGTATCTTGGGAGTATTTAGCAACTTGAAAGAGACCTTCATTCAAAAAACCCCCAACTAGAGATAGTGTTTGTAAAAATCATTTTCCTCTCCCTCTCCATTTTCAGAAGGTTTGTTTTGTTGTTGCTTTTTACTCTCTTATTTGTAATATTTCTTACTCCTGCACTTCTTTCTTTCTCTTGTTTATATTTTAGGCAACAAATAGTTTATTGATTTTGAATAAACTCCATATCTGATTTTCTTATTTAATTTAAAGCAGGGGAGTTATGTTGTCCAGTTAAGCAAAGCTCTGCTCCTTTCACACCATTGCCCATATTGCCATGGGTTCACTGGGAGTCACCACAACCCATCATACAAGGACTTGGGTGTTATGCTGAGATATTTCCCTTCAACAGAAATCAAATCCAAAGTTTCAGCCCTCATCTTCAAGGTCTGCTTCAGGGCTGGCCTCTGCCACCTCTGCTCAATGGGGTCACCCCACAGCTGAGATCCACAGCCATGGGAAAAGTGCTCTAGACAGCCGCAGTGGGACACAACATCTGCAGGGGATTGTGAGGCTGGGCTGGGATTCTCACCACTGGAAGAACAAAGACTAGGACTCCCTCTAGACAATGATTCCCTCTTCTGCTTTGGCTTTTCCCACCTGGCTTTCAAAACAAATCAATAACGGGGAGGAGAAAGAAGGAATTAGAAGGAGCAATTGCTTTAAGTGAGGATTTTTCATGTGCTTTGAACTCTGATCAGTACTACCAGGAGACTGCCTCAGCTGAGAGCCTCCCAGCGTTGTGCATACGGCATTTCCCTCGAAGGGACAGGCATCTAAGAGCTCCTTTTGCCTTTGATTTTGCCCAACACCCAGAGAGCACAAGCAAGCAGCAGAGCCCTCTGACAGGTTGTTGGCCCTGGTTTATGTGCCTGCAAAACAGATCAGACCTTATCGTGGCTGAGCCAGACACCATCACACCCCCGGAAGGGCCCCGGGGCCCCAAAACCACAGCCTCACTTGTTGAGCCAAATCTTCCAGCTTTGAGTCCTGCCAGTGCTGGAAAACCAGTGTGCTAAGCTAAAGCTGCTTATCTAGCTCATTTGCAACCAAATTTTTAAGATTAACCAGTCTACCGCTGCTATAGCTAAATATTTAATTGGCCTTGAAACAGCAAGGGTAACATAAATCAGGATGCAACAACTTCTTGTTAGCCCCAGGAGACACAGCACCTACTCTTACAGAAGCAAGTAAGGAAATGTAGAAGTCTTTGATGATATTAGCAGAGATATTTCAAGAGAAGCAAATATTCCACTCACCTCTAAGGCTGGGACACTTGCACAGCAGGTGCACTGAGCTGGTGTGTGCTGCAGTTACCTTTGGCACCACAGATTCAGCTGTGCACATCTCCTTTTCCAGTCCGTGGGTCAATGTATTAAAAATATTAATTTTTATTACTAGGTTTGCATGCACACAGCTGCAGTTCATTAGAATGGATCCATCATCTCTCATGTGGTTTCATGTAAATTTAATTACAAGTAAAACTGGGTGGAAAAAAGTTTTCCTGGTTTTTTTTTTTTTTTTTTGCTTCTCTGTCACACCCAGTGATGGAGGTTAATATCAGACAGGATGCTGTGTCCCAGCTACAAGAACAGTGGTACCCAGCAGTAATTAGGGATACTTAGGCTCATACATATGGCATATGTTTGGGAGGGCTTTTTGTTTGGTAAAACAGTACAATAGTCTCAGTATTAGAGGTGATTATCTTCACTACACAAAAAAAACCCCACTGCTTGGGTTTCTTCAAACCTGTTTCAAGAAAAACTAAAATCCTAGAATTCTTTTGGCTTTACAATACCTCTACTGATCATTTTCATTGAAAAACCTGGCATATTACTCTTTTTATCAACCTAGTCAGTCAAAAATGGCTTAAAACACACTGTAGGCCTACACACCAGGATTTAGACTGCAATAATCTGTGTTAATTGCATTCCAAATCCTGTATATTGTGTCTCACAATATAGAGGCTACCAATATAACAAGTACCAAGCAAAGCTTTTGTCTAAGAGGAAGTGGTAAACACCAGTCTTTAACCTTCCACAGAAAATGCTTTCTGTAAAATTGAAAGCTAAATTGAATATCTCTTGGGCACTGATTGCTCTGCTTTCCACAGAGCTAGAGACACACTTTGCAGACAGCAATATACTTTTCAAGAATGTTTGGTGCATTAACCACAGAATTACATATAAATAGTTCTGACTAAAGCTTGCTTTTAGGTACCAGTACAAAGTGTGCCAGGAGGAGACAAAATGTACTTAAATACCTATTCAAATTTTATTTGAAGAATAAAAATTAGCCTCAGTTAAAACTTTTCATTGCTACATCAATGCCAAATCCTTATTTGCAATATATAGAGCTAAAGTGAATAAAGGGATCTATCAGTTCCAATCCTGATCCTTAGATACTCTATCATTATTAAGTACAATCTTTTTAAATGAATGCAAAATTACTGTCACTCAAGGTAATAAGTTCCAACCATGTAACTTGACAAATCTATCATCATTATTACCTTGCATTTTTTTCCTCTCTCATTGCAGTTGCACAATATTGGCTGCTTTAAAATAATTGTTATTTTAATGAAGTAAGACCAATTTAATGAATTCACATATGAAAAGGTCTAAATTGATTTTACATCTTTCCTTATCAACCTGGACTGCAATCCCTGTCATAGAAGTACAGGCTCTTCAAAAATAATTGTTCAGGACCAAATTTAAAAGCTTCAGTGAGAGCTTGATTTGATCTTCTATGTAGCCCCCAATTAAAAGAAATACACTATAAAAACATGGTTGTTTCAATACAATAATAACTGAATTTAATACATTTATTAAAAACCACACAAAAATATGTTAAAAGCAAGATATATAGATCAAAGAACAAATGTTTAATTTTACAGAAAATGTTCTCTCCAGATTTTCTAAGCAAGTGGCAATATCCTGCTGTACTGAGCTTTGTGATCGTAGGTTAACAATTGCTTCATCTAGAAAGTAAATCACCTTTGTGATAGCAAAGTGGAAATCATGGTTTTTGAAAGCATGTAAGTAAGTGCCTGAGACTGCCTATTTCCAGATTTACTTTTTCTGCCTATTCAAACATCACTATTATTATATATACAGACATTAATGTACAAGGAAGCTTAAAAAGCTGAGTATAACCACTCACTCATCAACTGGGCCAAAGTTCAAATAGAGGTCACTTGATGCTACATGCCACTTTTTCTAGTATGTCCTTTTCCAAAAAGTAAACCTTTGCATAGGAAAAATCTTTTATGCAGAGTAAAACAATTGATTTTAGAAGGATCAATATTTCATTTAGTATGCACATTATGCATCACTGCATAATGCCTTAATGGCTGGAAATGAATCACATCCAGAAAATCTAAAACTGGATCCTGTAATAAATATTAGCTTGCCTGTCAGGCAATCAACCAGAACATTTCTGATCAATCTCTCCATCACATGCTTGAGTCAAACCAGAGCCCTGTCACTCCAAGGGATAAACAGCAGAGGCTGAAGCTTGAGATCTCAAATGGGAATAGGATTTTTACACCCCATCTCCAAATTTGACATGAGGAGTCCCATTGACAAAGAGTCTTGGCTCAGTCTTTGCAGGACTGTGAGCAGTGGCTGAGAGCCAGGGGCACTGAGCAGTCCAAAGCAGGGACCCCCAGCACTGACCTGAGCAGGGGCAGCCCCAGCACAGCCTCTGCTCCAGGAGGGAGAGCACCCAGCTGCTGCTCTGCCTCTGCACTCCCAGCAGGCACAGACACAGCCCAGAACAGGGCTATGCTCTCAAGGCATGTTTGCTTTTCTTGGTATGCAATACTTGCACCTCTGCAGACTATCATGCCTGCTTCAAAATTAAGGAAAAGATGATTTATCTTACATTTTAAATAATCTCCATAGCTGAGCTGCACAACAAGTTTCAAGGTAAGTTTTTTAGCTATGCACTACATCTACAAGCATCTCTAAGTGGGTGGTTGGTAGTTAAACACTCTCTCTGGCAGGGCTTCTTGGGATATGATTATTGGATTTAAATATTCAAATCCTCTCACCTGAAAGCAACACTTCCATTCTCTTGCTGAGCACTTCCAGTCTAGATAACTTGTGAGAATATTTTTCTATTCCCATGCTGTATTCTGTGTTTGCCAACAGCAAATTGATTGGAGGTCAGAAATAAAAGCCAAGTCACCCCAGTTGGGAAGGATAGCTGATTTCTCATCTACCTACGTGGTTATTTTGGGCATCCCACAGTGCTAATTTGGAAAGACAGGAAAAGTATAAAGTGGAAAAACAGTAAAAACCAAGAGTATTTTCAAGCAAATTTTGGGTTTTTTCCAAATGCACTCAGAATTATAGGTCAATATGAATGCTATTAGCATTAAATAGCAACACTACTAATTGAATCATTAGCACTCTTAATAGCTCTGGTTTTTTTGGGCTGCTAACAAACAACTTAGATTCTCTCTCTCATTATATCATTTTTCTCTTCCTTTATCTTAGGGTCTAGCCTGACTTGTAGTCTTCAAATAAACTCTCAGTGCCAGAAGTATGCCATGCACTTTTTAATTTTAGGTTAAGTAAAGATTTACCATTCCTCTTCAGCTTAAATCATGGACCATTAACATCTTCCAGCAACCAGAGGAACCACTAAGCAGCACTGTTCTGACATATTTGTAATATACTGCATTGGATCACATTGCTTTTTGCATTGGAATGAAATAGAGTTTTGTCTTCTGGCTGATACACTTGCAGCTGTATCAGTCAAAGAATTTAATTTGATGATGACACTCTGTGATTCAGCTCATGTTGCAGTTGGCTATCTGTAGATGTTGGCTGGAGAGGATAATTTTTCTTTCATTTTACATAAACTGGCTGCCCAAAATATCCACAAAACTTGATATATTTTTGTTGATGACAAGAGCTTTTATATCCAAACAAACCCTAGCAAGTGGCAGTTGAGGTAATATAACAAAGTATGCAATGACAGAAGAGAATTGATTATGTTAAATCATTCTACATTAGTTGCATAACCAGCACTCATCACACAAGAAGTCATCCATTGACCTATTCAAACATATTCTTATCAAATGCACATTACTCTGTTTGGCCTTTGGGGATGTTACCAAGGATCTTGGCCAGAACAGCCCAAACAACAAACCTCCCATCTCTCCTCATACTGTAGTTCAAGATTGATACTAGGCTATAAATCAGATAAACATTTTTTAAAACCCCAAACAATAATAACTAGCAACTGGTTTTTTCTTTTACATAGGATTTTTTTTCCCATAATAAATTTACCTATGAATTCAACCAATCAAAAACCACAGAATCATTTAGGTTGGATAAGACCTTTAAGATCAAGTCCAACCACTAAAGTAGAACTGCCAAATCCACCACTACACCCTGTCCCCAAGTGCCTGCAGGGATGGTCACTCCACTTCCCTGGGCAGACTGTTCCAATGCTTGACAATCCTTTTGGTGAAAAAATGTTTCTTAATATCCAACCTAATTTTAAAGATTCAGAAAATGAGTGGGGATGTCTCTTCAAAATACTCCTGTCACATGGCAGAAATTCTTCTAGGAATGTGGTCTAGTCTGGCTGTTTAAAACCCCCAGCCTCGTGGTGTGTATTTTTGCATTTCCACTGGTGTGCTGGACAGGCCAGTGGGGACAGCAATCACAGCTCATTTTTCACTGAGCAAACTGCAGCACAATATCAGGACCAGACAGACCTTTTCTCCTGAACCACACCACATTATGATCTAGGAACTGAGCTTTTGTTAGGAAAGTATTCCCTGCATGACCTCAAGTGCAGCAATTCCTGTCACTTAAGCTGAGACAATCAAAGAAGATTCAAACCAAGAAATTCAGCTAGATGATGCAATAGGGAACACTTCAGGATGTTGTACAAAAAATCATAATTAACTACAAAAATCCTAGAAACCTCGTTCTACATGAACCAGACTGTGACTTAATCACATGAGCCTTTAGAAAAACCTCAAGACATAATGGGATTTTTGCAAGAACCTTCAGAGTTGACAAGCCTGCTAAAGACACATTCAGCTTCATCCCTTACTGAAGATGTTTTTATTTCCTATATCCTTTTGATATGAAATAAGCACAGACTGGAAGTATAGAGCTGCTTTTTTAGCCAAACATAACATATTCTAATATTGTACAACTTTAAACTCGAAACCAACACTGACTCATTGCAAAGTGGTGAAATTAGAAAACTGTCTTGGCCAACTCTGCAATAACTCCCCAGCACAGGAGAGCTTTACTGAAGCCATTGGTAAAAGATTCACTGCTGTCTTTTCCTGAAAGCAGTCCTTCAGTTAGTGCATTTTTTAAACTTTGCACTGCATAAAAAGTATGACCTGTGCATGGCCCAGACATTGATTTTGCACTCTGAAGCAAAAGCCTCACAAACTTATTCATGGAATGATTCACAGCTTATTATACAATGTGTTCCACTAGCACTTCTCCACCCACTGCTGATTTCCTAAAGCTCATGAGGTAACCACAGCAATTACTTACATAGAAAAGAAATATGCTGCATTATAGAAGTAACACAATATGGTTTAGCAATTTATACACAGAGGAGGAGTCAGCACCATGCCAGCAGTCAGGTCTCCTTTGGCCACCAACAATTCACATTACTGGTTTGTGGGTTGGATTTTTTTAAATAGAAAAAGGGAATTAATCCCACCAAGATTTCAATTAAAGTGTGGGTTTTCCACGAGCAATGCTTCCCTCCTCACATAGAGAAGTGCAAAGCAGTGTTACTGGGAAAATCCCAGCAATTTTTCAAATTAATCTTAACCAAGATGCTAATGGCCCATTTCCTGAATATGTGATATCACATTTTCCCAAAAGGAAACCTACTAGAATCTCAAGTGAAAAAAAAATAAAACAAAACAAAAGGAGGCTATTCCAGCCCTTTAGAAGATCAAGTTAAAAAAGCAAGTGTGGGCAGAGAGGAGACAAAAGGAAATGATTAAGTGAAATCCTTTTAGTTCTGCATGTCTTCCTCAAGGGAAACACTTGGGAAGCTCTAAAAGGTCTGAGTCTTCCAGTACCCAAGACAGCCCCACTGGGCACCTCTGGTGGGCTCTGGCCAGCCCCCTGGTGTAATGCTCTAAGGCAGTGGCACAGCACAAGAACACAAAAGGAGTAACTTCTGGGTTAATGAACATCCTTTGCCTCCTATTAATGAGACAATAAGCCCTTAATGCAAACAGATTTTCCTCTCGGCTAGAGGTCTAGAAAAAAAATTTCTCCAACATTTTTAAAGTCAAATTCTCACCATGGATCAGTATACCATTTCAGGAATAAAGAAAAAAATTACTGAGGTCACAGAAGCTAATGAGTTCTCCCAGCACACATTCAAAAATATTCTGTGCTACATATAAAATATCTGAGAGATTATTCTGAAGTCCTCAAGCCTAAGTTAGCTCTAAGGGCACATCAGCTCTGTACAAGGCAGAAGACAGAGCATGGGAAGACAGTAAACAGTGGAATCCTGTCCTTCTCTCACAAATCCTGTAGAGTGAATTCCCTAAGACACCCCTACAATTTTTCCTGGGTTTTATTTATACTCATAGCTAAGGATGTGCTGGAATCAACAGGGAAACAAAGACACTGTGTCAATAGCTTTGGGTCATCTTGCCACTAAGTCTTTCAACATCAGAAGCTGATTTTGGTGTCTGGGTTATTTTCATCACTACTGCCAATCAACAGAAGGAGAAAGGCAAACTCATCTGATTTTCATTGCCCACAGCTAAAATCTCTGTCTTAACAGAGGTAGCAAACTTAGCACACAACACTCTATTTTTGTTATAGAGTGCACACAGTGAAATACTAGAGACATGCACCAGTCACAGACAGCAATTTTACAAAAGAAGAGATTATATATATCATATTTTAGTTTTGTGTACCCTCCATAGCTGTCAAAACTAGAAAATATCTAAACTCTTTCATTCCTTTAGTCATCTGTAATGTGTATCAATCCTTATACTGTGCCAAGATCCTAAATGAAATGTTTGGGTCCAAATAATCATTTTCACACCAGGTTTTAGTCTATTGAAATAGAGACAAAATAAAATTACTCCCAAAATAGCCTAGACAAAAAATATTTCATGAACTTGCAGCTTAATAGAAAGCAGGAGTAGAAGCAAATATTTAAGAGAGATTGAAGGATAAAAGCTTTGTGTCATTTGCTGTTCCACATCTAACTAAAAGAAAACTAAGTTTTATTATTCATACTTTCTCTATATGCCTACTCTCACCTATGGTACCTCAGTTTCCCTGAGAGAAAGTGGTCCCAAGAGCAAAAGCTGCTGTTTCTCTGACCATGGTAAGGTTGGGCAGTGGTGGCATCTTCCCTCTCCACAGGTCTGATCTCAGAAATGCTCATTAGACCTCAGCCTTGACAAACAGCACCTGGGCTGAGCTCCTCTTGAGCTTTTTAGAGACCCTGGCAGCTCCCAAGAACTTGTGCTGCTTAATGAGCTCCTGCTTTTTATTTATTGAACGCTTTAGACACTTTTTTGTCTGAACAACAACCCAAGTAGAACAAAGGCCCATTTTTGTTCTAAAACATTCAAAGAAAGCTTCCAACCCAAAATGCAGCTGGAATGAAACATTGCTATGACTAAAGCCAGCTCTTTTGGGGCCCTATAAACAGTGGTCCAAAACAAGACCTTTGGAGCTCTCAAGCACTGCAGGGTCTGCAATCATGAAATTCCCTTTGAGTGGGACCTCTCAGAGCCAGTGAACTTTCACATTTTCTATGCTCATCTGATACCCCCACTCCTCAAGGCTCAACCCTTCACCCACTGAGAAGATGCAAAGGCATCTGAAGTGATTATTTCACTACCTTCAAGGCCAACTTTTCACAGGTACCTTGTGCACACTCTATATCTGTGTGCATATGCTATAGCAAATGTTCCAGGAATGCTGCTCTCCTGCATTCTTAAGAAGCCTATATTTGTAAATTAGGCCTGGAATTTAGTCTTGTGGAATTTTAAATCACATACAAATCCTTCACTAAATTGTTTAACTTAAGTTATAAATGAAGTTAAATGTTGTTAAATTTCATTTAAGTGCTGTTAAGTTTAAATGCTCTTGTACCTCCAGGCTGTGCTCCTTTCTATCCCTTTGTCTCTTCACCTACCTCTGCCTCCACATAGTTTTGGATTTATTTCAGTTTGGCTTGATTGGCTCTGGATTTTTGTTTACTTTTCCTTAGTGTTCCTTAACCATTTCTTAAGTAGCAGAGTGAACCTTGCCAATGAACTTGGCTGTGCAGTGGCTTTTATATTAAACCTGTTTGTGCTGATGCCTTTGTCCATGATTGTTTAAGCAATCTAAAAACCCTCATTCACAACATCGGCCATTGCTTTCTATTTAGCTTTAAGTCATTCTGGACCTTCATCATCATCATTTCCAGTAAGGAAACCTTCAGAGTTTCAGTTCTGTAAGGAGTTACTGCTGCAAGTGACAAAGTGTGCAGGAAAAGTGACTGGGTCTCAATCAGCCAGCTCATGTCATCAATGGTCAGTGAGCTGTGTCCAAAATGCACACTCAGATGAAAACTTGGCCTTACAAACCACATCCATCCCAATGCTCCAGGGAATCCACTGATCATTTGGGCTGGAGATAAAATTTCTTTTCTCTTTCAACCCAGAGCTCAGTAAAGAGCAGATGTTCTCAATGAAGTATCCATAATGATGCCAAAACATTTGGATTTTTTTTCCCTGAGCAGATAATTTCACATCCAGCAACGTGTGCAAGTAATTTAAAGTTGTTCCTTCTGATGCAAGACACCTCACACTTGCCTGCACTGACTTTGCTGTGCTGTCAAACTGTCTGAGCCACAGCCATACACTCACCAGTGGCTGCAGGGCTGGACACGGAGCTGGGCAGCAGCTCCCAGCTCACAGCCCAGAGCCTGCACTGGCCTCCACAGATGCTAAAGCAAAAAGCTCCACTCTCATGACCATTCCTTCCACAATAGATGCAGTCTCAGCCCTGTTCCTGGGTTTGATTAAGTCCTTCTTGAACTCCTCTCTAAGGTACATTAACACCAATCAAATTAAATGTGTGTCACCCATTTGTTCTCCAATCCTTGAAGTGATTAGGAAGCATATTAACAGTTCTGTCTTGATATGGAAAAACAAAGCTATTCCATTGTTGAAAGCAGATTCATTCCTGTTCTGATCTGAAACCCTACCCACAGAAGTGAAAACAAAAGTAATAATGCAATTATGTTCACACATTTAGCAATGATGTAACCTTAATATTGGAGTATTCTGTTTTGATTTGTCTAGTAACTTTAACCATAAAGGGACACAACACAGCCCTACTCATGCCAGGTAACCCACTTAGATTTCAGCAATACAGTTCAAACATTAGGACCCCAGCTACCAGACCTGCTCCTGTGCTGACAGCTGAGCCAAACTGGACACTATTTCCAGCATCTTTGTGCTGCTCTGCAGAAATGTGACTCCTGTGTAACCCTGTCCTCTTACAGGCAGTACACAGGGGAATTCAGGAATTTATCAAAGTTTTCCTGCTCTATCACCATTTCAGAAAACAGTGGCAGCACTGGGCAAGGTTGGCCAGCAGTGTGCACTCTTCCTGCTTTCATGCTCACTGTGGATAAATTAAATTTGGAGAACATTTGAAACATTTGTCCAACATGTACTGCTATCAACATAAAGCCTTTTCTTCCAGTCAAAGGCAAGAGTATGCAAATCCAGGCAAAAACACAGCCAGGACAAAATGTGTTTTGAATATCCTGACTGGCATCTAGTCCCTTGGGAACCACTGCCAGCAGGAGCAGATGAGCTACTCTGTGCTGAGAAGGTTTAATAAACATGGCAGTTCTCAGCAGCTCCCTGACACCTCCACCATCTGCTACAGTGAGATATTATTGTGAAACAAGAGTCATGCGAGTCTGAATGTGCTTGAGTACAGTGAAATGAATCTCTTGTTAACCAAAATGGGGTGTAGCAGCACAGCCACACACTGGGAAATATCCTTCAGTGGGTCTCCCTGTCTGGTGGCTGTGGGCAACCCTTTTAAGGGCAAACCTCTGTTTCATGAGGAGAATTATTTTTTAAGAAGGCAGAATTTTCATTCTTGGTAATTTCAAGGTTCATTAATTGCAGCACATGCAGAGGATTGATAACAGAAGATCAAAATGCAGGATCCATGCCTTAATGGACCCAGTAGAACTGAGGTGGCCTGTCACAACATTCTGTAAGTTTATTTTAAGTTTCCACAAGGTACCTGGAGAGGAAACACATCTCAGACCAACAGCATGACCAAGCCACATCAAGTAATTGCTGTGGCTGCTACCATCGTGTTCTGGCTTATCAGAAATCAATGTGAAACAATTTAAATCTGGGTGGCAGATGCTAACTGCCTCCAGAAATGTGTAACTGTCTCAGTATTATGACAAAAAAGGACCACAGCAGAAGTCCAGCTTCCTTATGGTAACAACTGGGAACTGGTTCCACAACAGCCAGGTCCCAACAAGCTTAGCTTTCCACAAAGCATCTAAAAAATTGAAGAACTTTTGCAAGCAATTAAAAAACCAACACAAAACCAAAACAAAGAACCCCATCACACAACAGAAAACACAAACTAGATACAGGCTTTGCAGAAAAGCTGCATTCTTTCCAATCAATCCCTTGATTGTATTCAGGCCTTCCTGCAGCAAGGGAAGGAGCAGCAAGGAAATCAAAAAATTAATCCCAACATCAATCAAACAGCAGCCAAGATACTTATCTGGTCCATATTTTACCTCATGTCTGGGTTGCCTAACACACCTAATCAAATCCATAGGTTTGGTCCCTTCCCAGCCTCCACACTACCTCTCCCTGTTTCAGATGCAAGACAATGTACAAAATGCATTTCAGATGGAACGATTCAACATGGAAACCATACAGTTCATCCTGAGGGAAAGATTTTCTAAAAGAAAAAGCTCCAAACCTCTGTGCACATGGTAACTTTTTGCTATGTGTTATTTTTTGCTTCCTGGACATCAGAGATAAGACATGAACTTTTGATTTCATAGTACAAAAGTTTCCTATCAATACTACTTAAACTTACCATTGCCAGGGAAGAATCTCAGCACACATCAGCCTGACAGGAAGTATGAAAATGCAATGTAACATTTCAATGATCTGGTGGATCCTTGGAATTTGGAAAACAGCAAGTGCCACTGTTTACAGACAGTCCACCTGGTCTTTAAATATCAGTCATTCTTCCCTAAAAGTTAAAAGGAATTGAAGCAGGAAATATTGTGTACTTTATCTCCCACTGGAAGCCGATTTTAATAGCAGATTGCATATTACAGGTCTATTGTAACTATGAGCCCAAACCCGATATTTCAGAGAGTTAAGCTAATGAGTTAATTTGCAGAAACTGTACAGGAGCAACCCAGCAGCCTGGCAGCCCACTATTCTGCATGTCTCACTGGTTCAGCATGGGTTTTAAGCTGTCACCTTTACTTTGCCTCGGGAAGCTTCAACCTATTACACATTGGAAATTGAAACCCATGACTGTCCACTGCTCCTGGGTACCTCCAGAGGGAGGCTCTGGGACAAAGGGGTTTGTGCTGGTTTGTGCTCTGGCTGTGCAGTAAAGGAAGGATTGTGGCTGTTGTAGTCTGCTTTTCATAATAGCAGTCAAGATACTTTCAGATAATAACACAAAATTTTAACAGCACAGAAATACTGTGAATAAATGTTAGAGGATAACAGTGACAAGGTGCATTTGGTGTAACTTGCACAGGATGAGCTCTTTCACTTGCCTTAAAGTGCTTAGTTCAGAATAAAACAGGTAGCAGGGCCTCATCCTTTCTTCCCAGCTACACAAAAGTTAGAAATCCAACCAATGCTTTTCTCAAGCAGAAATAGTATAGATGTAGAAAATCGTTACCTGCCACCAGCCCCACAAAGCAAAAGCAGGCAGTGATGTCCAGATCTCCCAAGAAAAGCTATATTTTAGAAGGCTGTTCCCTATAGCAGCCATCCAAATCCATACATCCACACATGCACTCCTCCCATGGAGGACTTCTCTTGCTTGAAGCTCACACAGTGCTAATTTGTACAGCAATGGTAATTTGGCTGTGACAAAAACCACAAGCCGCACCTTCACACGGGACCTTCCTAATGCTTCACCATGAAGCTCTCCTCATCAGTTGTGATTTCTTTCCAACTGCTCCACCTATTCTTTACTTCTAAGTCATTCCAAGATCAAGACAACTGAACACCCATTCTCCATGTAACTCTGGGATTTACAGAATCCCACGCACAGATGTGTTACCACAGTTCTCTAGTATTTCACATTAGTAACTGTATTCCAACCTTCCCTCTCTCATTGTCTTACCTGCTCACATGATAGCTGGATTATACTAAACTGTTATTGTGCTAAAAAGCAAAGAAATAAACTGTATTATAGCATTCCCCAAAAAGACCTCTGCAGCACCAGTGAGGCAGACACACAACAAGGCCACACATAGCTCAGATATTTCCTGTGATTCTGTTTGACCAGAAGGCATCCATTGCCTTGTTATAGAACTCTGCAGTTGCCCCCAGTGGAAATATCTTGGCACTGCTCTAAAGTCATGAAATGCAGATGTAGCAGTTTGCACTGAGCTGATGCTTTGGAGTTGTGCCATCGCACAAACTCAACACATTATTAATCTGGTCACAATTTCCATTTAAACTCAATGACACTTGAAATGATATGCCTTTACATTTAAATTATAGATAGCTTTGGAAATATTTTAATCAGTAATCAATTCCCTACCCCACCTAAAAACAGATGGTAAAATGTTTCAGTTAATAGCAGGACCATATGAAGGGAAAAAGGCTTAGAAATTATACTACTAAGCAACACAAAGAATGTTTAATAAATGGGCCAGACCCTGAGCTCACCAGAGTCAGGAAAAAATTCTGTCTGCACTTTGATTAAGTCAATGTTGGAGCACTCTGACACATGTTGGTATTGGCTTATTTTCAGCATAATTCCAGCAGATGCTTTTCCATAAGTATTAAAATGATTTTCCACTTGTCAATTTCTTATTTTGATAAACACTTCTTTTGTATCAAAAATGAAAAATATTATTGGATTACCAGTAGAAACATACTTAATATGAAATCCTCATAAGGGCAGGTTTAAAAATGCAGCAATGGAATTACTGATTTGAGGGTTTTTTTACAAAACATGGTGTAGCATGTTATTATATAACAATCTTGTAAGCAGTAGTTGTAAAGAATCAAACACCATCTAGTTATCTGATTAGAACCTCCTGTTCCAGCTCCAGTGTAACTATAGGGAATAACAATTAACATCTACCAGCCAGCTCAGCACTCATGTCAAACTAGCCTTCGAAGGCAAACTGCTCATTCCTACTGGTGCAGGAAATTAAAGATCAGCTTGTAATTAAACAAAGCTAATGTTTCTAGGTGCACTCAAAATTTGGTCAGATTTGAGTAGGCTTGTGTAGGAAGAAATACATCCTGAATTCTCAAAAGAAGATCCTATGACTACCATGATAAAAGTTAGCTTTGCAAAAGAAAATATTTGGAAGATGATTGTTTTAAAGGAATAAAATATTTTATGTTTTCCATCCCTCATTCTTCAGCATGACTACATTAGTCTAAGTGGAAGAATACCTCAACAGAAGTTGTGGAGAAGTACACCCCAAAAGATAAAAGTCAGTGAAGTTATGAATCAAAAGGGGCATCTTATAGGAAAAAGTGCTCAAGAACCCTGGCACTATCAGCAAGCCACCTCTGCAGAGTTAACCAGCCAAAAATCATCCAGCACCTGACCTCTGGCTGTAGCTTCAATCATCTTCCCTTACTGAGAGGACAACACTCAGGAGATACACATAGATGCTTAATTTTAGAGTACATTTCCTTCTTAACCTGACAGATCTTTCCTGCATCCTCCTTTGCCACAGAGCAGCCAAAATCATTACACAGCCTGACAAGCTGCCTTGTTGCAGCTTTTTTATTTGCTGAAGGGAAGGAGCAGCTCTAGCAGGAAGGTTAACACATGCCACCGCTGTACAAAAGGAAGATACATCACAGAACACCAATTCTCTTTTAAGACAGGTTAACTTTCTGTTAAAAGCCAGATGGGGAAAACTCAGTTTCAAGCCCCCTCCAGTCCAAATTGGTGGTTTTTGCTCAATCTTTCCAGGCCAGCCCTCAAACTAGTATTTGTCTTGCAGTTCTGTTACAAAATATACCCATAGGCAGAAGAACCTTATTTTAATCTGTTTCATGTCTTGCATTTTTCAAGACTTTTCTTTAGCAACCACTGCACAAACCCACTAAGCTTATAGCTCACCTTCCACAGAAGCTGGGTTCTGGTATTTGCTGGTTTGCAATGTACTTGCAAAAGTTATGATGAAAATAGCATTTGATGCAGTCTGGGTTAAAGTTGCTGTGGTTTCTGCAGCATTCTTTGCACTTATAAGGGAAATATTTCAAGGTACAGATAGACACCATAGCTACTACTGTCTCAAATTCAGCTGTTTTACTGTTTTCTGCTAATAACTTTTTCAAAGCATGCTGTTTTACGTAATTAAAATAAACACAAAAACACTGCTGAAGAAATACACTTAAAAGGTGAAATAAAACATGGAGTAATTATACACTTAGTCATGGTTTACCACTGGATACTCAAAGTGGAGAGTCAGAAGAGGAAAGGCAAAGAAGTTTTACCACTATTTCCCTCATGAGCACCTCAAGCACACAGTTCCACTTTAGCACTGAAGAAACTACCAGAAAACACAGCAATGAGAAATAAAAAGTGGATTATATCTTTTCTGTCCCAAAAATCTTGGCCTCAACTTGCTCAATTTTAATTTATTTCTTACACTGTCATTGTGCGCAGCTTTTTTTTTTTTCCTTCTTAAAACAATGTGCCCTTGGTAGGAGAAAAATCTAAAAAACTGACTTTGGAGATTCAGTTAAGAATGCACATTTCAGCAGGATCAGGACCAACAAACTGCATTAGGGGTTAAGATCAGGAAACAGGCTGCACTTCATAACAGCATTTTTCATTTGCATGAATTTCTGAAAGAAAACCCAAAGCATTTGGCATATGCTGCAAATTTGTTTCAAATACAAGATACTTTTCAGACCAAGGAAGTAAAATCCATTCCCTCTATAGGTAAAATGGATGTGAACAGGGGTATAAAACAAAATGAGACAAAAACCACATATTTGACAGTCACAAGTTTCTTTTCTGACCCAAGTCCTTGGTTACAGTAAGCAAAGTGTTCTTCCATCTCATGTCACCATCAGTATTTCTGCTACACAAACAACTCAGCCTGCACACAAAATGAAACATAGAAAACCCCAAATACCTGTACCCTCTTCTTACAATTGATAAATGCTATGTACAGAGCTCTCAGTGCAGCTGCTTGGGATGGAAGCATTGAAGTTATACATAATTCACAACTGCAACAACCAATGCCTTTCAGCATCTTCTCTGCTTACTTTCACTACTACCCTTTATATTCTGTGCTTTCCAAAATCCTGGGACTGCTGCTGTCTTAGAGACATTGTTGGATCAAGTATAACACCATGCAATCATCACTTCAATATTAAATTAATTAACAGCCTGTGTATTTCACACTTAAATATCATTATTGTCACACTGACCTAATCAAGATTATGACCCAAGGAAGGCATGTGCCATCAGTGAAGTTCAAAAGCAACCAGATTTATTTCATTCAGAAGTTGTCTACAGTCCTTGGACTTAATCTGAAAAAATCTAAATCAAAGAGACCTAAAACCTATGTGGCCCTCCAGTTCTCAAAAAAAGAAAAAAAATTGCACCAGTAACTTATTTTCTTCATGACATTTAAAGACAACCAGTTTTGTTACCTGGAACATTTTTTTAGAAATACATCTAAATACAGAACACTGAACTGGGTGGCTCTCGTATAACTTGGACAGCATGTACAGTGATTTCTGTCATAAGATTGCAATTCACAGGTAAGTTCTGCCTCCCCACTCTGCTCTGTTTCCTAAGCAGCCTGCAGGATCCTTGTTTAATCTGCTTTTACAGCCACTGGATGAGAGCTGTGCTGCAAACAGAGCACCAGCATTGACCTCTGCTCTGCCAGGGTTTGCAGAGATTTGCAGCAGGGTCACTGAAGGAATAGAACCCAGCAGAGTTTCAGTGATCTCACGAGGGCACAGGACATTTCCACAAGGGAGGCACAAAGAACCAAGGCCAGTAGCTTTGCAGCCATGTAAAGAACAATTTCCCAGCATCAGGATCAGTGCTGTGCCAGTTGCTGTACCAGGAACCTACAAATTACCCCTTAGCAATGCTTTAATTCCCAGATGCCTTCAGCAGATTTGGGGTTCCAGCTGAAGTTTCATTTGTTTTCTGTTCATTAGGAACATTAAGAACTGATCTACCTTAGGAAGCACCAGAAGACTGAAATTTAAACATTGTTAGGTCTAGTTCCAGCAGCTGCTCCACCTCCTTGTGCTCAGAAGGAGCCTGGCTGGTCTCTCCACCACCTTCAACATTTTCATCCTGCAAAACTGCTTCAAATAAATCCATGCACTAGAAAAGGATCCCCCAGTCACACCAAGAGGACTTCACTGAACTTCATAGAACTAAGCAAGCAAATGCATCCAAGAATGAACCTTCTGTGGAGGCTCATCAATCATCCCCAGATTACTTAAGTTAACCATGCAGTGATTTACCTCTTTGAGCACTGAAATATATTTCTAAAAGCAGAGCAAGTTCTATCATTACTTCACTGAAGTGGCAAAACACAAAAAATTATGACATGGTAAGAGTATTACATATGCATGAAGTGTTCCTGTTTGCTAGGATAACACTGCATGTTGGTTGGAATTAATTTTCCAACTAGAATACAATGTTATTAATGAAGCATGACAGAAAAAAGAAATCAAATATGTTGATTTAAAAATCAAGTAATGTCTTTGTGCAGCAATCAGATACAACTTCAGTAATGAGTGTGTTATCATAACCCATGAGAGACAAACAAGCACTTTCAGTGTAGCAGTGAAAGAAACCTTTCCTGACTCAGGCAAGCAAACCAAGAGGGATTTTCAGAAACAGACATTTGACTCTGAGCAAGACAAATTCTCAGGGAGCCACAGCCTCACACTCAGAAGTGTCTCTGAAGTTACACAGTTTGTGTAGGAATCAGTAACACCTGCATGTTTTGGCCCTCATCTTGCTTTCCTGAAGAGAAACACCAAGATTTCACACCAAGAGTGGAACAAAAGTGTTTTTGCTCCTTCACTCAAAGACCATGATTTATCCTTAGCTGGTCTGTGCAGGGGCAGCCAAGTACAATTTACTGACCCATTCACTCCCAGCACCAAGGCTGGATGCCAAAGCTGCAAGGAGGTACAGGGAGGATGAAAGCAAGGGAAAGGTGTAGCAGCATCCTGGACAGCCTTCCCACCCCCAGAGTGGGTGCTGGCCTCTGACAGGAGCAGCACACACAAGGAGGGTGGATGGCATCCATCAGCCTCAGTTCCCAGAGGCTGAAACAGGCAAGGAGGCCAACTCCTGAGGATTAGGGATTGACAGAGGTGAAAAGTCACTGGAGAATCAGTCCCAGAAGCCCTCTGTATAGACTGTCTATGGATTTTTCTGAACACCACAAGGAAATGCAGACAAATGGGTGATTTTGTTTCTGCTAGTCAAGCCTTCTGTTCCTCCCACATTCCTCTTCTCGTTCATTTCAGTATCCAGGCCAGACAAGTCTTTATGAAGCAAATATCCACTCCAGCCCCGAGCATCTGTTCCACATATCCCTGCTTAGGCAGAGTTCTCAGCTCTTGCTGCTTTTCCTCCTCCTCTTCCTCTGCCCACTCTCACATCCACAGCCAACCTCTCACTTCCCCTCTTTCAGGTTCAGTTCCTCTGCCTGTTTGGCTCCTGTAGGATCTGCCACTCACACACTCCCAGCTCCCCAAAGGTACAGAGAGACATTAGGAAACAGCTTGAAATAGAGCAAAGAAAAAGGTTTTGGTCTTGTCCTGAAGCATCTGAAGTCTGCAGTGCTGCAATTGTTTTAAAGCCCCTTCAAACATAGTCCTAGCAAAGCCTTGCATTATTGCATTTCCTGACAGCAGCTTTCAGATGTTTAACTCCCAGTATGTGTCCACAATGGTGTGCACATGTGCAATAGTTAATAGTTGATACTGTGATCTCCTAGTTATCCAAATGGCTATTAAGCCATTAGCCATAACCTGAGCCTGAGATGTGAATGAACAAGGTGGGGACAGACGGAATCATTCAGATCAGTCTGAAAATTATTTCCTAAATAACCTTCGACACAGTATGCTCCAAAAGCTGCTGTGGACTAAAGCCATCTTTACCAAACAATGCAGAAAAATCATCTGCTGTGTGACTGCTACCAGAAACCACTGTGCACTGCAGAGTGGGCAGACATCTGCTACATCTGCTTCAATGAAAACCCCCGAGGGATATTCTGCAGTTTGGCACCGCAGCTGAATGTTATAATGTCAAATATGAAGCACATAACACAGCAGGGTGTCCAGGGACAGGGAAAGGCAATCCAAAGGACTGCCCTAGTTTCTGTTAAAAATAGGTCAAAGAGCTGGTATAATCAAAGTCTGGCAGTGCATACTAATTACTGACAGCATGTCTCACACTTGCATTGACTGCAAGCAACTCATACACAATCTTATTAGCTAAACACACAAGCAGCCTTTTCAGATATCTAATATTTGAAACATACATGTAGGCTTCCTATCACTGCAAGAAATTGGTTTTACTCTGGATGACCTGTCAGATTAATTTCCAGTTAAATCAATAACAAATAGAGATATACTTTACAGGTAATGATTTAAAATTCATTAATATATATTTGCTGAATAAATGAATGTTTTACACTATTAATATCAAATAGCTTGTGGATGTTAATTATAGAACATGAGATTGCTGCACAAGTGCATAAAAAACCCACCTGTGATAGCACTGGCAGATAGGAAAAGGAAACAGAGCAGAGAAATTTTACACATTTTTACAGGTAAAATGTGACTGAGATAAAAATCAGTCTCCATACCCAGAAATTAATACATATCCTTGACAACATTGTATTTAAGGCTGACCAGAAAATTCCTTTTAATTTGATCAGAAAAGGACAATGTTACTGTGTCACTGAGATAGACCATCACCAGTTTAGTCTCAGTCACAAATTGCTCTACATATCCATGCTTGGGGAGTTGGCAATGCTACCAGGGAATGGAAAAGGCTGAGAAATCAATTTTGCAGTTTATACTAAAACAATACATGAATTGACATTTTAAACAAAGGCTCTTTCAGAGGTCCCAAACAACCTCACAGAACCCTCCTAAACGAACACCTGCAATGAAATAAAGAAAAACCTTGGCTCTGAAAGTGATGTGATATAACAATGATTTCAGTTAGATGCATCCATAACTCACATGTTGCTAAATTATTGACTTGGCTGTATCACCTCTCCTCTTCGATCTGTTCACCCTACCAGAAAAACCTGAAATAGCAACAGGATTATGGATTTCTGCAGTCTAAGAAAGAATTGCAAATAAATGCTCTCATAAAATTATTTTTCTTGAAAAATTTCTCAACTTTCAGGGGGTGGGATAAGAAAACAGCTAAGTTTTTCTAAATCGCTCTGGAATTCGCACAATTTTAGCCGAACAACAAATGCATTGCAAAAGTTTTTCTATTCATGAACAAAGGAAAGGTTTCCTCTTCCTGCTCCAACGCAAATGTTTTGGATACAGCCCATATACATAGGACTTGTTAATAGCAATTTGCTGCTCACACAGCAGAGTGGACTTAAAAACCAGAAAATGCACTTGTCCCTTCAAATGAATAGATTTCACAATTACAGCAGAAACCACACTCAGCAATACAAAGAAACTTTCTAGTATTCTTAGTTTCAACTTAGAAACAAATAAAAGAATCTCATTTACTTATAATCTTTATAAGGGTAATTTATTTTTAATGATTGGGTAATTCTATCCTTTAAGTTGAAAGAAACTCCTGTCTCAGCAAAGGTCTCATGCTGAAGAGTGCTGTTGGTTGTGTTTTGCAATCAGCAATGGAGAGAGAGCTGGCTGAAGCATTGTTTGCCCAAGAACACACAACTAAGTGTTACTTGTCAGGAAATAATTGTGTTAATTTAAGGCATTTAAATTGGATAGGCTAGAATTAATGGCTGTGTTTCTCAAAGTTAATTTTTCCTATGGCATTAGATACTTGCAAGATGTATTCAGAAATACTAATGCAGGAAATTATCCAACCAGGCATGGGAGAAAAGGGTACCTGTGAACACACTTGGCCCCATAAGGTCATTGGACATTCAGGTACCTTCAGGTTTCACTGGCACTAAGCATTTTTGTGCTGATTTCATCTTGTACAAGCAGCAAGTCATTACAACGCTTTTGACCCAAAAATTGTTGCTTCAAAGTCAGGTTCTTCTGACAAACACATCAGTCCTGAAAATCCATTCATCCCTCCAGAAGGATTTTGCTGACAGCATGTTCAGATACATGGGGAAAGAAGACCATTTTAAGAAGTGGATGTGTATGGATGGATTAGGCACGTTAAGAAAATTTAATAATGTGCCTGGAAGAAAGCTATCAATTTAGCAAATAATCAATATCAGAACTCTGCAAAGTAATCAGAGAGCATGTGAACTCAATAAAATCTATTTAGACTAAGTAACCTCCTTTTCTTCTACCAAGACTCTCATTATTAATTCCAAATTACATAATTTCCAGCTTGTTTATTAAATCTAGACAACCAAAAGGAAAGACAGGCAGTGACACAGCAGAATGATGTGGCACAAAGGCTGTAATTAGCAGCATTTCCTGTACTACATGGCAGGACACAGAAGCTGTTTGAGTGTTGGTGAAATCTACAGGAATACTGATGGAAACGCTGCATTTAAGAAGCAGTGAAAATATTTTTATGAAATGGTCAATTCTGCTCTATAAATAATGGCAGCCTCTTCAATTTTCTGATGACAGCATCGATGCTGGGAGGCAGGATCAGCAGGAGATTGAGCAGTGAAGAATTACAGTTCTATACCAATCCATCATTCAGTGGAGGTTTTCTAATGCTCATGGCTGCTACTCTGTTGAAACCAGCAACCCACACAGTAACTGCTTCAAACTCTCTGGTTCCAGCAGTGCCAACATGGACAAACTTGGCTGTAACAATTCATTAGTGAACAGCGTTGAAGTCCCTGTAATTCAAAAATCAGCACCTTTCCTAATCGCTCATCTCTGTGCTTTCAAGGCATGATGTCCTTTACCATTATTTATTGCACATTGTAAAAAGGATGGAGGAGAAAATCACATTATAGTCAGATCTTGGCAGTACTCTTAAAACAGAGGATTCTTCCATGAACAATATATTATGGACACTTTGGAGTCAATCAAAGCACTGTGTCTGTTAACTTACAAGCTCAGAAAATGCAGTCACTCAGCATTTGTTTCTCTTGACCTCAGCCACAGACTGATGAATTCTCTGCAAGCACAGCCCAGCTCATATTATAAAACCTCACACTTAAGAGATAAAAAACCCCTCAGGCTCACACCTGACCAATCGATTGTAGCAGAACACTGCATCCAAAAATTCATTGTATAAACAAATCAGCCCAGCTTATTATTTTAAGAGATAACTAAACCTTGTGAAAATGACCATCAGACATTGCTGAGCACAAATACAAAACAAGAGCTCCACAAAATTCATCACCCTTTTTTTTTAAATTTCTATAACCCAGAAATTTCCACAAATACTTTCCTTCTTTAAAAACCTGGAAGCAAGAGCTGCATCCCATAACTAATATTATGGGAAACTACTCTCCCCTTTGATGTTAGTTAATGATAAATGAAGTTTCATTCATACAATGAGCAAGCACAGCATCCCTTATGTGAAAGCTTCTGACCAAAGTAGATTTTTCTGTCTAATCCCCCTCAAGAAATAGATCTTAGGCAATCATACAACACATGTGTGCTTGTCCAGCTATCTGTTTTCCCAGCAGCTTTTCAACACCAATTTGAGCTCTATTTGCACTTTAAGAATATTAAAATTCTACAAGTTTCCCAGAAATTGGAAGCTATGCAAAAGAGATGAGCAAAGAGACAGATGCATAATTTTATTTTCAAGCATTTAACCCCTTCTCCTATCAAAACCTCTCCCCAGTACAAGCATCTGGAGAGCCTCTACCCCAAAATGCAGGAACAGGCACAGAAAGCCAAGCTCAGGGCAGGCAGAAACTGCTGACCAAGTCCAGGAGCAATGTCCTCAGAGCCATCCCTGGCCACCACTCCCTCATCACCCTTGATGCCCCTGGGGTTCCCTCCAGCACTGCTCAGACACCTTAAGAACACAGCTTGCACTGCCTGATCTTTGCTTACTGGCACCCACCAGTGCGTGCCTGTCTTGAAATAACACTTTAGTTAAAGAATCTGAAAAGAACAGACAGGTACAAGTTATTCATTATGCAATTTTTAAAGTCTTGTGTATTTTAATTGAGATACACAAAAACAAAGCCCGCAAACTCTTCTGCAAATGACATCAATACTCATCTACATTAGACAGTGGAGAGATGCTGAACCTGGTTCTTAGCTCCCCAAATGTACCAAACCTCCCTTGTTTTAATGCATTACTTATTTGTGCCCTGCTTTATCAATTTTTGGGACCTACTTGGACAAAGTTTTTTGGTTTGGTTCCATTATGAAAGCCAAGTTCCCTCACAGTGCAGAACACTTTCTCTACAAGGTCTATAAAAATTCAGGCTCGCTTTTCAAGTAGGGCAGAGCAAAAATCAGCAACAAGAGTAGAGCCTTAAGACAATACCTGAAGTGGCACACAAAATATTGAAATTCTGATAATGTAAGTCTTAAAATAAAAATCTGATGTCTCATAACTAAGTCATGAGACCTCATCAGTTCACTACAACAGTCTCAGTGCTTCCTCTAAAAGCCAGGCTGTCTCCAGGGAGCCATCTTGCTAATATTTCTCAGTAGAACGTAGTCTGAGCACAATTGCCACTAATTTTACTTACCTCATTTGCTTGGTATCTCAGATTTTTATAATGGCTGGCACTTCTGATGCATTTTAATATCATTTAAAAAGGAAACAGGCTGAATAAAGAGAAGAAAATGCTATTGTCTCCTTTCCCTGTGTAGCTAAAATCTAATTGCAAACCCATTTTCCTGGCACAGCTACCAGTTTTTCACACAGGTCTCATTCCTGAAGATGTGCACTGCAGTTGAGTACAAGGAATTAAGAGGTCCCAGAGCAGCAATTGTTCAGAAGCACAGCCAGACCCTGGGCAGCCTGTGGGGAGATGGAAAGAGCCCTCAGCACTGAGGGCAAGGGTCTGGGTCTGTAACTGGGAGCAGCAAAGGGCAGGACCCATTTCTTGGGGGATGCCTGGGGGGAGGCTGCACAGCAGGGCAGAGCTCAGGACATGTCACAGGAGCACAAAAGGCCCTTTTGGGGGGCATTTGTGCCAGATGGACACCAGTTCTGTCCCCTCTCCCCTGGATGCTCCTGCTCCAGCAGCAATGGCTGTGACCTCTGCAGGCTGTTCAGTGTGCTCACAGAGCCATAGGATTGGAAATTAGCAAATGAATATTTAATCAATTAATATCAGGCAAGTGTGACAGACTCAGATAAGCCAGTCTTTTCCACAGTGGGAAATCACTAACGTTTCATTAAAAAGAGCATATTTCCGTGCATACCTGGTGTAAAACAAGTAATAAAACAAAGGAAAAATAAGCCCATTTCCGCAAACTCCTCTACAGATTTTTTTTTTTTCATGTATAACACAAGAGCATCAAGGCTTTGGTAGCTATCTAAGAAATAAAAATTAAAAGCTGTAAATTATTTTAGTTTTAGACTCACTGGAAAGGAAATTACCCCACACTTCTCATGGTTTTTATTAAACATCCCAAATTCAGATAATTGTCTGAACCTCATCCCCTGGGAAGTTCTTCTGTCAGAACCCCAACAGGGCACCTCTACCACAACCCTTTCCACCAACCAGATTTTCCAGCAGCCCCTCCCTGGGCACCTCAACCTTCCATGGGAGCACATTGTGTTCCCAGTGTTTAGGCATGGCCACAGGAGCAAGTCTGGGTCCATTGCAATCTGGGAACTTCTTTCTCACCCACAGAGATCATAGGGGGGAAAACAAAAAATAAATTTAAAACTAAAAAAAATTAATAAAATAAAGCACAACTAATAATTTTTTTAAAGGTAGACACTTTTGTTGTCACCACATGCACACTCTGCAGGCACAATTACTGAACCAGTTGTAGCCCAGGTATGATTTTCAGTGGAAGGCAAAAATGAATTGGCTGTTTTGTCACACCAGCTTCCACAAAGCTCTCAATGAGGTTAAATTACCAGCTACAGACACAGGTAAGAGTGGCCCATCAAGACCATGCTTTTAAGGGTTTTCATGAAGGATACAGGACCTTGTGCAACAGCTACTGGGGAGTGCTTTTCCCTCAAGTGCTCAGAGCTTTTAGCTTTTCAGAGATAATTGGCTTCACTCCCCAGAGTGGATTTATGCATGCTTATTTCCATGGATCATTTTTTATCTGTGACAGTAATTGCTGTCCCTCCCCATGTGCAGTTTTCACCTTACACAGAGTTAGACAGACCATGCTGCTGTTGGATGCACAAGGCACTGATTCCCCAGACCTCCACCTGCCCAGCTCCAAACCCCACAGTCTCAAAACTTCTGGCTGATCATGAGCTCTCACAGACCACCAGCCACCTGAGCTGTGAGTGTGTTTAATTCACAGCAGAGATGCATTCTGCCTAAAGAAAAATATCTGAATATTCCCTTTCAAGTGTTGGTTGAACATAGCTACATTCACCAGCAACTTTGGGGATAGTGAATGGGCACTTGGCCAGGATTTTCCTGCCTTGTCATTCTCCAGTCATACTCAAAACAGCACGAGGGTTGTCAAAAAGAAAAAGCTTTCAGTGCCACAAAGCCATCATATTTCAGAAATGTCCTTTCTGGGATTCCTTGGTTAAAAAGCCTGGGCATGGTGGGAGGTAAGGAAAAATATTAATTTTCTTTTTTCATCCCCAGGAAAAACAAACCCCACCAATATCTTTTTCACTTGAACATGGCTTTTCTTCTAAGAAAAGGAAAAATACTCTGCTATATTTAAAAAAACATAGCAACCAAACCAACTGTTCTCTAAGGCTTTACAAATACTCTAAATCCCTCACAGAGGGAGACTTGCTTTAAATGGGAATTTGCAACCTATGTGTGGATTCTGCCAAAACATGCAACTTCTACCCTTTGGTTCACATACAAGGATAAGCCATGTGCTTGGGAATGAGATCCTTCTCAGTATGTAATTAAGAAAAAGTATATTTTAGAGCAGGAAAGCTGCCCTGCAGGTTATGCATTGAAATTCCACTACTGCACAGCTGATAGCCAAAGAGGCTTCTTCTAATAAAATCTAAATTTGCCTTTAGCCTTCCTGTAAATGTGGTATTTACCTCATGTTAACAATCTTTTAGTGATAATAAATGCACTGCAGACAAAAGAAATACAATTCCATACAGTAGAGTATCTGTGTGACAAAACAATAGCACCACATTCTTCTGTGCAGTAGCATCTGCCAAGTTTGATAAGCAACCACAAGAAAACACTTTTTTAATGTATAAATCGTGATCCATGTACAACACAGAGAAGAAAATTTGAATTGCCTGGACAAAAACCTGAGCAATGCAGTGCTCTGGAATTACCACCCTGGATTTCACTTACTTATCTGCCTTGCAGTGGGAATAGTATCACCTCCAAATACAGCCTTTTTACTCCAGAAGAAATCCCATTATCAAATTGAGAAAAAGCTGCTTAAATCTGAGGTTGGTCACAGCCTTTTGCTTTCAGAAAAGAAGTTCTTTTTTTGCAACAGTATATTTGACTATGCATGTTTTCCATGCAAGAAATTATCATACAGTGCATCTCAATATAAACATTAAAACAAACCTAGAATCCACCATATTACACCTCAAACAGTAGAACTACAATGAAGCTGGAAGGAAACACCCTGACTGCACTCAAGATTATGATTAAATCCTCTGAATTGAACTACGTAGAGTTTACGTCTAAGAGAGAAAAAAAATACCATAATACTACCCTCAAAATCAGGGCAAGAGTGCTTAGGACAGAAGAAAATGTATTTTGTTGGCAAAACACAATATCAGCCCTGTGCCAAGCCATAGCAAGCTGGGGTACCTTGAATTTATCCAGCAAGAGATCTCTCTGAGGCAGCCTTGGTTTTCCCCACACTACTTGTAATTGTGAAGAGGTTGCTGTGATTCTCCAGAAGGAAGAGAGATAAACAGCACACAAACTATGCAAACTTTAGACATTCTGTGTGAATAATAGGTCCCTCTCTCTCTCCTGTTTGGACCCTTCCTGCCCACCACAGCAAGAAAGAGCAGGGAAGGTGAAGTTTCCTCCCAAGTGCTGTGCCCCAGGCCCAGACTTGTCTCTTCAGCACGGACAGGAGCAGCTTTTAGGTACTTTCAGTATTCAAAAACCAGTTAGCAGAAGGCACAAAAGAGACACTGAATTTTGTAAGCATAAAACTTCTCAGGATGAATCTTAGAATTTGTACTTTTGGGGGTTGGTAACACTAATCCTACCACTGAAACCTCTGAGCCCCTCTGAATGGTCATTACCATGAGCATCTGACAGGGATATTATACACTCACAGCAAATACTTAAACAAGCAGAAAATCAGCCAAAGGGCTCTGTTCATTTGCATAATTTGCCAGTACCTGTGAAGTGTGTGCTTGCAAGCTGTAGAAATGTCAAAATATACTTTCAGTGGTAGATGATGCTCAATGTTTGAGTCTAGTCTTTAAATCCAGAATACATTTAATTTAGAAATATAGTACTAAGGCAAATGTCCCTTTCAGCTAAACATATTTCAAGTATATGGGCAGTTTTCAATTTTAAAAATATTTTTATGGGAATACAGCATTAGAAATATCTGCCTATTCTGCTATTTTTACAGAAAACATGAAGTTGGAGGTCTGCCAGCCAGGCATTCATAGATGAAGGATGCACTGATTCCCTCGAGTTAGGTGTTGCAAAATCAGTTGCTCTGTACAAAATTCAAACCCAGGAGGATTCAGGACTCCAAATTAAAACATTCAAGTAGATAATCAGTGATGACCATCTCATTCCCTACAGTATTGATTTTGGAAGACCAAAGAGTGCCTTCCAAAAGCAGGAAGCCCCTACTTTAATATTTATGACACGGTCACAGGTGACAAGTGCTTTTCTGGCCATTTTTGTTCAGTTCCCTCCTGCCACTGCCAAAACACAGCCTAGGATGTGGCCCCACTCCATATCTGCCTCACCATCAGGTGGCAATGCAGCAACCTGCATCCCTCCCTCTCCTGAAGCCACAGGGGCTGGCCACACACTTACTTTAACTGCTGGAAAAATGGAGACAGTGTTTTGGAAATAGCCAATTGAAACCAAAAAAAAATTTGATTGGGTTTTGTATGATAATGATTCCCTTCTTCATTTTGCTCAAAGAAAACCTATGAAGAAAGGACACTCTGGTAGTGTCTGGAGGGCAGGCAACAGTCTACAAAGTCCAGCAGGTGCCTGAGAGCTGGGGGACCCAGTTCTGCAAACCATGGGAGCATGAGGAGTCACATCAGGACAAAAAGCTCAGGCAGTGACCCCAGTTAAAACTGAAATTTCCTCCCACTCCATCAGATCACCTGGAGAAGGCTTTTTGCAAAGCAAGGAGCAGAGATAATCACACACAATGAGTTTCACCTTGACAGGCTGAAGGCTCCCTCACTGCTGCTCTGGGTCACAGGACTAACACAGCTGAGATGGTTCAATCATCAAGCACCACCTTAGTCCAACATCTAACTAAAACAAAAAAGCAGCTTAAAATCTTGGTTTCATTTCAAATCTGCCCCTGTTTTGCCTTGATGCCTACTTTTACAGCTTAAAAACCCAGGAAGGGATGTTTAGGACATACAAGATGAACTTAAAATAAACACAGGAGACTCATCTTTTGCTTAGACACCCAGTGATTCGAGCACAAAAGGAGAGATGCAGGGTGAGAGCACCCCCTCTGTCCTGTCAAACTTCTCAGCCCAGCAGTAATTATAAAAAGACTTAAGGAGTGATTTTTAAGACCTCATTTTCACAAAACCCAAATGCTGCTTTCCTAAACACCACCAGCATTTAAACCTTAAACAATAAATATGTTTTAAGAGATAAATTCTGTAGTTACCAAGAAAAATTGCCAGCGATTTCATTGGGGGTTGGGGGAGAGGTAGTTTGACCAGGAAATCACATTCCAAATCTGTCAGGCTGAATTGGGAAGTGAGATTGTCTCTTATAGGAAAAAAACACTTGATGAAAAATGTATTATTAAAAGTTACAAACATTCACTTTTGATTGAGAAAATGCTTTTTTCAACTGAAAGAGTAACTCAGTCACATTTGAATGTCCTGGATTTCTCTTTTTGTCTTGCTTTGTTACATTTATAATGCCAGAAAAGTAGCTTTTAACTAAGCAACAGCTGGAGTCAGACTCTGGGAATTATTGTGTTTTCATCTATGCTTGGTCCAACTCCTAACGAGACCACTTCCTCTGGAGGGAATCAAAGTGTTTTACATCACAGGGTCACAAGCTATGACATGTGTAAGTGCTCTGTAGGAACTCAACAAAAGCATTTGCACATAGAAAGGACTGGAAAAAATTGCTTCCATTAAGTCTTATTCATTGACTCTTAAAAATTCCTGCAAACAAATTCCACATTCTGCTTCTTGTTTTGTTTGTGAGCTGTAACATTGGCCTATGCATTCAGCTTGTGTTATGAAATTCAGCTGCACCCAAAGCAGCCAATCCTGAGAACCCAACAAAACAAGAGATGAAAAGTACAAACACCCTCCCCTCCTTCAGTGTTACTGCAGCAGTTTGAACAAAAAATTCAGATACCACTGATTCAGGTGAGAGAAACTGAAGATTCCATCTTTGCATAATTTCATTTTAGAGAAAAAGCACACACACAAAAAAAAAAAGTCCAGAAGTTTTAAATGCTCTAACCTGGAACAGAAATCTCCAACAATTTGACCTTGCAAATGAATGTGGGCTACTTAAATACAGACAAGTAAACTAGAAGTGGTATCTATGTTCCAAAGATGACAACACTTAAATTTAAATTTTTTAAGAACATTCGACCATCCACAGAGAACACAAGCATTCCTTTAAACTCATTTCATTGGACAAAGGACAACAGAAGTGTTTAAACGGCTTTTAGCAAATCCCCCTCCACCTGTTCAGTTCCTCCAGGCAGGCTCTTAATTCCAGGTCTGTTTTTGGTTAACCTGAGGACTGAACTGCAGCAGAACACACAATGCAATATCCCCTGCAGTCTGGCTGACTGGTCCATATTCTACCATCACTACCATATTCCAGCCTTCTGGCTCCAGCTGTGTCTTTCCCACTCCTTGCCCTGCCTGAGGGCTTCTGAAAAGCTGCACTTTCCCCACTGCTCCCCTGAAGAAGCACATTCCTCCCAGAAAGCTCCACCTGATCAGCCCAGTTCCGGTGTTCTGTAAGGAATATGAATTTGGAAGAAAGTCATAAAAACACAAATACTGTCTACCACAACAACGGGGGTTTACAAGTCTCCTCCTGAGCACGCAGATTTGTCTTCCCTGTGGATTAAGAGGGAGGGATGCAAAGCCAGGGGCACACTGAGCACCGTGGCGAGCTCCCCATTCCCACTGTGTGCCTCGGGGACTTCACAGAGCAAGACCTGTTTGTTCCACAGAACAGTGCCCACCTGCACTGTTCCACATTCTCCTTTCATACTCTGCACTCAGGCACCCCAGGATCTGCCTCCTCACCACAGAGATTCTCATGTGAGGCCACCTGAGCACAGCAGGACAAATCAATAGAAATGAGCACCTGTGTGAGAAACCTCTACAGCTTTCCAAACCTCAGGAAGCCTGTGAAAGAAAGAAGAGCCCAGCACACATCCCATCAGCAGAACTTAAGATTCCATCTTTGAGAGACAACAACAGCTCCTCTAAAGCAGATGGTGACAGACAAACCATTGGTATGAATATGTCTGTGCTTAGTCATCACCCAACATCCATGTCTAATAATCCCTAAATAGCTACACCACCCTATGAACACTGCTTTAATTACATTTCCCCGAAATAAAAATCCTTTAATGGAAAGAGGTTATGCCTGCCTACAAGTACTCCCCAAATTTTTGTCAAAGGAGCTGTAGGAGCCACACATAAGATGCTGTAACTCTTTAGTGACTGAGAAGAATGAGCAAAGTTGTGGTCAGTAATTACATTTCAGGCCAGAACAGACAGATAAAGTGAGGCAAACTCATCAGCAGTGACCACCTGATTCCAATGTTTTTTTTCTGTGATGACACTGTCTCTCAGCAATCTCCCAAAAGTTAACACAAACCCAGATCACCAAATTCATCCTTTGCTCCCCTGCCATCTGTCCTACATCGGCCAACCAAAGAAACACAAGTATTTAGCAAAGTGGAAAGAGCATTCAACAAAAATAGAAGTTTTTAATTACAGTGAAGCAGAAGCTCCATTGTTCTATGTGGTTTTCTCCTCACCCTCTCTACCATCACCACAATATGATTATGAAAGGATGGGTGATATCAGAAAGTGACCAAAGAGTGACCTATTACACATTGTTTAGCTTTCATGCTTAGTTACCACATGAAGATTTATACCTTATAGGGGTTGACAGCTCAATTTAGCTTACATTTACTACACTCTAAGCCAACAGCAGCAGAACACAGGTAGAAAAATCAGCATTAGTCTATAATCCTCATTTCTCCCTGCTACAAAGAGAACTTTTCAGTAACAAAAGTTGTTAAAATGGCATATTGTGACTAAACATAAAGAGATAAAGTGAAATACATATCAGGCATCTCTAAGAGTTTCTATAGAGAACAAAGTGCTCCTCACTGTCAGCCTGAAAGCAGCCACCTCCCCTAGCTCCAAGGTGTGCCTTTACACAGGAGAGGTGTGAGGACCTTTGGTATGTGGCACAGCCAAGCACACAAAGGAGCTGCAGCAGACTGAAGTGGCACAGATTTCAAAGGCTGAGAACCTTGTCTCTCTGGGAGCTTTCCACTGAAGAGCTGCTCACTTTCACAAAGCATCATTTCTTAAAGTAACCACCCTGTTGAAAGCATTGCTCAGGATTAAAGTTACTAGCAGGGAAATTGTTTTACTTATCACTGATTTATACATTATTGATATATCTTCATTTTTATCATCCCTAGGCTATTCCTATAGCTCAGAAAATAATACAGGCCCAATCAACCCTTCTGTAGAACAAGATTCAGATGACTGCCTGACCAGTTGGTTTGTTTGGTGCAGTATTTTATGAAATTCATGCTGAGAGAACCCTCCCTAAGCAAAACATTACTGAAGAAGTGTAAGCATTAGAAGGAGATCAGTGTAAAAATCTTCATTTTATAGAAAATACAAGTACACAAAATGGCACCCGGTTTATAAGTTCAACACCAAAACATTACTCAGATGTTATTTACAAGGAAATATGACACTCAAGCTGCAGAATTCAACTTCAGATCAACTTATATCATCTTTATGCTACCTTCTTGTGTGTGCTCAGCACACTGGGGTATCATGTAACAAAAGGCAGCTAATGACAAGCAAAGGTCTATCACACTGAATACTTACCATGATCCCAGGAGACTGAACAGAGCTGTTGGCAGCAGCAGGGTACAGCAGAGGGACAGTGGAGCCACAACCACCAACAAAGAAGGCTGGAGGCACCTGCTCAGATGTAACAGAGTACATCAGAACCACTTCAGACGACTGGAAGGATGTGCTTCTGCCCTTTACTGTTCCTCAGTGCAACCTTTTAAACTCTTGATCTCACATGCATCCCACCTGTGTGTCCTCCCTACCCTTTGGGATTGGGCAGTGCCCCTCAGCACTCCCTGGCTCATTGCCTTCCATACCAGTCACCTGTCCCACACAGCTGTAGCCCCTTAGGGATGAGGCTCAGCCACAGCCCCACTCCCAACCACCACAAGCTGTGTGCCTACAACAACAGGGAACTATTATCCTAGGCAGAAAACAAAAAAAGAAACACGAAAATTAAGTAAGCACTGGGAGCCAAGGTGACTGAATTTAGCTCCTTGAGACAGCAAAGAAATCTGGCTTGTCTCAGTGGGTACAAGGACCAAGTGGGTCTGCCAAGGTCACTGCCTCAATGACATCAGGCTCTGGAGCAACAGATATCACTTTCCAGATGGTGGCTACAGAGCATTATTAACAATCAAAAGCTCCAGAATCGTGGCTATAGGGCACACAAGCTCTGAAATAACTTTCCCCAGAGTGACCTGTGAAGAGTTAGGGGCAGGTCTGCCATACACCCATCCCTGTTACTGGCCCTGTGAACTCCCCCAGGCATTCAATCCCTGAGCAAGCACCTCTGACACCCCAGCAATGTCAGATTCTGGCTCACAGATTCTGGCTTTTAACTTTTACTACTGAAGATACAGTTAGGTCTGATGCCAACATTTTTATTGTGTAAAAAGAAGCAACAGAAAGGAAGTTAAGATTATCACCATCATACATCTGAGACGAGACTGAACAGAATTTAAGTCAAAAAAGAAATAGCATTGTCACTGCCTTAGGGCTTTCCTCTGCTGTCTTCCAAAGGCTGGAGATACACACAGCTGAGATGCTGAGCTTCTCCAGATATTGCAAAAATCCCTCGTAATGGAAGAAGTCTATTCAGAGAGGTCACTGTCCTTTGAGCCTCTGGCCTTGTCCCCCTCTCCTAAGTTTTAAAATCCTATCTGGCCCCCTAAAGAGGTAGAGTCTTGCTCTTGCTTTGCTGCACAGTATTTCTGGAGATTTCCACCATCCATCTCCCCCAAAAAAGTCACTGGCTGGCACAGCAAGAACTGGATCTAACAGTGATTCCCAAAAGCACTCTTCTCAGTGCTTTTTCCAAGGGAGCCAAGAATGCATTACAAGTCACTTCCAGTTCCAGTCACTTCCAGTTCCCACTGTATCCATAAGATACTCCGTAATTTAGGGCACATCATTAAACAAAACCCTGGAGATGACAAGACCAAAGAGGGATTCTGAACTGTAAAACATAGGTTCATCTGGGTTTGCACTCACTTCTTCTTCTTTGTATTGTTAAAGCACAGGGTAATGTGGGAGGGAAAGTTGTGAAAACGTTAAGGGGAACGCAGAGGAAAAGGCACAGCTGACAGTAAAATGACAGAGCTTAATTCTGCCAGATTGTCTGTAGGTGCAAAAGATTTTGTTCAGCTCTGGGGGAGCCTGGGTTTTGAATTGTTTTTATTAACTCCTTCCTCAGCCTATCAGGGCAGAAAAGCATTTGGAGCCCGAATGACTAATTTATTTATTTTTTTATTACCAAAGCAAATGAATCAGACTTCCAAAAATGTAGGATGATGGATTCTGCAGAGACACAAATCAATTTTTCTTCCTGTTATTGGTCATCCCTGCCAAGTTACAATTCATTTCAGATTTTACGCATCTGCATTTTAAATCCTCAAACAGAAGTGTTCACGTTGCAAAGTAACAGACCCCAGAGCTGGAGAATGGGACAAAGAACTACAGCCAATATGTTGTGAGCAACAAAGTGCAGATCTTTGTTAGCAGCACAATCTTCTGTGCAATCTCCCTGTTCCTCTCTGCAGCAGGGCAGGCGCCAGTCTCGCAGCCAGCAGCTGAGTTCTTCATTTCACCTATATTTTCCCAACTCCTTGCTGAAGCAGTGAACCAGATGAAGCCGGTTTGTGCTGCCTATGACAGGATATTAGCTATTGAGAGGCTGCATACATTAACTGGCAGAACAGATGAGTGCTTTAACACTTACAAATCACGGGAGGGGAAGAACAGAGCAAGAAGAGATCACTCACGTGCTCCTTGCTTAGATATGCTGATACCTTATCAGCTCAACACAGACAAGCCAGATGTGGAGGTGAGGGGAATGCAAGTACAAAAAAACCTCAACTTGTCTGCGAGCATGTACAGCAGGGGTGCAAACCAGAGCACTCTCAGAGGTGTTTAGATCCAGCACTACAGAAATTCCAGCTGTCAAAAACCTCAATCATGTATGGAAATTGAAATTCAAGCCCCTGGTGAAAAAACATTGGAGGGTCAGGGCAGGCACAACTTCCTTGATTCAGGGCAGGCAGAGAGCTTGCCTTGTTACTCACTTTCCTTAATGGCAATCTATAACTGGGAAAATTATGTGAATTCTGTTTAATCCCCATATTGCTATTTGCTCACACAGCAATTTCCATTTGTTTCAGCTCTTTAGAAGGTTATTCAAGGGACAGCACAAAATCTTAAAGGAAGGCTAAGAGATCATTCTTCCAGAAGCTCCTGTATAGTAGGAGAAAATAAAATATCTGTTGCCTTTATAGACTAGATAAAGGCTGAGGTTTCCCATATACATGTAATGTTTGTTTAAATGAGTACAGTAACTTTACATTTGAGGAAACACATTTATTTCTGTGTATAAACAGAATGATGAAAGATTAAGGACAGCTGTGCATCTGTTTATCCCTAACATATACACTATTATCTGACTCGAGGCTAACAGACATTTTAACCTCTCCTTCAGCACCTGATCCATCATTTCTTTCATACTTAAATGCCTTCCTGTGGCTGCTCACAGACTGTAGAGCTGCTGGGGGGTGGGGGGGAATGGCATTGCTCACATCACACGCAGGAATTGGGGAGAAGGAAGGAAGGGGGGAAGCTCTCCTTTGCTCAGTCTCACTCCATACCAGTTTGTTCCTTCACCTCACAGAGCCCCTGCTCCAAGTGCTGGAGCATTTGTACACAGTGCAAAGAAAACCCAAAAAATTAAGAATGGACACCAATTCCTTTAAATGGAAAGACTCAGAATTTAAACTGCAAATCCCACAGTGATTCAATTAATTTATTACAAAGATGCAGCTCTCAGAGCCACCCTGGCTTTTGGCAAGCAGTCAGAGCCCAGCAGTTTTCACCTGACTTCTCCAGTGCTGTTCCTGGTGTCCATGGGGTACCTGAGGAGTGGGGAGCTCTCAGAATAAACTGAAGGCACCTGGATCTGTTTCTCCAGGGCTGGAACACATCTGCCAGCAGCCAGTGGCAGTGGGAGCAGGCAGGCACAGAGAGCAGGACACAGCCAGCTGAGCCATCCCATGGGGACAGCAGAGGCTCCAATGTGACCATGGAGCAAAATTAAACACACAGAAACTCCAGAGCAGCCAGCAGCTGGGGCTACCCTGATATCACCTCCCTCATCCACGAGATGTTTGGACATTTACAGCCACAGCAGTTTAAACACCAGAATAATTCACCACTTTCTGAGTCACTGCAGCCAAGAGGAATATTCAATGCCAGGGGAAGGATGAATTGCTCCATTTCAATTCTTTCTAATATAAGATTTCAGGCATTACCAAAAGAGAAGGGTTACTTTTAAGTGTAAAAAGGACTAATGAAAACTGGAACAAACCATTTGCTTTCAGATAAGGTTTGTTTAAAGTTTAATGGTTTTGGACTTTTTTAAGTTTTAGCTCAATCAAAAATAAGATTAATTTTTGCAGTGTAATAGCACAGTTCTAATAACCAAGCTGATGCAAAAATGGGGGCTAAATCAGCCCTTACAGGGTAAAGAATGACAGCATGTCCCTCTCACAAGGATGTGGAAAAAGTAGTCCTAGAAATCTCTAAATAGGGAGAAGGAAGGCAATTAATTGCACATTTCCCAAAACATTTTTTGAGTGTGTTGGTTGGGCTATTAAAAACACAGTTATTTATAGAAACCTGTAAGACTTGTGTGAAAGGAGACCTTGTTAGGAGAAGTGGTAGTCATTTTGGACTGGCCAAAAATAATGTGTGCAGTGCTTTCATACCTGCAGGGCATTTCCTCAGGGCAGAGCCAACATTAGAATGCAGATTTTTTGCAGTCTACCATCTCCCTCTCCCATATTTCTAGAGGTTAGTCTTCCCTAGGGAGGAAAGGGATAACAAAGACACCTCCAAAGAATCAAAACATGGAGCACTGGCTGGCTACTTCCCTTTCAAAAGGGGAGATAAATACACACACACACCTCATTGCATGTATTATAGGCAATAACCTTCTTTCTCTGCTGAAGGAACAGGCCACACACAAGTGGGACCCTTGAGCTTTTGTCTCACTGGGGTTTTTACCCCATTTGTTCCATTTGTTTTGGTACCTGACTTTGTTTCTTATGGCTATTTAAGCTGTAACTTCATTTTTTCCCCTAACGTAATTTGAAGGCAGAAAAAAACCACACCAGGCTCCATTTCTATAAAATATGCGCATGCTCCCAAGAGCTGCTACCTAAATTTGTAGGTCTAAACTTCTGAAATGGGTGTGCTTGCAGTTTTGGTAGCTGACACTCTGCAAAGCCCAACTCAACACAGAAGGACCAAGCTCAAAATTCTGTCTTTATTTTGTCAGCAAGACAAACCTTTCCACCAACCATCAGAGTGAAAGAGCAGCTTGTATTTTTTCACTTGTCTTTACAGTGGTGCCAACAAGAACAGATGCAGATACAGCACAAGGATGCTGGGGGACAACTCTGGGAGCAGGAAAACCTGATCCAAGCAGAGAGGGCAGGGATGGCCAACAGGGAACCTGCACCTGCCTGGCTTTCACCTGTGAGAAGATTTCTTGTTTCTCAGGGCACTGAAAGCTCTACACCTCTGAGAAGTACATGCAGTTAGAAGAATTCTGGTTATGAGCTTGGAGATTTATGTAAATTTTCTATTTACTTAAGTACTTAGATGTAATTACTCTGTTTGGGCCTACAGAAAAGCTGAGCAGCTTCCTGTATCCAAGGCATTCTTAAAAACTCAGGATAAAAAGCTGATTCTTATTTGGAACCAGAAATGTGCCAAATCAGTATCAACATGACATTAGTGGAGTGTCAAACCAGGACTCCTGTCCTCCTAGTCAAAAACCATTTTTAAGCCTGGATGTCAGTCATTGCAGTGCAGAGCCTTTCCTTTTTTCTGGTTGTTGATGCCTAACCCCACAATTTTCTACTCAATACTCCTTCCCCTTCCAATTTTTCTCTCCTATTCTTTACTAAGAGAATAAAGATGCAGGCTGTTCTAATTTGTTCCTTACTCAGCCAGCAATTTACACAAAGCTCATGGAAGCCTATCTTCTTGAAGTCCTTTACACATCTGTTCAGTCTGATTAAAATTAGCCAGTAAGTGAGGTAGGATGTGGGACAAGAAACTAGAAGTTGGGCAGAAAAAAAAATCCCAAGTTATTTCCATAAAAAAAAGCAAACAAAAATACCACACAACATTTTTAACAAAATCAGGAAAATAGGAAACAGTCTGGGCCCATAATTCTCACAGGCCACTTGGCTGCTTTTACTTGAACTACTTAATTGATTCTTAGTCAGGTGTGTGCCCTTTAGAAATGTGAACTGTTCAGGAAAGGATAAAGAACCAAAAATAACAGGGTCACAATCCTGAACAGAAGTACAGATGCAAATCAGGATAAGTGCTTTTTACTGCCCATAGCACTCCCAAAAACCTCAAGTAGCAACCAAGGAAGCCATACCTTGAAGGTGTTAGCAGGCACCCTCAACAAGGTCTTCTCATGCAGCCCTGCACAATTATTGATGCCCAGAACCTTCAGGCTCAGGAAGAAAATTGCCATTGATCAATTGGCACACACAGTCTCCAAATACCTTTACCCTGTTACAGCCATGTAGTGTGTTGCACCATTACTTTTAGCCACTTGATCTCCTGGATAATTATTTTTTTCTCTTAGCAATTAATAATGCCAGTAATTACTACATGAAGTTATACTTCTTTAAAAGCATAATTGCGATTTCCACTCCCAGCTAACACAAGGTAACAATCATTTGTGTCATGAACCTTGGCATTCAATGGTGACATTAATGAACTCGGAGCAGAAATAAAGAGAGCAAATGACACATAGTCCAAGGAAATACTTGCACTATGGACTAAAACACCAAATCACAAAGTTATTTTCTTCTTCTGTCTGGGAACATACAATTATTTAGTATTCATATTACAGTGCAGTCCCATCTCAAGCTGATTTAAAGCCTACATTATAATTGCTAATGATTACTCATGAAAAAGAGACTATTATATGTAAAAACTGCAATCAACGCTAATCTATTCACCTATCCATTTTATACTGATACATTTTCTAAACAAAGCTCTGCCTGAATTGCTCATAATTAGCTTCTATTCTTACATTTTTAATTGCTCTTCTCCCCCTCCCATTTTCAGACTGAACATTTTATATATCTTCAGACTTTTTTTTTTTTTTAAGATTTGGACTGAATTTTTATGAGTGAAAACCTGACACTGTAGAATTTGGAGTTTTAAAATAACTCCCCTGTTGTCAAATAGTAAATGCCTAAGCAGTGTTTCAGGAAATAAATATTTTAAAACAAGATCAAAATTTCAGGCACAGAATCCATGTAGTCTGAGAGCATCTAAGAGAGAAGAGGTGGTTTAGCTACGATCTTTTTTTTTTTTTTTTCAAAAGCCAAGTGCATTCTGCCCCTCATCTGCAGGCTGTCAAGAGCCTGGTAATCAAGAGACATTTGGCACTCCAGCTGGGAAAAACACTGCATTTAAGGGTCTCTGTCTGCTGAGACTCTAGTGCTGCTATCCAGCTGTCATATGCATGGCATTGAATTGCTCTTTTTACTCCACTGCCTTTCACACACCTGAGCATCATTTCATGGAAAGATGTGCTGGTTTTAGCTGGGATGGAGTTAATTTTCTTTGCAGTAGCTGGAATGGGGCTGTGTTTTTGGATTTGTGCTGATAACAGTATTGATGGCCCAGGGATGTTTTTGATACTGCTGGGCAGAGCCCTGCACCCTTGCACAGAGCCCTGGCTTTGACTGCCCTTTGCCCACCCCAGCTGTGGGGAGAGTGGGGTGCAGCAGCACTGGGAGGGGACACAGCTGAGCCCAGGGGACATTGTGCTCAGCACATAAACCTGGGGGAAGAAGGGAGGAGAGGGAGGGATTCAGAGTGATTCTGTTTGCCTTCCCAAGTAACCATGACATGTGAATGAGCCCTGATCTCCAGGAGATGGTGAGCACCTGCCTGCCCACAGGATGTGGTGAATGAATTCCTTGCTTTGCTTTGATTGCATGCACAGCTTCTGCTTTACCCATTGAACTGTCTTTATCTCAGCCCACGAGTTCTCACTTTTACACTCATGATTTTCTCCCCCATCCCAGTGCAGGGGGAGAGAGTGAATGGCTGTGTAGTGCTTAGTCACTGGTGGGGGTAAACCACAACAAAAGAAACTGGAACAGCTCACATGTGAGAGCCAACAAAGCATCTTCTGCACTGCACAGCCTAAGTTCTCCTAGTTATTAGGTAGTGCTCCTACATATTAGATGATGTGTCTTTCTTAGGAGCATCCTCCTGTCAAAGTAATGCTTGGAGAAAATGGAATTCCAATTGTAACTCCCATTCAGGTATTTTCTTCTTTTCACTCGATGAAAATCAATCCCACCTTATATTCAGAATAATATCTCTGGTCCTCAGAGGGCAAGAAAGAATACATCTGCCTTCAGCTACAGACAGAAGAGAGCAGCTTGTTGCTGAGTGTTCCCTGCCAAATCTCTTCCCCACACAAAGTTATGTAAAAGCAGACAAAATTATCCTGTTTCAGTGCATTCAACTTGTGTAAAAAAATTCTGATTTTAATGAACTGTTCCTCTGCTAAAGCACTTAAAAGTGGCATTTGCTAACGCTCGTCTTTACATCAGTTTCTGCAGTTGTTGGATCAGACTCTCAATCTGCAAGAGTCCTTCACAACCAGTTTTATGCAATTTCCAAAGTGTTGCACTAATCAGTAGATGCTTTAATCTTCATAAATGCAGGAGAGCTCTTAGGGACTAGTGCTACAGTGACTGGAGAAACTCATTCCAAAACATTTTAATCCTTTCAGAAGCCTTGCGTTTTCAAGCTCAAGAAAAAATGGAGTGCATAACCTGCATAAGTTTGCATAAGGAAACATTCAGAGCTAAAAATGGCCAAATTCACTAAGTGAATAATAAGTCTACTTGCCAGCAGAGTTTGTGAATGAAATTCATGGATGAATTTCTAGTCAAGCCAGATAGCACCTTGAACTGTTTTAATTTGCATCTGTATTTCCAAACTCCCAACAACTTGGAAAGATCCATACATATGCATCATATGTATTCATGGGAAAGTCATGCATACAAACACAGCATCACACACATTTTGTTTCCACTTACATGTCCCAGCAGAGTATCTGTGTTTTGACTTCAAGACAGTACTGCACAATATATCTAGGAAAAGTCACTAAGGTTTGCTGGTCTCTCTGTGGGTTGGGTTTAGCTCACAAGCTCAGCTTGCCATATTCTCAGAACTGCTCCAGCATACACTTGGAACACATCCAAACATCCCTGTGTGCATGAACAGTAAAGCAGAGAGTGCTTCCTGACATGCCCTCTTTTTCCCTAGGCTCACTCTTCTCCTCAGGGCCACAGGACATTATCATTGATGAATTTATAAGGAAATCAGTAACATTAGAGTGGATGCTAGGAAAGGAGGAGAAAATGAAATCTGGTCAGCAGGAATGTTCAGATTCAGCAGTTTTCTTTCAATAGCAGCTGTGGGTCTGGCTGGGATGGAGTTAACTCTCCTCATGGCAGCTCAAGCATTTGTGCATTTTGATAAGAGAACACTGATAGTGCACCAGTGCTGTGGCTGTTGCTGAGCAGCTCACACAGCAGCAGGGCTCTCTCCATCCTCACCTTCTCTTCCCAAAGGCCAGCAGCAGTTTCAGTGCAAGAGGATGGAAAGGCACACGGCTCGGGCAGCTGACCCAGGCTGAGCAGAGATATTCCTTAGCAGGTGATATAACACTCAGCAATAAAAATCTGAGGGGTGGGAGCATGGGGAAATTTGTGGTTGAGGCACATGTCTTCCAAAGCAACCATCACACATCTTGGGGCTCTGCTTCCCAGGAAGTGACCAGACATCTGCCTGGAGATAGGAACTGGAGAATAAATATCCTCTTTTTGCTTTGTTTTTCTATGCAGCCTTTACTTTTATCATTAGACTGCTTTTATCTCAGCCCTTGAACTTGTCCATCTTTTATCTTCCTGACCCATAAGGGAAGTGGATCAAGAGAACAACTGGGTCTGGCAGCCAGCTGAGGTCACCACACCTTTATATCTATTTTAGAGCAAAAATTGACATTGCCTGTGTCAAAGTAATGTTGGGTTCTGGTGTTGCTATAAACTTGTACATTGGATTGCCCTGAGGCTCACAGTTATGCTGGCACAACAGGAGCCCCAGGACACCAAGAGCACACTCCCATTCATGGTTTAATAAAAGAGGACACTGTTACCTCTGCCAATTTTATAACTTCTGATCTTCCTGTGGAAGCCAAATAAGCCATATTTAACAATTTGAGTATGTAAAGCTACTATACTGCTTTGCAGCAGTAGCTTCTCTAAAAGGATGTAAGTTTTCTCCTAAGATTAAAACGTTAGGGAGGAAAAAAAAAACCAAACTAACAAANCTGTACAGCCCATCTATGCTTTCAGCCACCTGAGCAATAAGATTCTCTCTAGCTGCAGCTGTATCACCTTAAGCGTTTTCCTTGTTCTCTCCAAGGAAAAGAAGATTGCAACTGTCTTATGTGCCCAGAGATATCACAAGCAAAATAATTATTCATTCTATTGTCTTATCCTTGTGCCAAGAACATGACCATCTTTTATGAGCCTTGATTTGAATCAAAACTGCTGTGTTTTGAACTGAGCTGTCAATGATACTTAGGACTTACACAAGCCTTTCCCAAGACTTACAAAATAAAATCAATATAATTTAGCTATCTGCCATTCATATGTGTTTGATAAGTTGAAGAGAGCTAACTTTCAAATCCTTTACAAAGAAATAAAGGCGTTATTTTACAAAGTCTGACTCTAACTAAAGACATAACATCAGCTTGGAAAAGTAGAGTGGTGCAGTTCCTCTGACCACTTCATACAGCAGACCCCTACAACAAGTAAAGACTTCCATTTTGAAAGCATTGCCAAAAAGTGCCTGAAATTTTAATCCCAACTGAACAGGTATTGATTCCATTGGCACAACAGAACCCTCAACATTGCTGGGTCCTGGGAACAGCCATTAGTGTTCAGTTTCCACAGAGCCACAGTGCAAGAAGGAAGAGTTTGGAAATCAGCTTTAAGGCAGAGCTCCTCAGTGCTGTGTGATCCCAGCTGGTACAGAATCCCGAGGTACAGACCAGGGAAACAAGCTGAAGCTGCAGTTTCTTACTTGGGAGATGAAGTGAGTAAATTGCTCTAGATTTGTGAGAAATGCAGATCTTTTCCTCTTAAAAAGTCATCCTCCTTGCTGAGGCACTGCCAGTGAAGCCATGTCTCCTCCAAAATATCCTTGCTTTCCCTCATGCTACACTCCAGTCACCTCTACCACCCCTGGCTGAACTCTGCTTTGGCCCCAGCTGTACACATTCTGATTTCCTGCATTATTTCCTTCTACTCCCAAAGTTTTTCAGCTCAAACTTCAAAACCCTCTCTTTTTTCTGTGTCTCTATTTGTACCATGACATGTCATTGCAGGCTTTGCAGTATGTGCTAGGTCAGCTGTTGTCCACCTCTCATCTTCCAGGACATCCTTGGCTTTAGCTGCACAGAAGTTCTAACATATAAGAAAGAGCTGAAACAGCAACTGGTGAGAAAAATTCTGCTACATCTCAGACCTTGTGATAGGTTTTTTCCCAATTTTTGTATCCCAGGTACTTCCTAGTTTGAGAAGTTTACTATCATTTCTACTTCAGGGAAAGCACATTTGCTGTACTTACATGAATATAAATTGTGTGGACATCTTTTCTCAATTAGACCATAACATTTCAGTTCACTTTGGAAAAAAAAATGTAACTGGGGCTAATCTAAGTTAGAATAATTTGCCATTTCCCTCAGACATTTTCCCCAAGCTGTTAACTGTTATCATTAAAGGAAACGAGCTCATACAACATCCTTATGTTGTGGAGGCAAGTTCCTGATGTCAGCATTGGCTGGCATGATGTTAGATCTACAGGCAAAATTCATGCACATACTTTACTTCTTCCCACATGCTGTTTCATTCTCATTTCAAAAATGAGGGGTTCACTAGTCTTTTTGCTGTAGTTCAGAATCAGAGCAGTCTTAAGGTAGGCGAGAAAAAAAACTAGAAAACAACTCCTGGCTGGCATATGACAGATCAGTCATAAACCTACAGATTTTCATCACTGCAATCAAAACTAACCAAGAGGGGGGTCTCAGAGTGCCTTGCCACATTACTGTATGACACAGCATTGTCTGGTTGTCTTTGAGTGGATGTCCCCACCCCTGGAAGCATTCTCAGTCAGAAATTTTGAGCAACCTGGTCTAGTGAAAGGTAGCCCTGTCCATGGCAGGGAGGTTAAATTAGATGCTCTTTTAGGGCCCTTACAATCCAAAGCCTTCAATGAGTCAGAGCTACACTGCCTCAGTACCTTCTGAAGAACATGGATTAGATAATTATTTTATTGGCTATCAGTAAAGCAGCTTTTTTTTTTTTTTCCTTGCAGAAATTTTACATGCATTTGCTGCAGTAAATGAGGATGTTATGGTCCTATGAAAGATCTGAGAGAAAACTCTATGGAGCCTGCAGGAATTAAAACAATAGTGCATCTCCTAAACACTGATTATGACATGATAGTTAGTGCACTGACACTTATGGGGGGAAAAAACTATTTGGCATAAAACACACGCTTCTCTGCAGTTGGTGCTTTTCTATGCCAAAACCTGCTCATAAATGAAGCAGTGATTTGGGTATCTGAAGTAAATAAGTGACAGATTCCAAGGCCCCAAGTTGCTTTGTACCACACGGGGCAGCTGCTGAGACATCTCAGCAACAAGAACGCTCTGGCAAAGCCGAGTGTGGGGTTAGACACAGAACATCCCAACAGCTCAGCTGCTGGCAGACTTCTGCCTTGATCCTGAAATGATTTTGTTATCCCAACAATCATCTGTGGACAAGAAAGCAGCTCTGGGCTGCATATTTTTACAAGCATTCTGTAGTTTCCCCTGTGATGCTACAGCATAATGACTTTTCATACTGACAGCAGAACAAACCAGTGTTTTAATTTTGGAGGTGTTGTTACTCATGTCTCCAATCCTCATGAATTAGTTTAAGTAGAAGACATAAATGAATGCTGAAGCTGTGCATTTTCCTTCAGATTTATTCTTCTTTCATATGGTGACTACAAAATGGGAAATGTATTTCTGTTCTGCCTGTAAAGTCATACAGTCAAGTTTAACTGAATGGCATCCAAAAGTTACAGATGCAAAATTCTAAACTGTGTGTAACCATATATTTTTATATTTTCAGCTTTCATACAAACTTAACTAGAAATTATACAAAGTAATTCATCACGTGAACAGTTAACACTCCCTCGTGTGTTACAATCAGTCCTGAAATTAAGAAACAATTTCAGATTGCAAACAATTGACTTGATTTTTGGAAATCTCACTGAAGTACTTCTTAGGAGTCCATGGTATGAACTAGGTAGTAGTTCATACACTAAAAACATATTCTGTCTCAAGTCAGGCAACACTCACATACAAAAGAGCTGAAACTCAAGTACCCAGCAGGACAAAATAATAGAAACTTAAAAATCATTAAAAACAATCTTTTCCATTAATTCCATGAATTCCAATGAATTCCATGTTTAAAAGAGCATGATAGAACTCACTGTTTCCAAAGGAATTTTTTTCACTTTACTCATAACAGATAAACAAAGACATAATAGAGAAACGGATAAAGATGATTTAATGTTATAAAGAAAATGAGTCACAAATGTTTTCATGGTTCCTTAAGCAGAAATCATGAACAAGACCAACTAGCTGCAATTTTAAAGCAGGGTTTGCTAATATAACACACAACAGAGTAATTGGGAAGCAACATATAGCTACATTACTGTGCCACAAGTTCTACTTTTGAAGAATAAATATAAGCTTCTGTAAGGAAAAAAAAAGATATTTCTATTTCTGTCCAACTGCATGTTTACATATAAACTTTTAAAAGTAAAAAAACCCAACGATCCACTAAGAATTCTTGTAATGTTATCCAAACTGACTTATTTACCTCCTTTTTGTTTTCCAGTCCTTGTTCAAGCTGATGGTGAATGCTGTATATCTAATCATAATCCTGCTGTTATCACAGCTGTTATGTGCTTTATTTTTGATGACTTAAAGACAGATGTTCCAAAATTGCCCTAGATTCCTGCCAGCCTTTTCAATTGCATTATACAAACAATTAAACTTTCCTGACCCTGTTCCTGTCTCTAGATAAAATTCAGACGTTGACACTTCAAGAAGCAAATCATGTATGTAAATTGGTTCTAATGACAGCTATTGATGTGTATTCATATGCAAACAGGGTATTATCAAACATTAAAATGTCCAGGAGCAGTAGCTAGATAGATGCAGTCAAGAAAAATTAACTAGAATACACATATTCCAGATACTTCCCACAGTATGTAATGCAATTAAACAAGAAGCAAAATTAAAGAAGAAGCAAAGGGAAATTCACACTAGAAACAGCCTCTCTCCTGCCATGCCTATTTATTCCCCATCATCTGTTATTATTGTTGAGAATCTTCACATTGTGTCCCAATTAAGCAAATCTCTGAGCATTAATAAGGGTTCACCTTCTCTATCGCCACATCTTTAATGTTTGGAACTGAAAACATTGGCACCTCATGCTGTATGTGAGTGTGAGCAGTTACAATAATAACAATTAAAAGATGTGCTTGCCAAAAAATGATTACAAGTCAAGCTTTATTGCAAGGGTGTCTTGTTTAGGAGGATTTAGCACAATTCGATGGGGTGACAGCAGTGTCAGGCATTGATACCAAGCATAATAATATTAAAGAGACAACTCACTCACTGAATATTCAGAGTGCTACACCATTGTTTGGGAATGTTTAGAATACAGATTATTTTGCTATGGTTTGTTAGTCTTATAATGGAGATTTTAAAAACATTACAGCAAAAAAGTTATTTTTGTTTCATATTCTACCCAGTGGGTTTCCTAGAACCCAATGATAAAAAGATGACAGCATTCAAAATTGCCTCAGAGTGTGACTAATTTGACTTATCCAAAGCATTTCTTGATTCTAACTTGTAAGTCACTTGTGATATTTCAAGGATTCTGCTGTCTTTTTCTGTACATTTCAGTTGCTTCAGTCTTAGCATTGTGTCTTTTCTTTCTTTGTGGCTGGAAATTGGCTTTTTCCCATTTCCATTCCAAAAATATTGGGAAAGGCTTTTAAAAAAAAGTATTCCTTAACAAAGAGCTCTAAGGTTTATTTCTACCTCACAGTATAGGGCAGCTGATAAATTTAAGAATTATGAAAGACCTTCCAGTATTTCCCTGCAATCTGAGTCCTCCCCTTTGAGTATGGGATCCTCTCAAAAAGGATCAACAAGCATTTCAAAAAGATTTTGTCTTTTTTAGTCATCCCTGATTAAAAAATCTTGAATATGATTTTATTTCAGAATTTCTAGTCTAATATGCTGGCTCAGCACAGCTCTGCTTTACTCTTTTTGCCTCTTCTTTCATTATCTCACTTTCTAAACCCGCCTTCATTCTGCTGGAGGAGACTGGATCATGTTCAGAGGAGAGAGTTGGTGCTGCAGATATTTGTGTTACACCACACAGACACAGGGGTGATCCACAGCCACTCGAGGTAGCTGCCACCCCCACGTTTAGGCTGCTAATGTTGCACAGAGCACACTAATATTTATCACAGCCAAAGTTAAAGGAAAGCAAGGATCCATTTTTCTCCTACACATCATTTCACAGAGTGGAAAATGGCAGATATGCACTTGTGAAAAAAAGTGAAGGGAACAAAGCAACTGTTTTGGGATCCCTCTGCAACCAGAGGGAAAAAACTCCCCCAGGAAAAAAAAAAAAAAAACAACCAAAAGAAACCAGGACAGATTCAAACTCAGCCCAATTGGCCTCCTGTTTTTCAAGTCTAGTCTGGTATTGTACATAAATTCAGACCAATTTCCTACTTTATGTTCACCTTTGTAAGGCAGAGGCGGGCAGGACAATACAATACTATTATTTAACATTTTAAAGCTAAACCATTCATTTTCTGACCTGAATTTTTCACAGGATAATTTGTACCTTCATGAAGAGTGAAGCACAGGAGGGGAGCTTGGCCTTCTTTAAACACCAGCTCAGTAAACTGGGTTTTCCTGTTTATTATGAATGCACTGGAGGGACATTAAGATGTAAAGCTACAACATTTATCCACGTTCTCCCCTTTCTTCTTCCCCTGCATTGCTCTCCTTGCCCAAGGGATCTATCCTGGATAACACAAGGAGAGAACAATTTTCAGTGCCAGTTACCAGCTCCTTGTGTCCAGAGAAGTAGCAAGAGCTCCCAGACATGTTACAAAGCTTCCCCAGGAGCCCTGGCAAATGCTTGAAGTTTAATGGGGATTCATTAATCAGGAGAAAAAAATCTTCAGTCACACGTAAAGAACTAAAACTGGGAGATTGTGACAGTCACAAACTATTCTAGTACAGAACCACTGAATATGATATGCTCTTTACTTAGTCATACTTCATCATTTTTCCTGGTCTGAAGGGTGACAGAGACACACAAACATTGCTTATTTGCCAACAAATTCAGCACCTTTTCTGGCTCACTGAAATCAAAATAGATGCCCATCTCATCCATAGACAGCACAACACTAAAATCACCTGTTCAGCTCTCATGCCACAGCACAAAAATGAAAAGAACCAAAGGGAAAATAAATTCACAAGGAAATCTTTCACAGTGTACCTGCTATAGATACACATAAGGAGGACAGCACAGACTTGGCTTGTTTTTGTTTCAGAACAAATGTGTTCCAGTTGAACTCCTGTGCTTAAGACATTAGGTGGTGTTCTCATGGGTAATTTTTGACTGGTTTGTATATACATTAAATACAGTTTTTTTTCATTAAGAACTTCAAGAGTCACCCTTTCCAACTGGGAATCTACATTATAAAGTAACATTAGATCCAAGGCCAGCTGCTGCATTTAGAAACCTCGCAGGGATGAAACAACCCCTCAGCCTGTGGAGGAGGACACAGGTAGTGACAGGGGATTTTCCACTGCAAGTCTTCCCCCTGCCCTGAAGTGTTGTAAAAGTTCAGAAGTTTTAGCCACAGCGCTAGCACCATGCAAGCTAGACTCTTTTGGGAGCACCATTTCCTTGTTTTGTCTCAGGCACAGTCTCACTGGGCCCAAATTTCACTCCAGTCTCTCCCCCTTACCTCATCATAGGAAATACTAGAGAGAGAAAAGGGATTTTGGTGAAATTGAGGTGAATAAAGTGGGCCATAAGACACAACTCAGCAGATTTCTGAGCTAGAACTTAGATCTGAATTTAAGTTGATACTTAATTGCTGGAAAAAGACAATTCTCCTGTTAGGTCTGTCATACAGCACAATTATCTAAGAGACTGGAAATGTTTTTCATTTAATCTAATGAGTACTTTTAACCAAAGTTAAAAAGTTAAACCTTACTTCTAACAAAGCACATCACTTCTCTAACACAGCCCTTATGATTTCAGCTTTGTTTCTTCTTTCTCTGCCTCTCTGAAAGCAGAAAAAACGCTCCAAACTAAGCCAAAAAATTCCCCCCAAATACATGTCTTCTGTGTCTGCTGTGGTCAGAGACAGCTGTGCACAAGCACAGCCAGACACATCTATCCTGTGTCAGCAAACAGGCCAGATCAATCCTCAGTTTCAGCATTTGGGACCACAAATCTGGCCTGCAGTCATATTTGCTTCCTTCACCTTTCCTCACTATCCACCATCTGTTACCCATTTTAATTATCAGGAATCTTTTAACTGAATTAGCAGACTTCAGGCCAGGCCTTTGGTGGGTGCATTTTTCTGCTGAGATTCAGGGAGTTCAGACTTACAGGTCCTGCTGCTCCTACTGCTCCTTCAGATGGACCTGCATGGAGGGCTCTCTTCTTTCTCTACAGATTACTGCATCGTTTATTTTGACCTACCACAAAATTCAATTATCCTGAAAGATCTTTCATCCACAGGAGTATTAATTTTTTAACTCCTGCCACATTTTTGGAAGAAACCTTCTTGCTCTCAATCTTACTAAATATTTGCCACAAAGGCAAGATCATGAAAGTATCTATGTTGTTAAAAAGCTTTAAATCTTCACATCTTAGCAAAAAGACATTTGAAGGACATGAACAAGACACTTCAATGAATAGTGACAATGTGCATAAGTGTTTTTAGATTCTAAACCACAGCATCTTTGATGCTGTATATTGCAGTTGTAAAAGAAAGCTGTTCTTCAGATTAAAATAATTACTTCAAAATAGTAAGGAATGCCAGCTCTATCATCCATTAGGCCTCCTGAATAACCAGGTACAACAGGATTAAAAGCACACATCAGAAGTAAACTCAGGAAAGCAGTGTGGGTGTATCTTCAACTCAAGGAGCATATCAGATCCCAGACATACACAAACCACATAGCAAAGTAATTCCAATCATGTTTTGTTTTTTAAAGGCTTTCCACCCTGTTTTACATAGGCATAAACTGGTTAAATGAGACCTTCCTTAAGAAAACAAGGTAACTATTCATCTGTGTTTATGATGAATTTATATTTGACATCAACATGTTTATTGCATCATTCATTAGTTATATTACCCTTAATAAGGGCCTCTTGCCTAAATTACAAAGGCTTTGCAAAAACTTAATGCATATTAAGATAATTCTAGAGCTCTTCGGAGGAGCAGCCTAATCTGATCCACATGTACTGTTCTTCAGGACAGACCTCATCTAAGTCCTGTTTGATCAGAGCTCTTTCATGGAATCTGAAAGTAGGGAATGTCTTCCCAAGTGTCAGAAAAATTCTCATTAAAATGTGGACTTTGGGCACAATTCTCTCACAGGGCTTTAATTTCTCACTGCATGACCACTGTTCCACATGTCATCTTATTTCAGTTTGAAATGCTTCCTAATTATCTTTTTATCTTGTTAAAGGGTGAAAATTTTCCGAGTAGTACTTTCCTCTGGAGATTTGTTTCCACCAGAGAGGCTCTGTTAATATGTACAGTCTGATTTGCTGTCCTTTTGAATTGATCTTGGTCTAAGGCTATTCCTTTGCTACAATCAAACAGGTAGGCTAGCTATAAAATAGCAAAATTCCAACATCTTCTTTTCAAATCTTTAGCATTTAAAGCTCATTTCCCCTCATCCTTTCTTTACAATTGCAGTATCTCATAGAAGCTTTTCACATACACTTGTACATGCTACTACTCTCACACCAGACTTTTCACTATCAGTCAAGGAAGTTTTCAGGTTGAAAAGATGAAGGAAACAACATTTAATATGTTTTTTATGAGCACTAACAGTCATCTGGTAGACTTCATAGGGTCTCTGCCACAATACTCAACATAAAAAGTTCTTCAAACTGAGAAACAACAAAAGATGTAATTTGCTTTCAATATATGAACTTTATATTGATTTCCAAAATACAAGTTTAAATCAGTACCTACAGTTCAACCCCTGGTAAGTCTGCATATCACAAGTCTCAATACTGAGAGAAACGTGTTATTTCTAAGACACACCAGATTGAGTAACATGAAGGAATTATTCAAACCCTTGCTGAGATCTCAATACAAAGTACTGAACAAATAAGGATTACAGTCTTAAATCTCAAGATAACCCCTCCATTCTGTGGAAGAACCTACCCACCAATTTGTCATCAAGCACTTTGGAAACTTTTTCTTAGTGCTACACTTGCATGAAACATCCACATTGCCAAAAAACAGCCTTACACCACAGTACAGCCCTTTGCCTGGCAATTGGCAGACCTCATGCTATGGACTCTGCTGCTTCCAGAGACCAATTTGTGTGTGATCTATTAACATTCATCCTTCGTTCTGAAACTCCAGTGTACAGTTCAATTTTATATTTATGAGCACTACTCCAAACAAGCAAAAGGCCTCCTGCTGCTTTCTGCAGAATGAAAGCATGTGTCTGACAGGAAGCAGAGAAAGCTATTTCAGGATTATCCATGTGGCTCAAAGTTAAACAGGATTTCAAGATGAAAATGTAGCAGATCTATAAAATAACATAACACCTTTATGTTTTTTCAGTAGTATTTAACACGCAAAACCATAAATCTATTTCATTTGTTAGCTAAAAAACAAAAAGGCAAAAATACTTCCATTTGAGATCTTTGCTAAAGGAAGCCTAATTTCTTAAAAAGCAAGGACTTTCTTTAGAAGACAAGGATCCAGGTTAGCAAAAGGTTAATATCTGTCACAGAGATCAGTATCTCCCCATTCCAGTGGCTAACGTTTCAGAGGCTACAACAATTAAACCATAAGAAAGCCATGACCAGTGTAAGGTAATAGTTGTATTAGTCAGGCAGATCACTTTACATCACTGGGTATTCTGAAAGATCCCATGAGGATTCCAGATGTAAATTCTTGACGAGAAAGGAAATGATAGCAGTGTCTCAAAGATTTATTTTTACTTTCTGTACAGCACAGTGAGCACATAGTAGAATAACGAGTCCATTCATTCATAATTGCAGATGTTTTACACATCTTGCTGAAACATGTGCATTAATGTTTTATGTGGAGCTCTCTCTTCTGCTTCCAAAGTGTTAGGATAATTATTCTTTGATTTGCATGTTTGAAGTGTATACATATCTGCATAAACTCTTCTGAGCTCCTGTTCCAGTTATCGCTGTTACAACTCGTGTCAATCACAAATCAAATCATCTCTTCGCTGGAAGGTGGGGATGCTGCACAGTCACTGATACACAACTACCCAGTTCACACTCTGGAAGGTTCTGGCAAGGAGAGGCACCAGGGCTCGTTCCTGTGAGCGACACAGTGTGAACCTCCTCACCCGTGTTAGCTGATAAGGCACCTCCTGTAACGTGGATATCTACACCACTGCTGGAAGATTACTTCCAGCCATCCTGGAAACCCCATTAGCAAGCTGGTTACTACACAAAAACCTTTCAAAGTATTCAAAGATACTGTCACAGAGACTATTTCAAACAAAGCAGAAAACTACTAAGCAGTGAGAGAAAAGAGAGTTCAGGTTTTTTTTTTTAATTAAGTACTTAAACTTTTGGGATTAATTTCTTTCGGTTCCAGAGATTTTTTTTTTCCTTTTGAGTCTCACTTCCTCTCCTTTTATTTCTCCTTCCTTATCCTCCAAAACCAGGAAGGTGGTTTCCTTATAAAATGCTGTGTTCTCTCCAGGTTTATTATCAATGCTTTGTTATCCTGATATGATTCTATAGGCATTTCACCTCTAACCACATTGGGCAAACGACTAATCTTTACATCTATTTCAGTCCTGCCAAACTTCTCTACCCAAAGGTGCTTTGCTAATGTATTTGTTTATTAGTAACAATATTATCTCCATTCATGGGATTACTGCATCCCATTTCCCTAACTTCCTGCAATCTTTTCACACAGAGATAACTTGTTTGAGAAAGTTCAACCAACACTTCTTAAATTCGAGCACATCTGGCAAGTCACTAAAGCAGAGATGTGAAATGAAAATGAGCTGCCTAATCTTCAGAAGTCCCAAGCCCATCAGCCTCTGTTGATTGCCATGTACATCCTGCCCCTTCAGCTGCTGAAACCAGACTCTGCTCTAGGCTCAACCAAAATGCAAGCTGGATCACATCAGTCATCTTGGGCCACAAAAGTATTTTATCAACCAAAGATCACCAGTATATAGAGTTTCATGGTAGAAGAGACTAACAAAGGTAGCAGTAACCCCAGGACCATTTGCAAGGCCGAGACCAAAATACATACACTGAGCAGGGTGAAAATAACTTACTGAACTACTGATGACCAGAAAGTGAAATGATAGAAACCACAGAATATGCTGAGCTGGAAGGGACCCATCAGGATCACCCAGTCCAATTCCTGACCCTGCACAGCCACACAATGTGCCTGAAAGTGTCATCCAAACACTTCTGGAACTCAGGCAGGCTCCTGACTTGGTTTTTTTTTTAACATAACCCTTCACATCTGCAAACCATTTCAAACTTTATTGTTTCAAAAACAGCGTTTTGCCTTTGATTTCTTTTTGTTACCACTCTAATCACAGCATAAAGCCTGACACATTAGGAATGGCTGTAACTATGTGGAAATTTGAAGAACTTTGCATAACTTGCTCCAGGAATAAGAGCCTGGTACAGAGCATGACAGCCCCCATAGTTACATTGCCACAAAAGCACAAGGAGAAGCATTTAAAAGGCTATAAAAGGGCTGGGACTTTTCTGTTTCTCCTAAGATATGTGTTTCTCAGGATGGGGGGGGGAATAAATCACTGAGATAATAATATAAGAAAAACTCTTGAACATTATAGGATAATTGTCAGCCTGATCTTCATCATAACATCCCTGAAATCCTGGTTATGTTTGGTAACACAACATCAGAGACACAGACGGTCACTTGCTGCCCAACAGCCTCTTCCCTCTCCAGCTGGTTAAGCTACTTGTTGGATTAAAAAACTCAGTTAAGAAAACTTTCATTACTTAGCCCAAAAACTACCTCAGAGGAGCTGAGCTGGCAATCCTAGTCCACAGAACCTGCTTGGACAAAGCTACCACATGACAACAGCAGTGGGCACCAACATGAAAGCAGACAAAACCTTTCTTGCTGTGTCCTGTTTCACATGTCTCGGTGCTTTCTGAATATTCCTTTTCCTTTAAAAAAACCAAAACAAACAAAAAAACCCAAAAAAACTCCGTCCCACCTGAACCTGTAGATATTTACCTATTATTTTAAATAGAGATCTGCATCCGGCACACCTCATGGACTGCTTTGATTCCAATTTACTCGGATGCTTGATTCCTCTCAGTTTAAACAGAATCAGAGGGAACATAACTGGATTTTTGCACAGACACAGAATTGTTCTTTTCCCCACACTGCTGAGTTTACCTGTAGTCAGCCTCAAAGATCGCTTAGAGCAGGAAAAAAAAAAGTATGTTTTGGGTTATTTGACTAGAAAGGAACATATTTAGTTATTGACATCCCAACTTCCCCAGGAGAGGAGTAAAAAATTTGTTTTGAAGTGTTTACACCAAACAAGTTGGCCCAATCTGTACCAAAACACTGTACAAAGCAATTTTGAACTTGGAGTATTTTCTAGCACATTCTACCTTACATTTAGTTTTTGTTTAGTTTACAGCTATGCACAAGTCATCACTGGAGAAAATTCCTATTAGTAATGGATATATGCTGACATTCTCATTCATAAATGCTGCATCATTCTTCTTGCTGGAACACAGGTAAAGTTTATTTTTACCCTGTAATTTCTACCTAGTCAGAATGAGTTAAGAAGCTCGCACTTACAAAGTGTACAGGATACAAAATGAATTATAAGCATGTCAAAGTATGCAAGGGAATTAGTGATGATGGTTGAATCTCAGAAGAGCTTCAAGTTAAATTCACAAAGGGCCTTATTTGAGCTTTATGCAAAACCACATGAATCTGAAATTGGGGTGAACATGGAAATACCATCTGTCAGTCTCAACCCGATTCTTGGCATTCCATCCAGGTGAGAAATACCAGGAATCTTATTTAGATTTTTTGATATTTCTTCTTCTAATCACTCCTGAAGCTGAAAACTGCAGTGTAAGACCTAGGGAAAAAAAAAACAAAAAAAAAAAAAAAACAAACAAAAAAAACAACAAAAAAAAAAACCACACCAAGTTACAGCAACATTTTGGATTTGGGATAGAGAAGCCATGTGCTAATTTCACGCTCAACATACCAGGGTTTATTTACCTAAAACACATAACTGTAGTCTGCAATGGTCCCTGCAAAGACCCAGCCATAGACTGGGGGACTCAAAGGGCTGGAGGGTTGGCATGGAGAAAAAATTACGGGGCAAAAAAATCCCACAAATCCGCATTTTTGTATAATTAGGCTATTGTAGATTTTCATATGGATGAATGCTCTTGGGACACCTGATATGAGCTATTAGCTGGAGCAATGCAAAACCTAATTTACACAAAGAGTAAAGATCTTCTTCTCCTAACAAATTTTTTGTGACTAAAAGAGAGAGTGGAGTACAAGAAGCACATTTGCCATGAAAAGTCATTTTTCACCCATGTGAAAGAGTCAAATTTTCCCAATACAGTGATTAAGCAAAAATGAATGATTTTCCTGGAGGATGCATTATTTTCACTGTCATAAAAAACATCAGCTATTGAACTTACAGCAGGTTTTGTGTGAACAGATAATTTTTCTCTGAATTAGAAATTACTAAAAAAACCACTATCAAACCCTTGAATACATACTTTTTTATACAAATGGTGATAACATGAAACATGAAAACTGAAGGGGTTTAGTATTTTGGGGTTTGTGGAGTTTAAGAGCTCTATATGCTTTTTATATCACATTTATGTTAAAAAAATTATCTTCCATTGTGAAAAACCTAAGTTATTCTGCACATGACATTGCACTAGGCAGGCTTTGAATTTTTTTGTTGAATACTAAAATCTTGTGTGTTGCAGACACTAAAGCAATGAAACAGAATCTACAGAAGAAAATGGAATTATATGGCCTTGAGCATTATGGAGTCTGCATGCTGTTCTTTGTTAAACAAGCACCATACTCCCTTGTCTGTCAGGGCTTCCATTTTCAGCAGTGGTTCAGCACTGCCTCTCTAAATGACACATAGCAAGGAAAATAAGGTTTTCAATGAAGCTTCACACAATTAAAATGTTAAATATTTCACATACTATTCTGATGTCTGCAGGAGGTAAAGCTTCACAGGGAGCTAACTTATCCTCCCAGCCAAAGGAAATGAAGCAGTTTCAGCCATCAGACAGCTTTGCCTCAGTGCATGTTCCAAAGAGATTCACAGGCTTTGCTCTCATATAAAAAACAAAAAATAATTTAGAAAAAGAGGGTGATGGAGGCCATATTACAAAGAGAACAGTTCAGTCTCATTTGACAGGCAGTAACCATGGGTCAGACTGTACAATTGATTTTTCAGCAGAACACTGCTTTGATTTCTATAGGGAGTTTAGCTTAAAAATTGATGAGACAATATGTCCTTATTAAAGCAACCATTTTAGGAAAAAAAACCTCACCTGTTTAATTCTGAAGACTGACAAAACCATCTATTAGAGTAGAACCACATCCCTTCAAGCCCCAGTTTTTTCGGAATTTTTAGACACAAAATCTAGTTTGCAGAATAGGATAAAATGCAACTGTCTACAAATAAAGTTTGGCAAGTTCCTAAGAGCTTGTAGGACTGGAATCCAAATTGTTGTTGGGTTTTTAGTGTCACTCTTCTCTACCTGCCTCCTTAGAGCTACAAGGAGTAGGTGAGGTGTAACAGAACAAAGCACACACAAAGACACAGAATTTATCTACACTAACATCCTAACAGGGAAACGCTCCAAATTCTGCAACACCTTTATAGGTGGGTGTTGGGGGTGCTGGGGTGGGATCTGGGCAGGATCCTGGCCCAGGCAGGGGGCAGTGCCAGCCCAGTCCCAGGAGGGGCACACACGGCGCTGCCCAGAGCCCGGCACCCAACGGAGCTGGGTCCCACTGGAGATGGCACAGTGGCCCAAGCGTCTTTAAACAACACACAAAATCTCCATTCAGAGAGGGTTTAGAAGTTTTCCCTGCAGTGAATCACAGAAGTGACTTATTGAAGTATTTCACATGTCATGTTACCTGTCCTTCAGTTTTAAAACACAGCAAAGATCAGTGTCCTTGCCTGCCTTTGCCTATCACTGCCTGCAAAAGCAAGGTGACATTTCCCCTTCAGATGTCATCCAGGAGACTTTCTGAGTGCAGCACCAGGCTGATGCCTAGGAGCAATTCTGCTTTGCAATTATTACACATTGTTTATCACTGAACAGCATTTAAGCCTGTGCTCAGTCCAAGTCCACCCTCTGTCCTCAGCTGCACACAAACATTACACACTTTCTCCCATAAAGTCCAACAACAGAGATAAGGCAAGATATGAAACATACTGAAGTCATGAGGTTCAGAGAGTTGGAAAGTTAACAACATGACAGCCCCATGTGCAGCAAAATGTTCCAGATGCATAATGCCTTCTCTGGAGGAAAAGAAAATAAACCAAACAAACCAGGCCCATGCCCCTGACTTTTCAAACCAATTTGCAAACTCACAGAATAATTTTTCATACAAAAAAAAAAGGGGGTAGGGATAAGATGATGGGACACACACACAATTTGGAAACATCTGGTATGACAACCATAGTTTACAGTCCAGGTGTTTAGGATCCTTCCCAAAAAAGCTGAATAATTTCAGTTTACAATTATCATCAGCTCAATCCAGACCCTTTGTACAAAGAATAAATGGGAACAAGGGATACTCCACTGCAATCCTCAAGGTTTCACGCAGACAACAGTACTCAAGTTTCCCCACTTACTTTTCCAGCCCTGGTTTTCCACAACTTTTTTTGCATATGCTCAAAGTCAAGCATTTAATTTTATTCCAAATAAAAGAGGTGTTTTCAGGGTTTCAACCAGAATGGCAAAGTCAGCAGGATTTTGACAAAGTGCAGCAGGAATTGAAAGAGTAAAGGCAAAGTATCCCATCACCTGGAAAGTGCTGATAATGACAGCAACCAAGCTGGAGAACCACTCAGAATATTTAATCAGGCTGTGGTACAGATTAATTTGATACTGTCTTTAAAGTGCTTTGAACATGAAAAGCATAACTCAATTGTTTTACCTTCAGCCTCATCACCACCACTGTGCCTCATCCTACCTAACAGTGCAAGGCAGCTGGTGAACTTCTGGTGTCACACTGGGCTGTGACAAGGGACAGCTGGTTCCAGCAGCACCCCAACCCCTGATCTACTTTCAAGCAAGTAACAATTGATTGCTGGGAAGATATTTGTAAAAATGTTCTACTCTTCATTCACGTTAGCCCAGCTGTGCAATTCCTAATGTATTCTGGCTAAAAGTTAAATCAGTGCCTAATGAAAAAAAATTTTTAAAACCCTTAACAGTAATAGTGATTTTCACTTTCAAAGCATCAGCAGCTGTGACAGCACCCAAGAATTAACAGGTCCCTTTGGCTTTACGAGGTTTCATATACAAACACTGTAACTCCTGCAAGAGCAGTTTAGGTAGATGAGAGGACACTGTAATCCAAAGACTGTTTAACATCTCCCTTTGAAAACCACTTCTACCAAAAGAGCATGACAACAACACAGAGCAATTATTTTATTTATCCATCACTGTTAGACCAAATTTGGACAGCAGTACAAATACATAGCAAGATCTTCAGTCTTCAATTAACTCTTGAAAAAGCAGCATTCACTTAAAGGGATGACAGGAGAGAATGATTCAGACATTCTGTGTCTGACTGCACATTCATTGATCAGGAAACATGGTACAGTTATACTGGTTTTTTTATATTTTATATTTAAAAATGCATGATTTTTCTTCATTCAGAGGCTATCACCTCTGCCTTCTAACTACATCCTCTAAGACAAAAGGATAGGAAAACTCAACTTAGTTCTGCACTGCATCAAAATGCCTCAAGACAAATACAACACACAGCACTGCCAGGGCTATGCACATTTCTGCACTTTCTGAGGAAGTGAGCATTTTGCACTACTAACCATCACACTCATATTACACCCAGAAATGGGCCTACTGTTTTTTTATGCTGATTAAAAATACATCCCTCAAGCTTTGGGGATTGTTGTGCCTTTCTTTTTGGTGGGTGGGCATGAGGAGGTGTTGGTGATGATTTGGGGGAGAAGGACACTTTGCCTTAAGGATGCAATACAGAGAACTACACTGAGAAAAGTAATATTCTGTCAGCAACAGAAAAACTTAGGGATGAAACCAAACATGGGGACAGAGACTGGAACTGCCATGGTACCCCCACAGCAGACATCCTGTGCAAATACAACACCTGGCAAATGTTTGAACCAGCACCTGTGGTAACAGGGAGAACACACCTGAAGAACCTCACAGTCTGGAACAACTCCTAGGCACACGTTTAAACAGCTAACATATCAATCAAAAAGTGTATTTGTATCAGTTTGACATGTTAAGGATGATACAGAGCTGACTTGCTTCTTTGCTTTTCTCAGACAAAATAATCAAGTCACCTTCTCAATCCCTTTTATTTTCTTTTTTTTTGTTTGGCTTTTCCTCATAACAACCAACACTTAAATTAAAAAAAAAACCACACAGCTACCATGAACAATTATAAAGGGAATAACACAGTTTCCTTGGAAAAACAAGGTGCAGCAGTAGGAACACACTAGCTAGCACAGGGTAAAGGATTACACAGTTCTTCAGTACCCTTGCCATAAATGCTTTCAGGCATCCTCTTATTTTATAAATTCTTCACGTAGGGATAACATTGGCCTTTATTAATTCATCCTCCTGTAGAAAGGACAGGATCCTACACCAAAGCTCTGTGACACGAGACACTGAGAGAATGCACAGCAACTCAGAATTTCATTTGATTTCTATCCAAACAAATTGAATCAAGCAGATTACAGATTAATTATAATTCTCTAAGACAAAGAAAAATTCTGCAGCCTTTTCCCAGAATCTGCTTTGTGACTATCTTAAAAAAATGCTAGAGGATTTGCCACTGCAGTTTACATGCTTTTTTTAAAGTGGCTTATTTCATTAGCTGTCTTAGAGCTGAGGGACACATGAGTGTGCACTTCATCCCCTCTGGGCAACAACCCCTCCAAAATTATTGATTTCACAAGGCTGGTAATTCAGCTGGAGTGTCAACCTCAAAATCCATAAGAGAGGCCTAAATATAAAAGCCTTGACATAAGATCATTCTGCCTGGCAAAAGCTCCAAGGTTTTCCATGCCTGGGAAGTCTTCCATTTCAAAACACAGGAACTTTCCGTGGAATATCAGCAAGGTGGTTATGGCACTGTTGAAGCAGTAGAACCCTTGAAGACTTACCACCAGCTTTTACATATAAACATAGTGTTCTGCACATAAATTGAGAGAGACTTCAATGGAAATGTTTGCATTTCAGCACAAGTCTCCTTGGTGAGTGATCTAGCTTGTCTCTAACATCAAAGAGATGTGCATTATCATCTTCTGGCTTGCAGAAGAAAACACACACAAAACCCACCCATAACTCAAAGTGAACTACAGAAAAGCAGCCAGGGAAAACAAGAGGAAACAGAACGGATAAACCAGATCATCCTCCAAAAACAGGACTAAATACAGATGCAGATTAGCCTGGCAAACTGAACATTTCTAGGAAGTCCTGATATGTCACTGTATTGCCAAAATTAGAAGAACTGTGTAGGAAGCAATTAGCTATTGTAGCTTTTCCCTACTTAAAATGATTGTTCAAGGCTATATTGTAATATGCAGTTGGTCATACCAATTCAGCACGTAAATGCTGGCATGAAAAATGCCATTTATTCAATCTCAACTTCAAAAAAAATCAAATTGAGTCGAGAGAAATAACAGTTCTTTTCTTGACCATTCTGCATTTACACTTCAATTCTATTCCCAACACGCAGCTTCGCTGTGCACATTGTATGTGTGTCCTCCATAATTAAAGCTTTATTTGAACCTCCCCCCTCTTTCCACAACTCTCTTGGTTAGATCAAAACAGTACAGACAAAAACTGAAACATGCCTGGGGTGCAGGAGAGAACAAGAAAGACTATTTAGTGAGATAGGCTAATGGTGGTGGGGAGGAAGGAGGCTGATTTTCACGTCTCAGAACTGTTAAGCTTGCAAATATTACTGAAATCACATCTGGGAACAAAGCCCTGCTTTAAGTAAGTTCACCCATGAGTGTTGCTAAGCAATGGAGAAAAGACGAGGGAAAGGGAGAGTGTCTGACTTCGGGATTAGGAGGGTGGATAGAAGATAAAGTAAGGCTTCTGCACAGCTTTATTTACAAAAACTTTCAAGTTCTTTGTTTTCATTGCCTGTCTTCCAAACTACTTGTACCATGATTAATCAGGTCTCATTCATTACCTATCCCACTGCACAGCCAGCACAAGGAGAGGTGCTGCAGCCTGGAGCACGGGCACAAGCATTGAGCACCAGAACTGCCAACATCTGCCCCTGGACTGAACAGGTAAGAACAGGAGAAGCTTTCCTGATGCAAATACTACAGAATTTAATGTCTATGTTTTAGAGAAATACTGCAGATACTTGTTTTTATGTAACTTAAACTATGCAGTGTATGAGAAATAAAATACTTGTGATAGCTAGAGCTTGCTCTAACTCTATTCTTATGCTGGTAGTTACAGAAAAGTGAAGTATTTTATCTTACAAGATCAATAAATGTCATATCTTCACCTTACTTAAATGAAGCTTTTCTGTCCACTCTCTACTGGCGTCTTGATACTGTAAAAGTTTCTTATTCTGCTTTGGCAGGATTGCATCCAATCCTTAGGAAAGCAACTAGACATTTTTAGCTGTAGACAAATGCATTGCCTCATATTATTTCCCAGAAAATATTTGTTGCCTTGTTCAGCTAAATACCTCCATAAACTATAGCATGTACATTTGTAATGCATGCATTGTTGGAACAGTAAATTGAATTCTTTGATTCATTTTTACATGGCAGCAGTATTATTCTTTTTTTTTTTTAATCATCATAAATACTCCGGAATGCTCATCTCTTTATTACTCAGAATTATATTCCATATGCTAAGGCATTTGCAGCCTCACAGGTCATTTCATAGGCATTAAACTTTTACTGTATACCTGTCTTTTTAACATTTGCTAATAACTCATCTGGAAAGAGAGTGACATTTGTTGCCGAGTAACAGATGTCTGCACACACAGCATGAACTAGGAGCATTTCTCAGCCTGAGATCCTAGATTATGATTAACTACCTAGTCAGTATTCTAGTTAGAGATGTTATGAAGGCCTTTCCCAAAACTCAAGATATTCAAAACCTATCACTTCTGCAGCACTCCAGCAGTGTTCCCTGCACAGGGGATGCATTTCCTTGACAGGCAAATGGCATTTAACAGATTAAACAATAGAAACTAATTAAGAAGATTGATTGTTGTAATCACATTTTTATTTTATACACCTTTAATGTTTTCAAAAGCAGAGACTCTGAACCAAACATTTTAAGCTCAAAGAAGCGCAGGCACTGTACAAAGGCAAATTAAGCCACATGCTGAAAAAACAACCTGCAAGTTTTCCTCTGAAGGGTGATAAATTAATTACTGAGATTGGGAAGTTTCCCATGCCTAACACATAAAATAGGTCACCTCTTGTACTATATTTTATTTACATACACAGTCAGGGGCAAATCTATGGGCAGTTGCTTTAGAGCTGAACAGGCAGAGTCATATCATTTGTCATCCTCCAAGAACTCATCCAGGCAGTCCAAAACAAAGTGGTCGAGTGGAAATATAGACCAGGATGGAAGAAAGATGCTGTGGATAACCCAGCAGTTACTAGTTTCATATAGCAAACCTCTTGAAATGGATGACATGTAGAAAATGCACTGAGATCCATCATGTTGCATTGCCTAATGGACTTTTTCCCCCTTTTGCTTTTTCTTAATGAAAAGCAAGGAATGAGAGAAGAAGAAATCTTCCCTATCAGCAGCAGCAGGGGTTGCTGCAGCAAGATGATAATTCCCTCCTGCTACTCTGCTGACAACCACCAAGCTGCACAGGAAGAGCAAAGCATTTTAATCATGGAATTGGAAAACACAGCAGTTCCCAAAGCTTCACCTTACCTTGGCTGATTTGCTTTAATTTTAGGATCAACTGGCTTTCAGTGGAATAATGTTATCTATGGAAGATAACAGAGGAGGAAAAATTGGGTCTAACTGCTAGTTTCCCTGTGCATAACAGGGAAGGATCTATGTATATAAAGAGTTTTGGAGCATCTTAGATAAGCAAATGCTACTGAATTCCTTAAAAGCACAGTGCAAACTTGAGGGCTCCCTAATTACATAATAAATGTTTTATAAGTGCCATACTTTCAAATACACACCATTAAAAGGATAAAAAATACATTAGCAACTGGCAAGTCAGGGTCCAACCCCGTGTCCAATGGACCCATCAGAAATCTTGTGACAGAGGCCTCAAGGTTTTGGCTCTGGCTCCTTCATCAGATTATCATTTATAACAAAGGCACTCCATAAGGAGCTGCTAAGACAAATGCAAATCTTGTGTCAAAGACAGTCAGACACCCCCCAAAATTAAAAATTTGAGCACACAGCAGCTTAGAGGCAGCAGCTTTGGGCATGTGGCACAACATCTGCTACAAACACTAGAAAGCAGACCTGCAGCAAACTGGACTGGTGCCAGCTCTCAAGATTATCCCCCCTCCAAGGCTGTCAAGTAAATGGACAGATGGCAGCTGATGCACTCACAGGATAGTTAGCTCAGTTAACAATCAAGTATGCTAAATGATTTCAGATTCACTCTGCACCAAGCATTGTACTTTCCAGTGAACCATTAACACTGTGTCCTAATAGAAATATGGTTTGGTGTGAAGGAACTGGCAGATCCTGTATTTTACAAGACAGTTTCTCTGGAACAATTTGTCAGGGAACATTAGATCTGCCTTCATGAATAAAGTGAGAATCTGCCAAGTTTGCCAGGCAGGTTTGTTCATAATTTCAATTCTACAGCGTTTGAAGAGGGAGGATGGAAACAAACAGAAGATGCAGGTCAGTTATCCACACTCAGCAGAAAGGAGGAGGGATGTTAGGAGCACACAGGACCTCACATCACAGCAGGTGTGCCCCTGCAGTGCTACCTGCCTCTGTAGGGCATCCCACAGCTCTCCTGGACAGGACAGCCACCACAAGCAGCCTGCCAGGTGACACACTTGTCACCCGAGTGCACAGATGTGACAGTTCATCCCAGAAAAGCTAGTGGTTCTTGGGTTTAAATGGGCAAAATCTGTAAAGAAAATTTGGCCCTCATACATCAAAGTGGCAAATAATTCAGTACTGATCACTAGCCCATAGCATACAGGTGGAATTTTGGCCTCAGCATTACAAGATACATCTTTAAATTCTTCCCCCTTATATGATTGCCTTTAAGGACATTTGTAGACTTAGTGACAAATTTATTCTATTGATTTGCTTTTCCATAAATCAGCAGCCCTCTGCTCCTCCCTCTGCTCCTGTTGCATATCCCTTTTATCCATCCACCCAAAATCCCATGTAACTAAACAGCTGGTCAAAAGCGTAATAAAATTTATTTATTACATATTAGGCTTCCATGACCATTTTATTCATCACTGTTGCACCTAATAAATACCCTGAGAAAATACACACCACCAGCCCTGTTCTGCCTGCATTGAAAAAATCCTTCAGCAGAAAGCAGGGGAGAAACCCAAGGAAAACAAGTGGAAAAATAGAAGGACAGGGAAGAGAGAGAACTTAGCTCTGTTGAAGGAGGTAGGAGTTGAGCCATGGATACCAGAAAAGCAGCACCTCACACTTCTTATCTGTTATCTCACTTCCAAAGAGTAAGCCAGAAGAAAACTGAAAAACATAAAGCATTTCTAGTGGGCACTCAACAAATTAGTTCCCTACAGAGTCAGGTGAGTGCCAGCTGGAGAGCAGCACCTTCTGAGCAGTGCAGTGAAGTTCTGAGCTTTGGACTCACACTCAGAGCACTCCCAGAGCACAGACCTCATAGTGCTGGGCCAGAGCAGCTGCATTGTGTGGTGCAGGGCTGCATTGCCTGGTGCAGGGCTGCAGAAACTCCCCAGCAGTGCTGAGCCTGCCTGTGCTCGGTCAGAGGGCATCACACAGCTCTGTGACACCTGCTGTGTCACTTCCTGCTGTGACACCTTGGTTTTCTTCAGAGATGTTCACAGGACATCCCCACAGTTATACCAGGAAAATCAGCAACAGCAGCCAAGGACTCCTATTCCTGCTCCTCCCGTTCAGACGTGGAAAAGTGCCACAAAAACATCAGAGCAGGAGCAAGAGCTCTGCCAGCACCCTGAGCTCCTCAGCTGTCCTCTCTGCAGCTTTCCCCTCTCTTGAGGAGGCAATGCTGTGACCCTGGTGTGTGATCACCAGGGCAGGGAAGTCAGAGATGCAATTTAAAAAAATAAAGAGCGAACCGGTCAAAGATGGAGACACAAGCAACCTCATTTTCTGGCTCAACTTTATGAAAATCTGATTAGACCTTAGTGAAATTTAATCTTTGCCTTCCAGACCTTCTGAGACAACAATAAAGATCTCCTGAGCTCATAAAGTACTCAAAGAGGAGAGATACTACCCAACTGTAGGAAAATAGCTGAGGAAAATTATTTTTCTTGGCACTAATCACCAGGTAAATCTGCAAAAAATGCCATTAAAAAGTAAATGATAAAAAGCTACACTATTTTCAAATGTCACTATTTAATATCACTGTTTTCAAGTACAAGAATACACTTTATCAGACAAAGTAATAAAATAATATGAAAAAGACAAGACAAATTAGCTACAGCAATAATTAGGAATGCCAGACATTCAGAAGAGAGTATTTGTTCAAATTGCTAAGATAGTCAAGAGACAGAAAATTTGACTCCCAGCAGTCCCACAGTACTAACATTTCTTTTCCTTTTTTTTTCTACTACAAATTTGCAGCAAAAACAAACCAACCTACCAGATATATTTTATATTATTAGCCTTTCCCTAGAACAATTCTGCTTCAAAACCACTCATTAAGCTGGAACTGGCAAAACCCAAAGTTCCAGTCTTTTATTCTCAGCCAGGGGATCCACATTTCTCCATGTGCCTGTAACAGCTGTTCCTACATTGCCCCATGAGACAAAGAAAAATGGGAATTTTTTTACTTTCCTTGAAACATTTTTACTTTCATGGACAGACAGTACATGGTGTCATTAACCCCACAAGAAGCCACACTAAATATTGATTCCTGGATGTGCTGAGCAAAATCTACAGAAAGCTCTGACTGCAGGAAGTGCTGATTTTTGGGTGTCATTCCCCTCTGCCAGCTCAGGGGTGGCAATGGCACCAAAAGAAGCTTTTCTGCTCATTCAGCATCTGTGGTGGAATATTTGCCAAGAGTTTGATCTTGGCCTCTTAGTTTGTGCCTACAGTGCCCAGGATTCCCAGGGGGCCTCACAGCCAAACCTTCCCTACTTTGGGGCTGCTGAGCCCACCACAAGCCCAGTGTAAAACCAGAAAATCCTACAGATGTTTCTTAGATTCTTCCAATGCTCTGCTTACAGTCCAACAAGATCAGCTTTTGCACCTTTCAGGAAAGAAGGCAAGCAATTCTTACCAAAGTACAGCAATCTGGGAAATGAAAAAAGAAAAGGAAAAACCAGATACGAACCGGCGGTAAAATTGTATTTCCAATCTTCTCCTCTAATAATATAGTATAGCAGCCATTTCCAACCAATTCATTTTTATCACATCATACCAGACAAAGTGATATATGCAGGAAATATTAAAAAACAAGCATGCTAAAAAAATCCTAAACTATGGGTGTGCAGAGCCAAAATAATTGAGGACAATGTGCATGTACTAAGCAGAGCTAAAAACTAGAGGATGATAGATATATATATATGTATGTGTATATATATATAATCATCTTGGAACTCAATTTAATTTTTGCATGAATTGATTCCCCCATGTCCTTATTGTTGCCTATAGAATCCTTCACTCACTAATTCCATGTCTCATACAGCCATGCAAAAAAATGTGGTTATGTTGTATGTAGGTACCCAGCAGAATGCCTGTGAAATAAAGTTCACTGATAAAATCCTATTTTAATCATGCCATTTAAAATCTACAGTGATATTGCAATTACAATACTTGTAAAATGCATCTATGCAGAAAGCTAGAAAACTGGAATGAATGTAGTATTCTGATCTCTTACTGTACAGATGTACAATAATTCTCAATCTGTTCTTGCCTGGGCAAGTCAGAGCGTGTGCAACATTCAAGATTAATTAGAAGGAACACGTGTTACTCATGAATGATACCATGTCTAGTACTATATGTAAATTAATTCATGTCAGCATGGGCCATGTTGTGTCATGATTTTTTCTTTTTTTTGGAAAAGTATGTACAATTTTTTGACTACAACTACTACAGATTGTCTGTTGATTTTACAATAGCTATAGAGAGATTTTATAAAAATAAAACACTGGGCAATATGTAAGTTGGTTTTCTGCTAGGTTTTTTGTTTGATCTTTGCCAACTAACTGGGATAAGAGAACTCATAAGGTGTGAATACATTATATTCTGTTTGGGCATCTGTACCATGAGCAGAGTGGTTATCACAAAGACTCAACAGCAGCCACCTCTTCCCAGCTTATTGCCTTGAGGAAACAGCACTGCCTCCAACACCAAACACAAAATAACATCACATTACACATGCAGAATCCAAGGTCTCAGCTTTAACTGTCCTTTGATCTTCCATAACTGAAGGAAGTGTAAACCAAGATCAAGTTTATTAACTACAGATCAAAGTGCAGCCTAGCTCTTCCCTTTCCAGCACCAATTAAAGACTGGAGGTAAATTTCTAGAGAAAATTATTTTGAGATATATAGGTTATTTTTGCAATCCCTGAATGTGCCATTCCAATTTAAAAACACAACTTCAGGACACTGTGACCCATATTTCTCCCAGCTATTACTTGGAGATTCCTGTTCTTCCTCTGGCATTAGGGTGTTTGTTAATTGGGAGAGTGGACACGTGGCTCCATGTTAAGAGCTAACAGAACTACTGCAGTAATACAGTAAAAACTTAGAGACCAAATCATTTTAAAATGCATTTTGTTCTCAAAATACATTCTTTAAACTGATTCAGCTGTACTGAGAGATTGGTGGTACAGGTTATTTGAAAACTCATTGAGTATAAAAAACCAAATATATTTCTGCAGCTTTGGAAATTGCCTTCTGTTCCCAGCATCATGTGAATTCATCACTTAAGTGCACTACAAAACAAAAAGCTATAGTGCACTTGGATTTCACTTTTAGGAGCAGTTTAGTCACCTTTTATAACCCAAGGATTGTAATTCTTTACCATAGCACCAGCTTCAAACACATTATAGTGTCTAATTTTTTTGAAACTTAATTGTAGAATGCTCTTAATATGGCCTTTAAAATAAAACATAATCTAAGTACCATAAAAACCTTGCAGCTTCTTACACAATTAAATTCTTTGAATGAAATGACTTGCAGTTTTGCAAGTCAAAGCAGCAGATGCATATGCTAAAGCACAACTCAGGGTAAGCAGATGCCATTAATGATTGAGACTTATGACTGAACTTTTTTCCAAATATAAAGCAACATGAAACCAAGAGATCTGTGAATTATATGCTTTTTGAGGGTATTCATACAGATACATCAGTCTTGAAACAAGAACAAATGTTTTCACTAAAGGTTTGATCATTCCCACAGCAGTCAGAAGGAGCTTTGGGGTGCAGTTTGGGGTACAGGTGTCAGGAATGTAAGACTGGTTCTTGTAAAGCATCACCACCCTCAGCTTCCACCATGCTAAGTCAGCCCACCTAAAACAACATGTCCTAAAGTAGATTTTATTTCTTAAAATACCAGTTGAGAGACAAGTGATAACAGCTAAAACTCAGACTACCTTCTTTATTAAAAATAACACAGCCCTGCCTCTTCAAATTAACACTTTCACCCCCTCTTCTGCAGCTCATCTCCTGTACCCTATGTTACATTCCAGTGCCACCAGACCCTCACATCAGTGGCTGGATTTCATCCAGGGCTCATCATCTTACAGCTGGTTTCAAAACCACAAGGTAAATTAGCATTTACCCTTATAGATGCCCAGTAACCACTACCACACTATATTCAGCTCTCTCCTTATATTGGCAGGTTCTGCTCAGTATAAAGAGTTGGATTTTAAAAAAAAAAATTCTAAAACTACAGCCAATACTGACACGTTTCCTTATATTCCCAAATTAGTTGCATAATGCTGCTGCCCTTTTGTAAAGATAGATCACACTGGCACTTCAGAAATGGCTGCAGTTTCCAAGTGATGACAGAATTTCACATCCCCGCCCTATTCCCACCGAGTGCCAGGATCCTTTCCAACGCCTGCAGCAATGCTTTGAAGTAGGTGCAAATGCAGCAAATGCAAAAGATTAAAGGATTCTGGAGTTCATGGAAAGAGGTGCAGAGCTCACTATCACCAGAAAGATTCAACTAAACACTTTAAATTTTTATTTAAAGAATTTCATCACGAGATGAGTTACACCATAGTTACCTTTCCTCGGGATATATTTTACATAACTGCCTATGCTGCCTGTGACTGAATCCTCAGATGCATAGAAATGGACACATGTTCAGCCTTCCACCATCGTTCTCCGAGACAGCACAGATCTCACACACGGATAACAGCATACCAAGAGCTGAAAGGTTAAAAAATGTTCAAAATAGACAGCAATATTACCTCAACGTTTTCTTTTTTCAGCAGCTTTCACACAGAATGTTTAAAGGAGAAGTTTCACATTTAAAACATCTTCCTACAGGGGGAAGCTGCAATATTTCTGACAGACATTTTCATTTTTGTTAGGCATTTCACTTACTCAGTATCCTGTCAGTTTAGGAACTAGGAATCAGGGCTTTCAAAATTCAGCTGATGACATGACTCCCCATCACTGTCTGTCCCTCCAAAGGTGGCTTACCAAGCATTATTTCTCCTAAGGCTGGGGGAGAGGAAAAGTGGGGGTGATGGTGGTTTCTTTTTATTATTATTAATCCTTCAAATAACAACTCTTAGCCAAGTCAGAGTTAAATATCCAAGTAACAAAGGTTTCCAGCTCAGTGTTGCTGAATGTCCTGGAGTGTACCAGTAGCAAAACCTGCATACCCACAGGGTATCACAAAATCTCTTCACTGAGACATTTTGACATCAGCTTCCAGAAGATGCAGAATAACAGAGGGTGCTGCAAGTTTAGATGGCTTTTAAAGCAATAGGCATAAAAGGCTCCCTAAAACTTTCTGATGAGTGTACAAACAGTGGAAAATAAAGTCCATCAGCTGCAGTGATATTTTATTTCTGTTGTTATCTAGAGATAAATATGACAGATTTGGAAACAGAATTGGTCTTAAAGGCCATAAATAGAGCAGAGAAGCAGAAGTGCCCTCTGTTTCTCTGCTATTTCTATTCAACTCTGGGTCTGTCTGCCCAAACCTCCTCCTCAAACTTGAGCTCCAGCCTCTTCCTTTCCCAGATGGCACATCTTGCCTTCCCCAGCCAGGGCCCCAACACCACATCCCTTTTCCTCCAGTCCTACTTCCACAAGCCTCTTCTCCCAGCCCACCACAAAGTCTCTCCCTTGCTGCCCATCCATGCTCCTTCCTTACTCTCTGCCCTGACTGCAGATCCCAACCCTGCCTGGGGTGATGCAGAGCAAGCAGCAGCAGCGTGTTGGAAGCATCCTACAAGAGCTGAGCACAATAACTACAACAATAACTACAGCCAGATGCTTTTATATTTACTGAACCCTCGCATCCACAGCTCCCACAAACCTGCATGGAAGGCACATGAAGTGTGCTGGAACTCTCCACCTTCCAGCTGACCCAAAAAAGCACTAATTAGATTTTTGTTACTGATGCACTTTTATTTTAGAATCAACACAAATTGTCTAAATACATTTAACAAACGCTGAGTTTGGATCTTCTCCCAAGACCAGCATTGCTGAAATGAAGCTGAAGCAGGTCCAATTTCTCTTCCTGGACCTGTGATACACTACCACCATAACAGATTTGTCATATTTCTAATACTTGTCCCCTTTCCGCATCCTAGACAGAGCTGCTGAAACAATTTACACATGGGAAACACACATTACCAACCTCACTGTCCTTGTATAAAACCTATTCCTTTTTGATCTGTTTCCCATTGCTTTATTAAAACTTAAGACAGAGGAAGACTGAGAAAAAGTAGGAAATGAGGGAGTGTTAGTTACAAAGTTTGAACACTTAGAACTGCTGCAAGGTGGAGAACACAGTGTAACTAGTAGAAATATTTGTAAAGATAAGTTTAAAGGCCTAACACATAAACAGCACTCTGAGTTACAGCACTTTATGCTTAACAGAGTCAGCATGAGAGCCCTAAGGCTACAGTAAAGTTAACAGGCATGAACAGCAGAATTGCCAACACCAGGGCACAGTTTATATGTATCCTGTGCACATGCTTCTTCAAATGTAACTAATTTTTACTGAAGATAAATAGAAATACTAATGTATACCTTAGCCTGTGGCACTGGGTTGGCGAGGTACCACGCACAATGAGAAAGCACAATAAATTTAAGAACTAAAAATATATTAGCAGTAATAGCGATTTTTAGCTTCTTGCTGTTTTGTCTTATATTTTCAGTGAGACCTAGTGAAGTCTCTGAGACTTCTGCAATGACTTGAATTTTCTTCACCTGTGTAGAGCAAGTCAGGCTTTTCTAAGAGGGTCAGTGCCAAGATAATGGTATTTGATCTATCTTCTTTCCCAGCTGGAAGACCATTTGCTCTCCTCTAAGCCCTATATCACACTAGGGTGGAGCACTACCCTAAACTACGACATCCTCAGACCTCCTCTGGGCTTAGGAGTTAAATTTATCATTTTTCACCAATACAGTCACACCTAGAGGCCCCAAGGAGTGAACAGCTAACACTGTTTAATCTAGTCTGCCCCCCCACTCCTTCTCAACAAGTCCTTTAATAACCCAAAGGTGTGAAGAGATGAAAGGAATACAGCAAAAGCCAACAACTCAAAATACTAAATAACTCTATTCCCTGACTTGTGACTTCTAAGTTTCCTTGGCCAGTCCTCAAAGGTTCTTCCTGAGACCAGGAGGCCTTATCTGATGGAATTCAACATCAGTAACTTCAAAGTCATGCTCTGCAGGCATGATGGGGAAATCAATCCAGCTGTGATACACAGTTATTAGATCAGCCATTGCCACTCAGAAAAGAAGCCTCTGGAAGTGTCAGCTCCGTGTTCATCAACAAAGGAAAAAATGAGGCAGAGGAACAATCCTCCAAGGAGCAGAGAATGCAATCTAACACACCTTCCTGTGTCTGTCGCTGCAAACTTGGATGGTGGAATTCAAGTTTTGTTTCACTTTTTTAAACTGTATTCAGCTTTGCTTCTAATCCCAAGAGAACACTGGGGACAAGAAAATTCTGGAAGAAAAAGGCAATTATGGATAGAAAATGTCATCAACACTGCAAGAGACTAGAACTATGATGCTCTTTCAGACTGGGAAAAAAATGGATTTAGATGGGAATAAACTACCACAGCAAAGTTTTTGCAGTTTAAAACACTTCTCAGCGCTAGAACAGTTCTTCAAAGCACAACTCCGAAGACCCAATTTAGATCCAGATTGCTACGGGCAAATCCCTCAGAGCTCCCAGCCAAAAGGTCATTGGAAGTGGCACAGAGCAGTAGAGAAAAGAATTGTACAATATTTTCACCACCAGCACCTCAGCCAGAGGCCAGGACCAAGCCAGGCTGATTCAGTGTTCCCAGCAGATGGTGTGTGCCAAGAGGCTCCCACTGGCTAGAAGCTGAAGCTGCCCCCAAGATAACCTGCAATCTGAAATGGGAGATGGTGCACAGACACCACCTGCTCCCCCTTGCAGTGTAAGCAAGGCTCTGGATGGGAGCCAGTCCCAGGGGCACAGAATTCTGCTGCTTATTCACACATACATGCACAAGAGATTGAATGTGTTTTTTCCTAGTGCAGGATTTTTATTCCAGAAAACATAGGGCTGTTGGGTATTTTCTCACTCCCCCCCCCTCTGTAGATGTCATGTAGTCTGAAGAGACGAGAACAAGAAAAATCTATGCCTTCTTAAAAAACTCTTTTTAAATGAATTTATCTCCTTCCACTGCCTTAGGCAGAAGATTCAACCCTAGATGAACATGTATTTTCATACTTTCAAGCAAGTCTCATCAAGACCAGGCTTACAAATGCAGCCCAGAAGTAACACAATCAATATTTCTCTATAATATGGCCTAACCCATTGTAGAAGGCTTTTCATATAAGTAAGTTGATGCAAAGAGCCTCCTCATTCTTTGAAATTTAAAACCAAGAATTTCTACTAGAAACTGTCCAATATTTTTCACCAGACAGGAGACTTGGCCTCCCAACCCCACAAGCTCCTGATGCAAGCAGCTGTGCTCTGCCCTCCACAGCTCTGGTACAACACAAAACCCCAGGTTTTAATCCAGCACTTTTCTGTGTGACTGTCTTTGGGCATGGTGAACACAGCCTTTCTTCAGGCCTTTGTATCACAAAGTTATTGTAGATAGAGACCAAAGCCTGTGTCCCCTGGTGTAAGAGCACTGACCATGAAGGAAGCACACACCCCACCCCACCAGAGCTAAACTGATCCTGAATTGAATGCTCTGCTGTGTTATAAAGAAAAGGAGCAGAGTGTGCTGTTGCCTTTTTCCCAACTTGGAAATGAAACTCAAGATAATTTTAGTAAGGAGGTAATATAAAAGGGGGTCTTTATTTGAAGGCCTTCAAGAGGCAGTTATGGAAAGATGTCTACAAAATCCCATCCCCCTACCCAGGGGTGACAACATTTTTATAGGCTTTAGAAAATTACCATAATTCATAAAAAGCACCAATTAGGAGGACAAGTAGTGATGCAATCCCCCCCCACCCAGGGCAAGCCCCTTCTCTGGAATGCCCCCCTTGGCACTGGCTGTAATTGTCCATGAGAATGTATCTCCAAGAGTTGTTCTGGCCTTGGTTCCCAGGAAGAACTAAGATAGCACAGAGCCTTGTACCTCCTGGGACTTGGAGCTCTGGAATTTGTTTTGTCTTTCTGCTTATGGAAAGGCCATGGAAAAGTACTGGGAAAACGAGTCACTAACACAATAGACTACAGAGCTACAAATACATGTGTGAAGAACACAGAGAACAAAGCAAAAAAGGCACAACCTAAAGGGCATCAGTGTGAGCATGGAAATTGTTATCTGAGATCTTGTTCATGGGAGAATCAGCTCTAAGACTGTGCTGGAATATACCAGTCCAAAGGAAATGGAAAGGAAATGCTTCAGATAGTGGTAGAACATTTACTGTCTCATTCAGGCACTGAGCAGGATAGCCTAAGGGCTGCTTGGCATTACCAGCCCATTGCTCCAGGACTGGTCCTGTAGATCAAACTTCAGCTTAAGTTTAGCTGTCCCTAGGGCAGCCTGCAATGTATACCTGGATTTTGTATGTCTGACCCTTTCCAGGAGACACCAGCTGCCCTGCCTTGGATAACAATAGGTTATTAAAGGTTTCCACAAGTCATGACATTTAATAAATTTGAGGTTTGAGGCGGGGGGGGAATTGCAGGGAGAAGATGAGAGGAACAGTGGGAAGAGGCTCATAGGTGACTGCAGCAGTGGGTCAAACTTGTGCTCTCCCAAGTCCCCGACCTCCCAAAGAGTCAGTGAAGTGTCTGTCACAGGGTTTTCCCTCTGCAGCTTCACACCCCATTATCATGCTCGGCAAAGTCTACTGTCTGCCCAGGAGGAAGCATCACCTCTTGAATCTTTACACCACTCACTCCTGTTTTGACAGTGCTTGATTATAACCCGTGGTGTAAAAAATCAAAGGCATTTGCCTGCCTGCATTGCAAAGTGAAGATATTTAGCAGATACACAGTATAAACTTTCTAAGTTATATCCAGATATTAAATTGCAGAGAAATATTCTGTTGACTGCTTCTAGCAGAAACACTGGGAGAATTATTTTAGCAGTCTCAGAACTATTCATTACTGTGGAAGAAACCAAAAGCAGATATATCTGGAAGAGAGCAAGATCCAACAATACAAAAATACAAACTCATGACATGGAGGACAGCTGTGGAAAACAAAATTAGCAATGCTTTCACTGGTCAGAGCACATACTGAAATGATAACTGGAAACCCAGAGTGATATTATTATGCTTTTGTTATATGACCTTGTCAGAACTTCACTTGGCTGGAGAAAGTCTTGTATTTTTGTTCTTTCATTTCACACCTAGAGCCAAGTATCACTTAGATACATTTATTTTCTCAGCATGTCATTTTAGGAAGTTGTAATTTTACTCAATATACACAAAGCCATTTTCCTGTTCTCAAAAGTAAAAAAAAAAAAANTCTATCCAAACTTGTGCATTGTGCATCTAAACAGTAAGGAAAATCATTGCATTAAGAAAACACTTCATTACCAGCCATTCAGACCACATCTTTGTTGAAAAATTGTAATGAATAGCACATTTATACTACAGGCTTCCTTATGTTCTAAACTATGTTTTGACCACTACATCCATACTCAAAAACCTTCTTGTCCATTCTAGCATATCCCACAACTGTTACAGTGTAGAGTGAAATTCTGTTTTGCCTTCAACTAAAATGTCTAAACATACATATTTTGCAGCATAAGTCCTGCAAAAATGCTGGAAGACAGAGCCTAAATATTTAATGCTCTTAATGTATCCACATGGCCCATGCTGCTTTCTCCTTACCTGGTTAACAGCCCTCTCTTTCCTTCTGTGAAAGCTGCTGTGTCCAGTTGACCAATGTCTGGCATTTCCCCAGTATCCTTCAGCTGCCAAAGGAAAAACCTAAAACTGTAGGTAAAACTTTCCTGCCCCTGTATTCATTAGATGTCCTGAGCAGTGCTTGAAAAGCACTGGAACAGTAACACCTACAAGAGGTCAGTAGAATAAGGGTCAATTATAAATAAGAGAGCAAAAGGGGCTTGAGCTAGATGACCTCAGAAGGTGCCTGAACCATTCCTCAGTTTCCAGGCCATTATTAGCAAATTCAGCAATGGCAAAATTGCTGATACAGGATCAGACCTCCTTTATTATCACTTTGGCCTTGGAACTATAAGTACTACCTGTCTAACAATCTAATTAAACCTTTTCCTGCTAAACACCATATGGTCAGGCCACCTCATGAGCCATGACAATGTAAGTTATCAGAAGGAGCAAAGCAGAAGGTCAGGTCCAAAAGGTCAGCTCCTATTTGCTGCCTTTGTCAGCAGGTGCTCATAGCCCTGATTTTCCTCAGCAAACACCTGTAGAATGGTGATCAGCTTGTATAGGCTTCAAGTACTCACACCTTGTAGCAAATGACTTTGGGAACCAAAATACCACTGCAGGCTTGAGTAGGGCTTGGGCAGCCTGTCCTTTCCAAGGCAAGCATCCAGTCACACTGAGCACACTCACCAGCTATTAAAATATATATAAACCAACTTCCCCTCCAGCTGGCCATGACACTCCTGGGCTGACATCTCCCAGGTAACACCAAGTTTTTATCACAGGCTTCCTGACCCTTATCAGAAAAAGCCAACCATCCACAGAATTTCCACATCCCCTGTGCTGACTTCAGAGTGTGATGCCAGCCATATGTCATCGACTCCACACACCTGTTTCAAGGGCAACAAGCTAGACTGTGACTTTCACCAAATGCCTTCATCCTGCCAGGAATTAACTTCTCCCTCAAGCCCTCCTGACATTTCTGTGGATCAGAAACTGTTAATTAAACCCTTCCAGTCGTGTCCTTTCTCCCTGTTTGCATCCTGAATGCAACACCAGTGGAGCTGCAAGCGAGAACCATTCGTCTGCCTTGCTTCCAGCTGGATTTGACTACAGCAAGGAGCAGAGCTGAACTCACCCATTCATCCCCAGAACCCTTCTCTGGAGTCATAATGGACAAGGGAACCCTAACATTAACGTGGTGCAGCAATCATGAAGCAATTAAATCCCTGAGGAGCACACAGAGAACCCAGTGCCCCACAGCTGCAGCTGCATTGCCGTGGCTACACAGACACCAGTCATGCAGCTCTCCCCTTGGAAATTTGCAGCTGTGCTTTGTGGGCTTCAACTGGCACACAGGGAGCCTGGGAGCTGCTGCAGATGCCTTGAACCAACACGTGGAAAAAGTTTCCAGCTGAATTTCAAGATGATATTTTTCCGATAGATTTTTATCTTACATATACCAAAAAATTTGCACTCCTGGAGGTTTTTTCCTAAAACTGTTTCCGTGTAATTTTGTCTACATGCACAGGAGAAATACTTTAAACAAACCTGCTCCTTTAACTGTTTGCTTAAGTGGATGCTATTGCAATGAATTATCTTTCTTTAGCCACAGCTGCCTCCCAACGGATTTCTTCTGTTTCTTACAGGGAATTTAGCAGCAGTCTCTCCAATCCAGCAGAACTGACAAACTGCTTTAGTTTAGTGAGGCTCCATGCTGGGCGAGTCCCAGAACCTCCTATTCTTTACAAACAGCATTTCTTTTTAAAAGGTGCAGAGAGTTTGTTTCCATATGCTCAGGATTTCTCAATACTGCTGTTCTTACAAACTGGTAAATGAATGCCTCCAGCTAGCAGTAACATTTCTATCAATGTAACAGCCCAGCCCACAGGGATCTAATTTACTGAAACTGGTTAAGTGCTACACAAACATCATCTAGAGAGATTAATTGGCTGTTAAAGTTTGATTGCTTTGCAATCCCTTGGTGATGGTTGGAAAATGAAAAAGTGATCTTTTGTCATTACGTAAATACCTTAAGGTACAGTATATATGCAGGGCTTTGTGTACATTTTATAAACACAGCAAGTCTTCAGTGAGTAGGAGAGCCATGACCCACTTATTTATACTGAAGTTTATTTAGTATATTCATTATGGGTGACATTTTCCTGAAGTTTATTTAGGAGCAAAGTCTTCCCAGGCTGTAATTAATCCAAATTAAAACACATTTATGCTGATCATTAAAGCAATTTGTTGCAGACAAGTTTCCATTTGATCATTTCCCAAAGTCTGTATTACTGTATTCTAAATATTCCATTTCCTAAGTGCAACATTTCATTTCTTCTTCTAGAAAAAAAAATAAGAATACCATAAACCAGATACCCCTGGCTTCTGGAATTTTTCCACTCAGAGATTCCCTGAAGTTAAAGGGGAATTTGGTGTCACTCTTCTATTACTCAGTTTTCTCCATTTCTGGTTTGTAAAACTCCTGCTTAACCAAGAGTTTTATAACCCTGTTTTTTATAACCCTGACGTTTTCCTCACATCAGATGTGAGGAAGGGTGTACAGAACAGCTCAAAGCTCAGTTCACTGACCACGCTACCAGACCCTGTGAGGAACCAGGACTAGAGACCAGTCAAGTGAGCTGTCAGTGTGATCATTCCATACATCTTCAGCAAATGAAAATAGCTGATTTACACTGTGCAGTCCTGTGGATATAAGAAACTACTTTTTTGTGAGAAACTGTCATAATTTTTTCACAAGCTACCTCATTAACAGCACTTACATCTCCAATACCTACAGGCATGCTTAGAGGGATAGGTCCCCCTTGTTAATGTTTGTATCCATGTCTAGGATGGTGCAGTAAGGATCAGAAATACACAGGCAATAGAGTAAGAGCAAGTACTATTAAGATCAGGGTGGAATTACTGAAATCACTACTAGCAATGTGAATAAGAAAAGAAATGTTTTTCAGATTCAAAGGAATTTGAAGTTCTCGCATAGTAGGAAAAATCCTTTTTATTCTTAGGCTCAAGGAAATCTGATCAAGAATCAGCAATACAAAATCCTCAGCATGCCACATTAAATTGCTCTTTCACTGATATATGACTACATATCCATAATAGTTCAGCATCTGGGTTGCATGTAAAGCTGTAATATAGAGGGTGGGGAAAAATTAAGAACCATAGTACAGACTTCATATAAAACAGTCTTAAAATAGACTTTCCAAAGGCAGGGCATGAAGAATTTAAACAATTTGCAGATAGCAATACATTTGTAGTCTGGATATATGAACAAAAAACCACTCTGTTGTATGTTGTACAAGTATGACAGCCCATTTATTGAGGAATTTGCACAGTTCTGAAAGAGAGAAAACTGAATAAACTATCTCCTCCAGCTGGGGTGTAGGACAGGGGGTGGGAGTTAAATCTTTAGTGAAGTCCACAGCTGGTACAGGGAAATAGGTAATGGCCTTTTGGGAAAAGTAATGGAAAAATCCATGATTGTGTGCATTAACAGACACTCCTAAGCTACCATTGCAGAGCAAAGTTTTCAGATACCATGGTGATGAGCATGTTGTAAAACAAAGAATGAGTACCAGCTTATACAGTAAAGGGTTCTAGCAGAACTGCCCATTAAATGGGCCTGGACTTAGCTTGTTTAAAAAAGGAAAAACAACCAAAAAACAGATCAACACAGGCCCAGGAAACAGCATCTCTTGGGACAGGAGGTGCCCAGCTCAGTCCTTCAGGGCACCTTATCTGCCTTGTTAACTGGAGCTTTCAATTTGCCTTGGCCATCTCATCAGATCTTGGGCCAGCAGAGGGGAGGGAGGGGAGTTTGAAGGTTGGAAACCAAGTTCTTCCAAGCTAAATGCAGATGTGAGCTCTGCCAGTGTTTTCCAAAGCTGGTGCACACATCCTTCCCCTTCCCACCTGCCTTCTCTTCCAGCACCATTCTGTGATGCTGGAGAGCCATGCACTACCCAGGAACACTCAATCCAAGAGATGCCACTTGCATCCAAAAGATTATCACTGGATTTGGCTAGTGAGATATGCTGGAGGCCAAGAGCAGCAGGGGAAGAGGGAATGCACTGTTTGGAGCAGTTAATTATCGTGTACCAAGAAAATCTTTTGCCACTGAAGCCTGAATTTGCACTCTGCATGAGGGGTGAACACACCAAACTCTAAATTATTTAAAACTATTATGCAGCTGGCTTGGGTCATGTTTGTGTAAAATAGCTGACTCAAAACCTCAGATTGCTTATCCTGTTCAGATTACATTGCCTCACTCATTCCTGTATTTAAATGAAACAGTTTCAAAATAGGCACCTATATCACTTAGGAAAGAAACACACGTTAAAAGAAGCAATAAAACTGTCTCCTTTCTGCGGTGAAAAGGATCCTAATTGCCTCACGCTTACCAACACCTCCCAGATTTATGGTGCCTGTTGGATTCATCTCCCTCATATCCCATTAAGAGCAGCTATTTCCTGTCAGAGATACACTGAGCAGACCCCGTGTTCCTGCTCTAACTCGCAGATAACGAGATGGCAGCTCCCTTATTTACCCTGCAGTCCTGGGGCACTAACACTGTTTGCCTTCTTTGCTGCAGCTGTGCACGTTGGGATCAGCACTTCAAGGATTTTTATGTTCACTTGAAAGTGTCTTTCCCGGGCAGCACGCTCTGGAATCTCACCCGTTATACACACGCTTTAAACTGGCTCCCACCTTTTACAGCTTCCTAACTGACTGCTCTGCAATTTATGGGCAGGAACTTAACTGATCTGGATCTCCTGTATCTAATTGCAGCGAGGGAGGCCACAGCATTTGTTGTGCCTTTTCATTGATTTCTAGCCTCAAAATCCTTGCTTTGTACAGCATTGTCAGAGGCAATTATGGTACACATGTAAAGCCTGGATTCCACCATAGATCCTACAATCTCACACTACAGAGACCTTTCAGAACCTTTAAGGCTTACTGATGGTTCCAATTTCTTTTCTGGAGCTTGCCCCAAGTCCTTTCCCTCCTCCCCTTCCCACCAAGTATATTGAGTTTTTCAATTTGTGAAGTTTTTTTTTAATGAAACCAATACTCCATTTTCTTAATAACTTTAAAGACTTTAGGCATGTTCAATATGGAATTTTTGTCATCTGGCTTCTATTGAGAGCAGCAAGTCACTGATAACAGAAGAGCTGCCAGCACTTTGTAATGCCCAGCATCATCTCTACAGAACTTTCCTCAGAGATTTCATGATTCTAGAAGGGTCTCTTGGGCTTTTCATACTGCTTTGCATCCTGCCAATCGGACTGGTTTGGAATTCAGGAGGTAAAGAGTTAATCACATGACATTTTTTTCCAAGTGTTTTCTCATGTGCCATTAAAATTAATTTAAACTTTAAAACAGTTTCTAAGACTTTCCACTTGAATGACATCAAACAGTGCAGTCTAAAGTTTTCCAGTATGTTACTTGACCCCTCAAATGAAGGTATTAAATGTTATATGTTAGTCACATTCTAGACCTCAGGAATCTCTTAAACTTTGACGTTCTATTTATTTGTTTTAAAGTCTGCTTGAAGCTTTTAATCTCCATTTCCCCATCCAATACTGGTAGATACAAGTTATGTTTGCCACATACTACTTACCATTTCTACTATCTTAAAACAATTCCTGTGTTGCTTCTCTGGTAGAGACCTGTCTGAATGATGACTTAAAGATATCTTTGCACTTCTAGCATACAGTTACTTCACCTGAAAATCTTTCATCACAAGTCTGAATGATCTTCCCATATTTTTCAAACATTGCTTTCTCACTGAAGGAGTTAATAGAGTGCCCTGCACTACAGTTTGGATTTTTAAATCTAAAGTAACCAGAAAGTTACTTGACTTCCATAGGTAGCCCAGTGAAGGACTCCCTTAGTGCCACAGTCTAATTGCATTCACAGCTTATATTAGATTGTTTTAGCAGTGATTAGATTGAAACCATATACTGAATGCTTTTTTCAGCTATGTTATAGGAAAATTTTTCCCCAAGCTTTGTTTATTTTATAAAGCAGAAAAAAATGAAATATTTAAAGTCAGACACCACAACAGCTTACGGATATTTACTTTTACAGATCCTAACTTGGTGTACTACTTTTCTTCTATGATGCTCAGCCTAATGCCTCCATTCATGCTGTCACAGACATAAACTTGAAATATCAAACTTCTGCTCACCCCAATAATTTGGCCTTTAATTCATAAGATATCACATACAAATGTGAAAGAGCTTAATAGCATTCCAGTCTTTTACTGAAAATTACAAAGAAGTAACACTGCACTTGCCATTTTTCCACTGAGCTGCACTTTCTTTAGATGCCTTTGGTAAAGGGAGCATTGCCCCTTACTTCTTAAAGCAACCAAGGATTTAAATTATGAGAGGCTGATTTTTAAGTTCTCTGCTCAAGTGAGAGAATAACATAGATACATGGCATTAGAGGAGATTGACAAAAGAATTGGTGAAGCCAAGCACTGCACAGGTTCTCCATTTTCAGTTTTATTAAGAGCAGCACACAGAGGGGTAATTTACCCCATTTTACCCTGGGGATAGAGAGAAGGTGGGGCAGAAGGGCTGAACAAGGTTACTGACCACATTTTCTCTATTAATTCCTACACAACACAGACCCACAGATACTGTTTGGGTTCTGCCACAGTCCCTAGAAAGGAATAATGGTCTGTACACTTGCAAGCAGAGCACCAGATCAGAGCACTCATGTCAGCATCAGTAAAGGGACAAATCAGTTTTGTTTCTACTAGACATAAAATAATGACAACACTTATCCCCAGTTTTTTCCCACCCAATTGTCCTTATGACTTTTCAAGCAACAGTAGCCTCATTTGCCAGAATAAGCACAAAGAGTGTTGTTACAGCCTATTTTGTTCATTTTTTCTTATTAAATTCTGACACATAAAGGCCAAACCCAAACAAAATATGCACATTCCACTATGTCAGTCATTGAAGACCTGCCTTACCCTAGCAAGCATCTGTATCTAAAAATCATTAAATGTTACACAATCAGTCAATATCAACATATTGACTACCTGCAAAAAGGAGTTCCCTCCACTTCCATGTCAAACCACCCCCTCAAAAAAAAAAAAAACAAAACCCAAAAAACCACAAACAAAAAGTACTCCCCACATCTGGGGTAAAGCCATTCTCAGCCACTGGGCCTTTGCAGAAGGAAACTTTCTAATTAATTGTGAGTATTCCTATTGACATTTTAAAACAATGTTTTCTTTCTAAACATAGTCCTGACAGCATTGGTGGGATTATAATTCTAAAAGTATACTTAGTTGCTGATCAGCTCCTAAAACCAACAGCCCTGGCATTTTTGTTAAAATAAAATAGCTTTCCCTGCAAGCATACATCTCCTAGCACAGCCTCAGAATTACAGCATTTCTTGTCATTCCTGAAGGAATTGCTCTCATGTCTTTGACACTGTGTTTGTGTGCCAGACACAGGAGCACAGAGCACAAATGCAGACTTCCAGGAAATTTCACCTGTGCCTTTATTGTCTTGTTTTCACTAGACAATTGCAAATATCTGGCTCTAGAATTATAATGTCTAATTTATTCCTATTAACCTTACTGAAAACCTCTACTCCACTGATGTGTCCCCCTGGAGAATCCATGGTTCCAGTTGCCCAAGGTACTTTTCAGCTGTCTGTTTACTGAAGCAATACTTTAAAAAGGAAAATAACAACCAGAAAACAGAAAAAAAAAAAAAAAAAGAAAACCAAAACAACACAGACAAATGCAAGAGATCTCAGGAGACTGAATTTAACAGCATTTGTAGACCATAATGTGAAGATCCACCCCCCTCAAGTGATTGCTGTAATTTCTTCAAGAGAATTACAAATAACATTAAAATTTGTTTTTAAAAATGTTAATCGAACTGGAATGCCTGACTACAATTTCTTTCCCTTGCCTTAGGAAGAAAAAGAAAATACCCCAAACTTTTGAAAAGCATCAAAAATTTTGAAGATCAGTTTGTTCAAAACATTTGTTCATAACTCAGGTTACAAGGGAAAATCTTTGCATCATTTTCCCTCATATGGGAATATTATAAGGGCATATTAATATTCCCTTTAAATTTCTCAATACTTGAAGCTGAATATCACAGCCCTTTCAAATTACATAAAGAACAACTTGGCATGAAATTAATGTGGATGTGGGGCTTTGGTTATTTTTAACAAGTATTTCAAGCACTTTTTTCACTCTTGCCATGCAGCAAGAACCAAGAACATTTCAGTCGAAGTTTAAAAAGGCATTTGACTAAAAATTGGAAGTGGTTAACATTCTGATGCAATTTTAACTGCCACGTGAATATCTAATTGGGCAATCTCTTGCCTTAATGGACTGTTTCAAGTGCTCTGTCCTCACAGCTAATGACTGATTCACTTTTTACAGCAGAACTAACTCAGATTACACTTCTTATCAATTTTAATTCATATGATCCTATGAGTTCCTTCAGAAAGTGTAGCCATTTACCAGACTCCTATAAGTAGATATTCCTCACACATTAGCAGGGAGAGTGCTTGGGGAAGGTTTGTGTGTGTGTGTGGTGTGTGATATAAAACCTCCTTAAAGCATTAAGTGTTATAAAAGCCAAATAACATTTAGGTAAAGAAACTTCTCCTCAAAATCCCTGCTTTATGCTTTTTAAAATACTCAGCCAAGCAACTGCTAGCTAAATACCACAGAAATGGTCATGATACTACACAAACCATAGCATACCCCATAAATCTCACTGCATATGCACTCATCACTCATATGCAGTAGTGATGGGTATATTTTAAATTTCACATAATCCCATTATCTAGCAACACCAAATGCAGACAACTGTATAATTTTCAAAGACAGCTTCTTGGCATATAAACAAAAGTTATCTCCTTACTAATAAATTAAACAACTTTCACTGTGAACCAAAAAAAAAAATTGCTCTATGCCAAGATTATGCATAAATGTATGGGCTCCAAGAAATTAAGAAAATGTTATCTGTTCAGAAAGAAGTCTCTGCACTCACAAAAACTCCATTCATTTCCATGATCAGCCTTTTGTTCCAGTCTCCTCGTGAAGATCTACAGCTTCTTCCCACCTTTGGTTCCTAAATGTAACTTTTTTTTATAAATAAGGAATAAATATGGACCCAATGTCAGCAAGTTCACCTAGCTTTGACTCTGACCTACTGATATTTTTGAAGAATACCAAGCAGATGGACATTTGCAGCAGCTCTATGCCCCCCTATAGTGGGGCAAGGCAGTCAGGAGCTCAGTGATGACCTTTAAATGAAGTTTATGGGGAAGAGAGACCCAGAGCCAGGACTGGGCTGGCCAGAGGGACACAAGAACCTTCTCAGGAGCCAGCCCTAATCACTCTGCTTAACACAACATCATTCTCTTCTTTGCTTTGCTGAGCAAGACCTGTGGCACATGAGTGAAGAGGCCCGTAAATATACACAGACCAAACTGTATCTGCTACAGATCCAAACTTAGTTATGCTCTGCAGGAGTGTTGCAGCCCAAAATAAATGACAAAATAAGTCACTTCTTTCTAATGGCTTTGCTGTGACTGTAGAAAAAGCTTCTTCTCTCATCAAGACGTTTCATATTCTACCAAGTGACCCGACCTAATCATTTAAAAATTCATTAAATGCTATCAGCAGTTGTGAAGTAGAAGGACAAAGGAAAGACCAGCAATTAACTCAGGTCTAACCAAACAGAAAACACCACAAGGATTAGCTTGTGCTGATGTTTAGGAGGAAATTCAAAGCTTTAGATTTTGAATAGGGTTTTTATTTGTCATTTTTCTCTAGGTTTAGGAATTGGGGTCAAAAGTGGAATTATCTGTTTGTTCTGAGCCATGACCGTGTGTTCTTGCTTAATCTCCTCCTAGATGAAGTCCATTGGAAAATAATCTTTTGGGTTTTTTATATTCAATCAGATACTCATACCTGCACCAACACAAGTTTTACATTTCTTACATGGCTGCCACCTTCATGTGATCTGAGACTGCCACTGCTGGTTCCAACATCCCAAACCCAGGGCAGTGGCAGCAGAGCCCATGAGGAGCTGCAGCCATGAACAATTTAAGCTGGCACAGAGTAAGCATCTGCAGGAACATCACACTCCAAGCTTTGGTGGTTTGCTTTTTCTTTGCGCCAGTGCTTGCATCTTTACTATGTGGCAATAATATCTAGAGGCGTGGGTTGAAGGGGTTTTAATCTATGACTTGTTTAACTTCAAAACAATAAATAAAAAATCAAAATCAATTAGAACAGCCAGGAAAAGAGAGCTGCTTTTGTTGGCTTCAAATGAAGGAGCCTAATATATCCTTTCATAAACAAACCTCCTCTCTACTAAAATTTCTTGTAAGAACAAGGCAGGCTTCAAAAGAAGTTCAGACATTCAGTAAGGATAGGAACCCAAAAGTTCAGAAAATTCATTTGTCTGCAAAGCAGAGCTGGAAGTCCCAAGGGAACAGCTTGAGTGAGACTTTCTAGTACTTACCAGGTCTGTTCAAGCACAAAGGGCACTGTAAAAAGAGCCTCTCGGGGTGCTTTTCAGGAAACTAGACATTTTCTGCTGAACCAGCCAGAACCCATTAATTTCAGTGCATAAAATGATGAATAGAGAAGCTGGCTGCCCTCAAAAGTAAACAGAGGTCAAGGTGGAGCTTGGCAAGCAGCTAGTTTTTGGTTAAAATACCACCCAAAAAAAAAATTGTTACATGCAAAACCACTCAAATTAAAGGAAGTAATTTACATAAAGATTTTATAAACTATTTTGTTCATCTTCCAGGAATAATCCAGTTGATGAGTTTAATGGCAGAAACATTATCAGATCAGAACACTTTTAGGGAAATCAAGAAAAAAAACCATGATTTGTATGTCTTATAAATTGAAACCATAATATTCCATTTCAATGTGACCAACTAACTGTGTATATACCTGTCCAAACAAGAGAGCCCTACAAGTCTCTATAGATTTTATTTAGCACCAAACAAATTGCAAGTTATCTGCAGTCATCAATGAGAAAATAAGATTAAAAGTCAGTAAATAAGTGATTTCCTGCTTATTCTTCTCTGGATGTTAATAATTTTATCAAAATTGGCTGTTATTCCTTGACCCACAGCACTAGATCTTTGCAGTTTTAACAGGCTCCATGTTTAGACACCCAGGAGAGGGCCCAGGTTGCAAAGGAAAACTGACAAACAATACATTCTTTCAAAATATCTCTATGCTGCTACAAGTGAACCAGAGCCTTGACTGACAAACCCTTCACAGGCCATAATTAGCAACTCATTGAACAGTACAGGTGCTCAAATTTAAGATTTGCAGGGTTCCTGCTGTTTGAGTGTACAGGTGGAGTTACTAAAATTGCCAAAACTGGGGTAACGAGAACAGTTTTGCTCTTTCCTTTCCACCCTCCAGATAATCCCACTTTAATCTCTGCCTGACCCCACATACAACTTCATTCCTCTTCCAGTGCTTCGTTTTCTCTTCTCCAGACCTCTTTTAGCCCCAAGGCAAGGCAGAGCAGGTGGGGACTCTCAGAGGAAGGAAAGGAAGAATGGGAGGGAACGTCCTTCCCTTGCAGCCTGGGACTGAGCAGAACAGGTTTTCAGAAATTCCCCCTTTCTCTTCTCAGGCAGTGCCAGAGAAAATAACTGTGGAAAGCAGTCACCTGAACCCATGGCCAGGCTCTTACACACCCCACTGGCCTCTGCTTGCCAGCAGATGTGATCCAACACGTTCCTACCTCCAGGGATCCCAAACTGACAAATTTCATACATCAGCTTTCCACAAAAACAGAAGGAAATCAATCACAAGGGTTACTCATCACACAGTCCTGAGAATCAGCTGCTCATGATGCCACTGGCTTGCTGGTGGATACAGGAAGGGGGCTGGAGGTGGATTTTAATTGCCTCACCCAAGAGATACCTATCTGCCATCTTTATGGAGCAGAATCTGATCAGAGGAGTCTACCTCTACCTATGGCCAAAAAAAGCTTTGCAACAATGCAAATCAAAATGTCCTTGCCTTAGAAAAACATTACAAACAGATATTTTGCTTGCACTTAGAAATAAGAGGCATGTTCTGACCCAGGCAAGTCCGGGCTAGGTTGCCCCTGACCTTGACTAATCTTTTCTTGGCATGTTTTTCCTGTGTATCATCTCCCCAGAGCACAGCACACAGAGAGCTTCCAGTTACTGATGCAGCTCTTCTTTCCTGAGTATGCCCAGATGATGAGTTGGAATCTAGATTTTCCATGAAACTTATTGTCATAGGACCTTTAAGGGCAAGGGAAGACTGAAGGATTGAAATAAAGATATTTAGAGAAAAACACAGGATAAAGGAGAAGAGGGAAAAATTGAGATTCAGGTTCCAAAGGAGAATGGTTAAATTTTTAGAGTGGAGACTAAAACAAGGAAGAGTGGCAATGCAAGGGAGAATAGGACAGAAAATAAGAAAGCATTAGTATAGAAATCACCCCCCAGGAGAAACCCTGCATCCTAGGAGTAAGTGAAAGATGGTTTCCACAGGAAAAAAAAGTTCTGTGGCTCCATCATGCAGCAATATTTGCTTCTGGCTCTGCACCTTCCTACCTCTGACCCACCCTGCAAGAGCACTTGGAATCAGGGGTTTGGAAGGGCTTTAAGTGTTTCACCCCATTTTATTTTTATCAATTAGTCTTTTTTAGTCAAGACCATAATATTCATTTTTGCAAAATCTAAACCTGTTAGGTGTCACTGAAAGGGTGTCCCTTAAGCTGTCACAGTGGCATGTGCCCAGAGAAGTGCCTGTCACTCAGCAGGACAAAGCACTTCCACCACCCAGGTCAGTTCACCAGCAAGGAAGAGCTGGATACTCAGTGCTCTAGTGCCTACAGAAGGGGTGTAATAAACTGCCTTAGCCAAAAACCCTCATCCCTGCCCTAGAGCTGTGGTTTATCAGATAACTTAATTCACATTCATACAGCAACTTTTATCCTGTGATCCCAAAACCACGTTGTAGGCCATGCATCCAGCATAATTTGCCTATTCATACATACTCTCCAACAGATGTAGCCACACCAAAGTCAGAAGTAATATTTCATTTTCACCAAGAGGTGAGGATGAAGCGTTTTGTTAAATCAGATTCCTCCTGCTAACCAGAGAAACACCACATACTAAGTAACAGAATTTTCCTTATATTGGAATGAGGTTATAATTATTCACTAATTTTGCCAGCTCCTGTGAATCATGAGGAAGAGATTAAAGCAAAAGTAAATATTGGTTCCTTGTCCTATTTACAGTAATCATTTCAAACAATGAAGCTACTTGAGTCACTTACATTATTAGAAGGTGTATGTGGTTATATTTTCCTAATTAAATTTGCAGATAACTCCCTGCAAACCAAGTGTTACTCTGAAGAATTACTGAAGTCTAAGCAGCAGCTGTGCCCATCCTGCCAATACAATGCAATTTTTCTGAAAATTCAAATGCAATCTGTTCCCAGGCATGAGCAGAGTGGCAGTGGAGAGCTGAGCATTGCAAAGCAACAGCAGACTATAAACCCTACAGAGATCAACAGCCTTACATTTATCAGCAGCTAAAGATTTTCAAGATTTTAAAACACACCTCTCCTCAAAACTGGCTACCAACTTAATTTTCCAGGAGAGCCTTAACTATCTCGAGCAAATATCACTGTACTACATCCTTCTGGCATTCCTTTCATCCCAGAGAACACTGCACACACCACTTAAATCAAATACTTGTGTTTTCACCCTTGTTTTTTCAATGAGCAGATGTTTGAGCACTACTATCAGTGGTTAGAGGAGAAGGAGCCAGAGAAGCACGATGAATAGCATGAGGATGAGTGGGCACCATTTCAAAAAGTTTGTGCTTTAAATCCATTAGTAGTTAAGAGGTTTAAGTGCCGTGATGCTCTATTCATTTTATCACAATGATTTAAATAGCCTGTTCTGCAACTGTAAGTCAGATAATCAAGGGTATGAACATTTTAGTTATAAAAGCTTGAACAGCTACAACACTGGTTGATAATTATAGGTGTACAATTTTATGGCAATAAATATCTCTTTAAACTGAAAGCCCGGATTTTTCTTCCTTTAGCCTGGCAATTGTATTTACAGAAAATGAAAGTAAGACATGCTGTTTCCTAAAAAAAAAAAAAAATTCAATTACAATAATGCCTCACAAAAAGACACCCAAGTCCTACTTGTGCTGGCCTTTGAAACAAAAGCCTCCATTCAAGTACAAGAAAAGCAAAACTGTTCACATAAAAATACACTTGACAGTACGAGTCTTTCAGGAAACATTGGAATAACAAATACAAAAAAGTATTTTGCTGTAATCTCACTGTCCTTCTGATCTGAATGTCATAAAGAAAAAGCAGAAAGTTAAAGTTCAAATCTGGCTTACTTAAAGTGTAAGTAAAAACATATCTTTGACACACTTCATTATACACACTTCAAAGCTCTTTACTGGTTTTCTGTATAAATTCCATTTCACCCTTTGCCTAGAAGACACCAACTCTCCAATGGAATATGCAGCCTTTTAAGGGCAAGTACTTTAATCTATTAGGGAATAAATATTAGAGAAAAAAACCTGAATGCCATATTCAACTAGACCTATGAAGGATAATTGTCTTAGAGTTCAGGTACATTGAGGGCTTGCTCAACTCCCCTGAAAGGGAAAAAAAAACCCAAACCAAGTCTCTTGAGTTCAGAATAAAGAACAAAGGATGGTTTTTCATCTGTGAAATGCCAGCAAGACACAGCCCTGCCATAAGTGCAGTGCAGGGACACTGCCTTGCTCTCCAGCCTGGGGAAAACATCACAGGCTTAAGACAGCCACAGAGCACACTTGGTGTCTGTGGCAATCTGTTTTGTACCCAGGGGGCTCCTGAGCAAAATAAAAATATTTTAAAAAAAAAAAAAAGGAAGAAGTCAAAACACACACACAAAAAGAAATAAGTCAAAGCACGCAAATAATTATAGACTGAGCAGGAAAATGGAGAGCTACATGTTTCAGTTCTGTCAGATCCCGAGGGTTTTAAGCCAGAAGTATTACCAGTATGATCCACCATCCAGTCCAAAATTCCCTAACATCATGACAAGCTGGCTTGACAACACTGCTTGCAAAAGATAACACTCACAGAAAAAAATCACAGACACACTTTCACAAAGGATCACACAAAGAAAGAACAAGCAATGCAACATTTTTCCATGTCATCAGCATGAAACTCCACCAAAAAGCAAGACTGAATTTTAAAGTGACACCATTTTTTAAAGAAGTTTTCTGGCTGTTTCCTGCATTTCAAAGCAAGCAACAGAATCTGAGTCACTAAATTCTCCCCAGCATACTCTAATCCTTCAAAAGCCTTTCCTCTTATGCCTGAGGGATCCCTGCTCTATGCACAAGCTCCTCACTCTCTTCTGCCACTCCTTACCCACCATGTACCACAGTCCAAAAACCCAGCAGATCACTCTTCCCCCTCCTTCCAGATTCTCTGTCCATTCATTCCTTAGAGAAAACATCCCAAGCCAAAATCAGGCAGCTGTCCACCACAGCTAGAAAAGGCACCTTGAAATCAGAACAGCTATCTTGACCTTCTGCCTTCAGTGGTCTCAGAGAGGCCATTGGTGACAAGATAGCTTTCCACTTACCCAAGGGTTGCTATTTTTTTATTTACTTTAAGTTCAGCATTGGCATTCAAATTCTTTACCTATAGTTCAAGGGAGACCATAGCAGGTACGAGTTATAAAAGACACCAGAACAGCAAAGAGTCTTACCACAGATGTTGTTTCTGCATTGACCTTATTTTCCAGAAAATGTAGTTATCTGGGTGGCACATAATAATGGCATATACTTCCCATTTCCTGAGTAAGATTTATAAATTAAGCCAGATTTTCATCTCCATTCTTAATCTCAGACTTCTTTTGAATTTATCTATTTGTTTCCATGTGAGATTATCAGGAATACAGCTTTATTTCACCCAGTTATAAATAAAAGTCTGATCAGTACTACTCTCTAAGTTTAATGTTTCAAAGCTGTCTTTTCAACCATCAACAATAAATAGTAGTGACAGTATTACCCCAATCATGACCATTTTTATAACAAAAATCTCCAGTTACCTAGTTTTATCATATTCAAGTAATTAAAACGAATGTTTTTCTGAACAATTTCCTTGAAGAAGTTGCATTCTTAAATGCCTGTACAATGGTTTTTAAATGACTACCAAGTTAAAGAGAAAATGGTGTTCTGAGAACCACTGGGAATGGTTATCCTTAATTCCTTTTCAATTTTTTAAAAGGTAATTTATAACATTACTAAAAAAAATCTACTGGCAGAAATAACACTCAGTTGCCAAAGATCTTTGATCTTTGTCAGTAACTGCCACACCATGTTTAGTGAAGTGATTTATGATCAGACAAAATTCACAACTCCACATTTTCCAGTCACAGGCTCTCTCTAAGGCAATTGGCACGACCCTGCATGGCATGCCATAGAAAATATTTTCTAAGAAACCTTGAAAAATAGGACTGCACCACCCAGTGACAGCCATAATGAACCTCAGACATCTCAACTTGCTAGACAGTTTTTTTCAGCCCTATCTTTGCTCCTGAATACTCTGCAGTCTTAAGTAGTTTGCTGTCTACACATACTCAGCACCTCTCAGCACTATCCTGTCTCCATATTCCGACACCATGAAAGCTGAATTACAGCAACTTCCTGCTCCCAGCGCAGCTCTAGACCCTGTGACCAGCCCATCCTGACTTCTAATTAACTTCTCAGGTAAAAGGGGTTGCTGCTGTCACAATCAGCCCTTTCAAGCTTTCATGATGAGACTTTAAATCTCTTCAGCACACAACAGCTTAGGTTGGTTAAGAGTCAATTGAACCTTTTTGATAAAAACAACCATCTTCCACTGATCTGTGCAAATTTTATACGCTTGATAGAGCTGATCAAACTCTAGAATCAATTGTTAGCAAGCGTTTTCAATGATACAAACATTGGCTTGTGCTGCTCTTTGTTACTAATTGCTAAGGTGTTGACAGGGTATTTGAAGGATATCCAAATCCAAACAAGAACAGTTCTACAGATATCAGGATGTCACAAGATGCAGGATTTATTTAAAGTTAACTTAAAATGGCTTGAATGATCTATTTGTAACTGGTCATTCAGAAAAATATCAAGTCATAGGCTGTGAGCCAAGTGAAAAGGCATCCACCACAAAGGGTGGATAGCAGAAGAGAACAGTTAGCAAGTAGTTCATGCTGAAAATTAACAAAATGTGCTTGTGACTAAAGCAGTGAACAGCAGCTACGAGAGCAGCAAATTTCATTTGCAATTTGGTAATAAAGGGACGGTATTTTCCAGCTCTGGTCCCAAGCAGTATCATCTTTGATTGAAATTATCAAAATGTCACCTAAGCCTCTCTTGAATTCAAGTATGTTATTACATCAGTAATAAAACATCTAAACAGTACCAGTGCCCCATTCACAGCCAACTATAATGTAAAATAATAGTAATTCCCACTATTTTTTTTCCTGCTGAGCATACAGTTGTACAAGAAAGGCTTAAACACATTCTTAGTCTGTATATTCCAGGCTACTAGTCCACTGCTACCTCTAGTTAGGCAAAGACAAAAGTTTGTGATACCTCAGCCCTTAACTGGATTTAGGCTGCTTCCTGCTTTTCCACCCGAGGCTGGGCAGGGCTGGGTTTTAATGGAGCAGCATCCTCCTGGCAGATCCACTAATGAATCTGCAGAAGCCCATCAATCCCAGTAAAACTCAGAACCATCTCACACCGATTTAAACCCTTCCCTCTAAGCCCTCCAACCCTTTTTCTCCAAGACATTGAGCGTTTCTTTCCAGCATCACTCCATTGGGTCCAGACATTGCATTTCAAAGTGAGGTGTGGATGTCTGCCCGTGGCAGACAGGGTGCTGAGCATAAACATCAGGAGATAAAACACCCAGTGACACCTCCTGAGCAGAGCAACTCCCAGAGTGTTCAGCAAAGAACAGGAAAGAATGAGGCCACTGCTCAGAAGGTGAGTGCTGAGCACAGGAACTGCACATTGCAAATTGACAAAGGAGAATCAGACAATTCAAAATGCTTTAAAATACTTGTTTCCTTACCAATAAATGCCAAAGGGAAAAAATAAGCTAAAACATACTTTTCTTTTTTGCTGCAGGCTAGGACCAAGCCACAGACTTCATTGTGTTGACACACTTGCCCAACAGACAACTGCAGTGAAATAAAGGAAGAATGGAAGACCACAGACTGACTCTCTTATACAAGGAATATTATCAATATTTGCACTGAGGTAAAACCAGATAACAGGAGGATGAATGCCAGTCAAACACTGAAGTCATAAAGATGGGGAAAATTACATCTTGAATTCATCAGTCTGTTATTACATCAGTCTTTGGCCATTAACAAACAACCAATTTATCAGGAAATGGCAGATTTTCACTTCTGGTGTATGCATGCCTGGACAGAGAGGCAGAATGTGATATAGTTTTGTTTTTGAAAGTGTTTTGTTGAGGATTCTTTTTTTTAAGCACAAGTATTCTCTACTGTTATCCTAAGGAATGAAGCTTCTTGTGAAGAAAAAACTGCTCTGCACTTGTTAAAATACAACCCACCAGATACTTATCCTAAATATAAGTTTTGACAGAACAGAGGTGAAAAGATTAATAAACTCTTTATCTTGTCCAGAGATTAAATTGGTATTGCTGTATTTCAGTCAGTAAATTGTGGCAGTTATGCTCTCTTCTCCAGTCTGTTTTACAATAGACTGGAGCAGCATGGACAAAATAATAATGATTAATGGTCACCACTGCTCTGCTCTTCCTTTACCTGCCTGGAAATGTAATCCTTTGAAAATAAGTAAATAAGCTCCTGAGATATGCTCCCCAATTGCAGAAACCCACTGGCTGCTTTAGCTTTACAACATGGCTTAGATGGCCCCACAAGGGACGAGGACCACACTGTCCTAAGTACTGTGCAAGCAAACCAGAAAAGACAATCCCTGCCCCAAAAAACCTTCCTGTGTGCAAAAAATAATCTGACAGACAAAATCAAGTTGGAACAGACTCCTGAATATAGGCCAAATAAAAGGGATACTTCACTGGGTCAAAAGGTCTTCAGCAAACTTTCTGCCCTGGGATAAGTTTTTCTCTATTAACATAGCTAACCTGAGATAAATATTGAATAATGGGTGCTGTCGTGGATAAAATATGCTCATAAAATTATATCAGATAAAGCAGCCTCTCATTTCATGTAATGAAAACCACTAGACAAAGTTAAAAATACAAATTTAAACACACTCAGCTTTAATGCTAAATTATCCTATCTTTCCATTACAGACACCACCTATGTTGCACAAGCAAAGCAGAGGCAGAGCTGGTACTAATGATCCCATCAATCAATCACATCTGTAATATACAGAGGGTTGCCAGTACTGACAGCAGCACTGATCAGGACAAAGATGTCTCTGGATGTTGTGTTCAGCTCTACAGTTCTGTGTACAGTTCTCTTCAGTTCTGTTCTGTGGCACCAAGGATGTGCATCAAAACCACCCCTCCTCTGGGCCCTGGGCGCTCCAAGGGACCCTCCTACCTGCAGATCTACTCAAGACCCTCAGAATGTCCCCAGCTGAGCAAGGGACACTGCTCCAGAGCCTTGTGTCCACACCAGGGCTGGTTTGGTGGCCTCAAGCCAGGAGCTATGGCAGATGTCCTGGAAATAACTGCATTCCTTGTAAAGAATGGAGTAACACATTTACTGGGAACACTCCATGATTCTCACTAGCTGTTAGATTCAAAATCACATTATTGCATTGAACTTGGCACTTCTGTAGATGACAGAAGCTGTCATTTAATCCTCCAGTGAACATGCCCTGAGGTCATTAAGTGTTGGTGAGAGATGACCGCCCAAGGAAGTCAGTACTGGCAAAGATTATAAATGGGCAAGTGTTTCCTCCTTCCACATTTCATGTCTTCAGTCCATGAGGGACTGTTGTTTGTTTGTTTAATTTTAAATAGCCTGCCTTTAGATTAACATAAACTAACCTTTAGCATCTCCAGTGCAACCAGAATCCCAGAGGAGGCACACAGTTGATTGTAACTACTCATGTAATTTCCTCAAAACTAAAATATTAAAAAGCTGTAAGGGGGTTGCTTTTTAAAAATGAAATAACCTAGTTCAAAAGTCCAGTGAAGGGCACTTGAATCTTTTTTCTGCTTTGTTATTAAAAGATTCATTGCCACAACTACATAGACCAGGAGAAAAATTATCTTCAAAAATCACAGATTTGACTGCAGAAATAAGCAGGGAAACAGGTTTCTCTCATTTGTGAAGTGCCAAAATCTTGATAGAGAGGTGGAAAACTCAGTTAGAATGAAACATGAGGTCAAGTATTCAGAATGCAAATAATCCACCCAGACCTAGGAGTTTATATCCAGAGTAACCACATTGAGCTGTCTGCCAAAGTTCTATAGAAGCTCAAATTTCAAGAGGGGTGAGGGGGGGACAAAAAAAAAGCACAACAGAAGACATCCATTTGGACTTGAACAGGGCAGCTCTAAAGCATGCAAGAACAACAAAATTTTGGAACTAAAAACTGAATTTTCTTTAGTAATGCAACATCTTCCCATGAATAATAAAAGAGTATCCTCAATGTTTTATGAGGTATAGCTTAGTCTGGAAGACTATCTGCAGGAATTGCTTATGCTGATACTTCTGCATTAAAGAGATCAGTAATATTCAGCTAACTGATAAAGGACAACCACAAGCTACAATGACAGCCTCAGAAAGCAAAAATCAAAAAGGTCATTCTAAGAAATTGATTTGGAGCAACAAAATACTTTTTTATTTCTTCACATTGCTGCAGGATCCAGGAGCCCTGATGAGCCCAGACCCCACTGTGATAGATGCTACTGTACAGCCAATTTATGAACCAGACATGCTGCTCAATGAGTAAAAGAAAGTACATGCTAATAATGTTATTACAGCATCAGTGCAGCATTATCTTAGACAATGAGAAGTGTGGAAGTTTTATATGCTTTCTTTATTGTTATTAAAAGTAGCACTGTTACCTTGGCAACTGCTGAATCACTTGGGAGTTTGTTAAAGAAACCCAAATGTTACTTATACTTGCACATTTGCAATCAATTTAGGGAAAACAATTGGGGTTTTGTTTGGTGCACTTTTTTAAGCAAATCACACATTTTTTCCTTATGACTATGACCCTGCAAATTTCAGCATTTTTGGGGTTTCTTTTAAATAAATCAATTCTTGGGATTTAATGAAGGCAGTTCATGTCTCATTTGCACACAAAGTAATCTGCACTTTCTTACACAATAAATTCTAATAATTCATCCAGGATGTCAGTCAGAAATAGAAGCACAGACACTCTGCAGTGCACACAAAAATTCCCATCAGCTTCCTACCTCCTGTGCAGGTTCTGGGAATAGGGACAGGCATTTTCCCTGGGGGAGTTTGGAGGGGGGACAGGAATCCCAAGCCCCTCTTTTGCAGGGCTCAGACCACACTCCCGGGTACAAGAGCACAGAAATGGGAAAAGGTGGTTGCACAGTGTCCTAAAACACCAGGCTGCCAAACCTGAACTTGCCTGTCTTAACTTCCAGGTGTTGCCATCCTTGTGGTTTTGAGGCTTTTTCACCCTTTCTCAGCAGTATCTGTCTGCCTTTAATGTAAAAGTTGGGTGCATGAAGATAATGGGAAACTGCAGGAGGATCAGCTTGTGAGATGTAATGATTGTGTGGGATGCCTGTTTTCTTTCTAGTTTTCATAAACATATTATTCCCCAAGTACAGGCCAACAGCAATGAAAAGCAGAACTGGCAACTCTCAGTTTTTCTGTCAAGGAACCTCATGAAACTCAGTTAGGCTGTAAAAACGGGGGTGATTTTGCATAATCTCAATTTTTTAAACTGAAATTGCCACACACAATCAGTGTGTGAGTTTAGCTCAAGTAAAATACCCACTTTCCTTAAAATAAACACAGCCAAAGTAACATCATACTCCTTCAGTCCATCCCCTCTAAGGTGTACTGAATGAACTGGATTAAACCCAAGGGTTACACACAAATTCTCCTAAACCACACTGGCAGGACAAAAGGAGGCTCAGGGAGAGCCTTATCACTCTCTGTACCTGAAAGGAGGTTATGGGGTTTTGCCTTCTCCATTAATTCTTTATCAGCTTGCACTTGGAGGCTCAACTTACACCAGAGACAGAGGAACTACTGCTTTAAATACTTCTTTAATATCTTTGGTGTGAGAATGTAACTGAAACCCACCCTCCAGAAAACATGAACCCTCACAAGACTGAGGAAGACCAGAATTCAGCCATAATTAAAGATAACTTATTCCAATAGCAATACTGAATAGGTGCAGAGTTACTGTGATGGTTTTTGCATTAGAAACTACACTGGCAAGAGGATAAATATAGGGCTATTGGCACTTCCACCCCAGGGCTATGTTACCCCCATGGCCAATATTTATTATTGTATTTCCCATATGCCTTTAAGAACTGAACAGTTAAATTGCTCAGAGCATTTAAACTTTGAACACATAGTATTCCACATTTGCTTGCATGTATATGTCTGAGACAATGACTCAGCCAGATACCACCTTAACTCTCAATTTCCTTTCATTTAAGCCTCTAATGAGATGATAACAGAAGGGCCTTAGGGTTTTGTTTTACAAGGTTGTGATAGAACTTGATAGCAACTAAAGACTTTTTCACCTGAGTTTGTTCTTGGGGATAAAGGAGTGCAGGGCATGGAAACTTTTTTTCTTCAAAAGATACAGCAGAGAGCACCTCTGTGTGTGTTTGTTTCTGAAATCACTCTTTGAGAAATGGCTCCCATTAAAAAGAAATTACATAGATGAGACTGTTTATTCACACACACATTCCAATCCCCAGACATGTTTCAGCAGGAAAACACAGAGTTCAGGATCTGTGCAGAGACATGCATGCTCCAGCCATGTTTAGAGTTCCATGTTCCTGCCACACCAACCTCTCAGTGCTCGGTGTGACCTCAGGGGGGATGTGCCTTTAAAAAGTGCTCTGTTTCACAGAGGGCAAGCAAAAGCTTGAGAGAAATAAGAGATATGACTGGGAAAGCTGTGCTGTGATACAGAGCAGTAGGACACACACCAAACTGGCACAGACTTGAATTACTTTCACATTCATTTTCAGACCCAAGTGACGAATCATAGTTAAAACAAATACTGTGTAACACAAAGACACCAAAGATTAAAAAAATATATATATACAGACAGCAAGACCTGTTTTGACAGTTCAAAATGTTTCAAAGTTGTCACTGATACCCATGTCCCAGAGAGGATACAGGTACAAGGCTGTAGTAAAGGAGGGAGGAACAAAGCAAAGCCTCACTGCTCTCTGTGGGATCGACCTTGTCACTTGGGTCTTGATGGAACGTTTAGGGTCAAGTTCTGATGCAAACTCCTGCAAGCAGAAGCTGCAAACTGCAGTCCCAAGCCAGCTGCTCAGTGGCCACAAGCGCTGCCACAGTCCCCCTGCCTCACATTGCTGCTGAATAAGCCTGAAAACAGCAGGAAATTTGTGTACAGCTCCCTAGGTAGGGAAAAGAGCCATGGCTTGCCACCTGTGCAAGTCTACTCTGAGAACCACCTCCTGAGAGGATTGGCAGCATTCACCCCCCTTACATTCTGGGAGCCCCATGAGGAAGAGCAGCTGCCATTTACTCCTGACCTCACAAGGAAGGGGAAAGGCAAACAGGACAAGGGGGCTGCCAGGGACACCCTCCTCAGAGCACTGAGCAACAAGACAGAGGTGAAAAGGCAGAGTGGAAGAATTAGAAAGTTGCCATGAATGCATTCTGCTTATGTTTTAATTATTCATACTAACTTAAGTCCTATTAGGCCAGTTTGTGTTTATCCAGTTTCACATGGCACTACTACAGCACCCAAGGCAATTACCTCTGATTACAGGACATAATGACTAAATAGCTTCAGCACACAGTGCCTGGTCTCAGAGCTGCCATACATTCCAAGATCACCTCCAAAAAACAGCCAAACTGGGCATTTAATTCTGTTTCCCAGAAGGGGAGAAGCTACCTTTAAAAATACACCACCATCATGGGGAAGGAAATAATTACAGACTTCCACAGCAGAGAGAATAGCTCTTTCTTTCTGCCCCATCCCTGCTGTCCCTTTCTGTGCCCCTCCAAAGAAATAGCAGGGAGAAGGTCGCAGGCAGAAGCACTCACACAGCAAGACTGCAGCAGAAGGGTGATGTACTTGTACACTCACTCCTGTGCCACCACATTTCCTACACAGCAGGATGCAGCACAGCAGCTCCATTTCTCCTCCAGCTTGTCTGACCCTCCTGCTTAAACTGCTTGTCATTTGACATTGCTACCTGCTACTCTGCTTTTTCCTATTCCACAGGCTCACAAGTGAGAACACGAATCCACACATCAGCCAAGGCTGCCTAGCAGAAAAGGAACCCCATGATTAAGGAACAGGACCAAATTCTGTCTTGCATTTAAAAATAAATAAAAGCAGGAGAAAGAATAGAAGCAAAAGTGTTTTGCTGCATCTTCTTACAAAAAATATTCTTTAGCTCTAGCTGCTTATGTCCAAAGCAATTCACAGGAGTAAAAAGAGAGGAGAAAGCTCTTGCTAAGCAGTGAATAGAAGCAATTAGCCAAGAGAAGAGCATAAGCAACTTGCACTTTGCCTTCATACAGCTTATCAAGTTTATTCTGCCCTGTTGCATCTGTGTAATTCATATAAAAAAGCCAGCAGCTATTTGGCAAGATTTATATCTAGAAACAGCAATTTAATTACATATGAAAGATCAGTGGAAGTGAATGCCTCAGGACATTGCAAACTTCTCACCTCCTACTAACCTGCCTGAAACTTGCCCCTGTCATATTAAATGCTCACTAAAAATAACTTTTAAATATCTGTTTCATTATTAGGCTCATCTCTCTAAACAGAAACACGAAATTTATTAAGATATCGTGTGAAATATTGAATGCTTGCACAGCAGAAACAAGTAGCTTGCAAGTTCAGCAATCTTCCCTCTGCAGTGATGTAACCAGTCTAACATAGCAGAATTCCTAGCAACTTCTTGGCCAGGCAGAAACAAGCTGAATGGCAGATGTTAGAGATTCATCATGAAAAAAAACCCTCCAGAAGCAAAACTGTCAAACAGGACTTTACTCCCTAAAATAATAAAAGGAAGGGGTTCACTTGTAACCTATATGTAGTAGCTAATTCCATCAAGTCCAGGATACCTGTCCTGTTGTTTCATTATTACATTTCTGACATTTTAATACTGAGCAGCAGTTATATTTACCAAATGCATCACCTTCTTAGCCTGACCTCAAGGTGCCCTAAAGTTTCAAATGCCAGCACTATGACTAGTTAAGTGACTAATTTTAGGCAGTCCTGTATTTATTGCTGTTATACAAATAACAGGGCTCTTAATCAACCAAGGCTTCTCAGAAACCTCATTTCTTTCTTCTTTATAAACCTCTTAATGGGCAACAAATCAGACAAGACCAGAAGTTGTTTACTTGCTGATTGGTGCTCAGAATTTTTTCTAAATGTGTGTGTGCCTGCATTACAAACACAGTTGTTGCAACAGGTACCTTCCATGAACTCTTGAGAATTGGGGTCAAGAACAGAAGGGGTTTTAAATTAGCATTAGTTTGCCAGACATGGCACTAATCACTCCCAAATCAAAGCTTATAGAAAGCAGGGACTGCCTGCTGAGATGTACTTGATCTGTGAGTAACCCCTCTCACTTTATCAATACTCCACTTCAGAGGATGGAATTTCATAGCTGAAAAAAGGAAAATAACCTAAGTGTCCAATATATAAGCAAAGCTCTGCCCAGTAGGCAAAAAACGACAATTCTGACACTTAATTGGAACTCTAATTAGAAAGCAAAAATACATTTCATACACAAAGTGTTACCCTTCATTAAACCCCCTCTTCAGAAAAGAAGAATCTCTTTGGGAGCTGTAGCCTGGGGGATTTTTTTTGTTTACTTTTTTCAACAGTCATTTATCTGCTTCTTGTAAAATACAAACAAGACCAGCATAGAGGAGAATTTCTATGGAGTCCAGGAAAAAATATCGAGTGCAGAAGTTAATGTACATGTTAGTGCTCAGAGTGGTGGGGCTTTATACAATTTCATCATCTGATATCTGTGCCAAGGCCAAGCCTCACTCCCTGCTGTGTTCAGCTGTTTGCCAAACCTGACTTTATCTCACCAGCAGCAAAACACAGGGGACTCCAAACCCCAAGTTTCCAGTGCCTACTCAGGCCTTTGAAGGTGCTCCTGAGCCCACATTTACAATCAGACTTTCCTCGAAGAAAATAAATTGATACAATAGGATTCAGCCACATCTAGGAGAGAGCAAAAGAGTAGATATCCAGAGTACATTGGGAGCTCAATAATCAGTGTCCTGATTAAGATAAGCTGGAAGTAATTGAGAAAGCAAAGGCTTTTACACTATGAGTTCACTACATTCCACACCTAACAAACAATCCATCCATTTTTCCAGCAGCTCAGGCAATAAGTACTACTGAGATTTTCACTAATAATTCTACAAAAAGCAATCATAGAAACAATCTTTTTTCCACAGGCATCACTGAAATTTTACAGCAGAGATTCTGTACTGCAATCTTTTGTTTTTTGTTTTTTTTTAAATCGTGCCACAACTGACACTTCGCTCATTTTCTTTCATCTCTGGAACACAAAAGGATTCTCGCAATCATCCTATTTAAAAACAAATCTGATTTAAAACAACAGTTGTAAACATTAATAGGTTTAAACAATAATGATGATGACTTGCCTGCCGTTCCATCTGTAGCCAAATCTGTGTTAATTCACAGTAGAATTTCTAATTTGTGTGATGCCACAAGAAACAGAGCTGTGCTCAATTAGCATGACCAGTAAACGATCAAGATAGGGAAAAATACATTTCTATATAAACATTGCCTTTTATTACAGCAAAAATACATGCCTGAAATTAATTTATCCACTGAAAGGCTGTCATTCTTTGTAATTTAGGATACTTGCACTCAGATTCATTCCAGGATAAGGATGCTAAAGAAGAATCCTTTATTACTACAAGGCTGCTGTTTCACATGGAGTGAAACAGTGACAGGTTCCCTCGCAGCCTGAAAGGCCACCAGTCCAAGCTTTAAGGGGCACTCCCAAAAAAACAAGACATATATTCCTTGCCACCTTAGACATCCTTATCAATTCATGTATTTTTTTTTCCCAAATCCTTACGTGCAAAAACATTTCAAATTCTTAATTCTTAATCATTATCTGCAGGAACATTTAGAAAATCTAAGTCCCAAAGGCAAAGTACCCATAACAGGACAAAGTTGTTCCACACTGACTTATTGGGACAGTTCAAACATAACAGCTAACATTACCCTTCTGCAGCCAGCTAAAAACCATAACATGAGAAATCAGAATTTTAAAAAAAAAAAGGAAAATTTAAAGATTTTATAACCTCGAAGATATTATAAAATGCACATTAGTCTTTCTAAGAGAAATTGTATAATATGCAAAATTGTCCTATCCTTCTTGATAATTCTCAAATTACTTTCCATAACCATGGTCTATTTGGCAATTTCCAAGAGATGTGAGTAATACAGCAATATTTAATTCAATAATGACTTTTAAAAAGAAGGTTTTTTTTATTAAAGATACACTTCAGTTCTGCAAACTTTGTTGTACAGGTTTTCTGTCAAAAGAGTTTTCAGGTTCACAGGCAAACCTGAAAAGGTTATTAATAGAAAATAAAGAAAAGGTTTTGCTTCAACCATGCTGTACCATGCTGTAACTAACAGCAGTTTGGGGAGGAAAACAATAAATATGATCTTTCCAAAGCCACACTAGACATGCAGTGCCCACTTGTTCTGAAATACACCAGATTTGCACCCAAGATTATGATATAATCATCCATGTGAGTTAAATAGGGAATTAACAGCTCTTCCATTCCCTCTTCCACAGAGTGACCAGCTGATTAATGAGAAGGTGAAAATTATAGGTTTTGTAGACCTTTGAACAAAAGTCATTTAATCCACAGGAAATTAAGATCATATCCGAACAGAGTCCTTTACTTGAACTGGGAATAAAACTCTTCATAAGATTTTTCCACTGTTACTTTGAGTTATTCATTCTTTCTACTTGTTGGGAAAAAATAAAAAATAACCAACCCAAAATACAGCCCTACAATGCACATGCCTGCAACAAGTTCAGAACAAGTATAAACAGAGAAAATTTTGCAAACCAAATATATTTTAGAATTATTTTTAAAAGGTCCTTCTGCACTGAGGGAGAAGTAATGCATTCCCCCTCCACCCCAGCTTCCTCTAAGTTTCAGCTACATGAAACAGTTTAATGCTGTTATGTATTTCACATGTAGATCATCCAAAACACTTACATAGCCTACCAAAAATCATTTTATGCAATAAATGTATTAAAATACAGAGAACATAAAACCACAGTTCTCTTCTAGGAAAGCTATTTCAAAGTGAAATATGCAGCATTCTAATAATTTCCTTACATTTTTTTCTGCCTAATAAGTTTCAGTCCTATAAGAATTATACCAAACATTATTTGAAATGTCCTAAGACACCAAGCAATTATAGGTCTGATTATTTTTTTAAAGTACTAATTTAGAACTCAAATCTGTGTTTTCTAGGTTTATTTTCAAATTCATCTTGGTAATTTACCACAGTTCTTTCCAAACCTGGCCTCTAGTTAATAAGGCTTCTACACATATGGTCTGACTTTCTAAAGGGCCTATTAGGAAAGAAAGAAAAAAAAAAAAAAGAAGAAGAAAAAAGAAAAGAAATTCCATGACTGTTTTCATGCTTTTTCATTGAACCAGCACCGCATTCGCTTGCAATAACTCTAAAGGAGGATTATAAAAGTGCTTTCCCAGAATGTGTGCTAAAAGGAAAGGAGCTGCAAACCTGGAGAGTGTCTGAAAGGGGCCTCTTGTGAAGTGAATTCTCCCATGCAGCCCTTTGAAACCCTTTGCCTGGTGGAGCTGCTGGGCCTCTACATACAATTAGCTATTACTGCAGCTTATCCCAAATACTTTCACCAGCCCATCACAGCAGTGATTAGGAAAACCCTTATTGCATGTCTGTAATGGATCCATTAGCAGCAGCCTACCTCACCTCAGAACAAGTTGAAACAATTTTCATTTTCTTAACACATCTTCAATGCATGTGGGCTTTTGAAGAGCCACATGTTAGTTACTTCTCTGCTCTCCACCATAAAGATTCTCTCCAGATATCCAGGCTTTAGTGATCAGAGTTTTGTTTTGCAATCCTGCTTTGACAAATATGAAATGTTTTCAGCTTGTGAACAGCGTGCATGTAAAGCAAAGCTCTGTTAAAAATCATTAATTTTATACACTAGGAGAAGTAAAAATAAAGCAAACAACCATCTGTACTGTTCACTGTCAGGCAACATTTGTTATCCTCTTATTGATGTGATCTCAAACCGACTGGCCAAAAGCAATATTTTGGATAGGCATACAGGGCAGATGGAATTAGCTGCAATGTGGGGTAGAAGTATTTTTGTTCCCAAGACAGCAATGCAGCAAGTCTCTATTTCTCTACAATATGATCCCAAGTACATCCTCCCCTTTGATAGTATTTATCTTTATGAGCATGTCCCAACTACCCCATTACTGGTATTTTCCTTGAACATAATAGCTGCATATCAGCATCTACCCATACCATGGAAAATCCCAGATCGTTTTATCCACTTATGCGTGCAAGGGAATAAAGTGAAGAAAGACAGGAAACACTGTCAAATATCCAAGTAGTCCTAAAGCCCATCCATTAATTAAACCATAAAGGGAAGGGAACAGGGGAACAAGGTCCCTGCACTTTATCAGTTTTTTGAACCAAAAACTTAAGGAATGCCACAATACACCTTAAGCCACATTACTTCAGGGAAGAAAAAATAAAGCTGCACAGTTTGACAATTGCACTGCATCTAAAAAGCAGAACTGGAAAATCCACAGAGGCTGAAGAAGTGCCAAGGGAAACAGTGGAATTTGCTAGAAGCTTTGAATTGCAAATGCAAGGGGAAATCCTCTTCTGGAAAATATATTCAAACTCTATATACAGAGCACATGAATGCCAAAAGAAATCTGATACCTTTCTCTCCCTTTTCACCTTTTGTCTTTCAACCTTTTCTTTTTCCTGTCTCACTACTTCACCTTTCCTTATCTCTTTTTTTTCCTTTATTAGCTGTGCTTTGTCACAGCTGTTACTTTCTTCCAGAGACAAGAAATGTTTATTTTGCAGATCATCTCAAAAAAAGGGTTCTGTTTTTCCCCGGGGTACAAGGGAAGTCCCACAAGATCACCCATATTAGCAGTTCTTCCCTCATATTCAGATTTCTGGTGCTTTTATTTGTCCAGAGCATGAGTTTTTTCATCCATGTGTTTTTTCATCCATCTCACCCCTGCAGTGGAAGGGGCATTCACAGAACAGCACCACAGCACAGGGCAGCACTGCTGGGGCACACCACCACCACCACCCCGTGCTCTGCTCCCCAGCCCTAACTGCAAGATGCAGATGGTTGGAAAACGGCTGGAATAAGAGAGAATCTGCAGTACAAGCCCCCCAAAGCCCAGATTCAAGCTATGAACACGGATATAAATAAATGATGAACGAACCACTTACTTAGCTTAACATCAAGAGCTAATCTCACTGTCCAACAGAACTTAAAATCAAACAGCAGACAAGGTTCCTTCTCAGAAAGATGGAAGCACATCTCCAAGTGCCATGCTAAGCTCATGTTTTAGTAGCTAGGGTCTGATCCTGAACCAGAGAAGTCACTGATAGCCTTCAGATGAACAGTACTAATGCAAAAGTCCTGGGATCCCTACTAGGCATTCCCAAATTGCCATCCAATACAATTGCACATGTTTCCCATTTATGTCTAATGTCACCTTTTCACTGTAAAATCTGATTTGCAGCTTCTGGCTTAGGAAAAGAGGAGCAGCAGAGCTTTTATTGCTGCATTTACAGGACAAGCAGTTCAGTTGACCAAGCATATTGGGAGCTATATTGCTCCTGTAGGTACACAATTCATTAAATCCTATTGTGGTATCATTTCCCCTTGGAACGGGAAATTCTACACAAAACTTCAGTTATGTGAGTTCCAACCAAGTAACTAGCACAGAATTTGCTTTCTCATGAAATCAGAGCACAAATACCACACACTCCAGTATCAGTAACCAGCAGGCTGCTTCTGGGAGATAATAAAGGTTTTCTTATTACAATATATAGCCAGAAAGGCACCCCAAAATCAGTCTTCACCATTTCTCTGTGCACACCCAGGTGTAACTTGCATATAATGTCTCTTTTTGCCATCACATGGGGCAGGGTGCAGGTGTGGAAAGGGATTTCAAACCAGTCTTTCTGTTGCAGTGGTGCACCCCAGTTTTTTATTTTGTATTTGTCCCTCTCAGCAGGCTGACTACACTGAACTACACTGAATGACAAAAGCAACCCATACACTGTGCTGCTGTGCTATAGAAACTTCATTTCACTTTGGTTGTTCTTATGCACTACTGTAAATGATGGGAGATGCAGAATCCAACCAGCCCCAATGCTCAGCCTGCATAGTTCTGTGTTTTCCTCAGATTTCCCCTTTCAGAGGTAGTTTACTTGGACAAAGAGGTGTCTTTGTCTCACCCTCGATTATGAAATTCAAATGACAGACCTTTGCCTTAGGTGCTGCTTCTGCTTTTCCTCTCTGCTTCTTTCATTTCTCCTCCCTGCTGCTACACTGGAGTGAATAATGCATTTTTTAGCTAATTTCCGTGGATGAGGTTTCCAATTAATTCAAGCCAGTTTTACAGACTGCCAATTCAGGTTGCTAAAATTCAGTTGGAGTTATTGGGGTAGGGTGAGGGGGTTTCCCATAAATTTTTCCCAGATTAACTGCAAGAATTCAGGGGAAACAAATTAGTCATTTTTACACGTGAGTATATACCATCAGTATCTGCAGGATTTGTTTCAGCCCCAGCTGAAAGCACAAATTACAATCTTCCTTTCTAAAAGGCCCAAACATGGTTTCACACCAACTGACAGTAGTAGTAATTAATGTGAAGGATCCCTGGGGTCTTTTAACCTCCTTTCTTAGCTTTTGATGGCTGAGACAGCACAACCTGTGTGCCATTTAACCATCTATAAAACTGAGGGGGGAAAAGCATTTAAACACGACATTGAGTTTTCTTTAAACTCTAATGAGCTCGAGATAAAGCAGGGAGGTTTTTACTGTGCATTTTAAGAAACACTTTTTCCCCCTCAATTGTTCTCCCTAGGGCAGAGCATTTCTGTCTCCTCACAGGCAGATGAAATCCAGGAAGAGCTCCCACAAAATCCAGGAGCACTGATTATGTTGAACAGGATTGCACAGTAAAAATCTGCTGTAGGACCATTTCACCCACTTCATCAATTTGGTGCAGTTTGCCCCATCTCTATTCAGATGTAAAATTGTGAAAACTGTTTTTCCTTTGCTTCTTTCTTGGCTGCAGATTTGCCAGCTACTCCAGGGTGGTTCAGAATTATTAGCTCATTCAAATATTGCAGCTGTATGACACTTTACTTAAATCAACTAACCCCTGAGAGAGATAGCAAGGACTATCAGCTGGACCTGGGGTTGAGACCTAAATTTTGCTACCAAACTGTGATATTGGACAAATCAGTCAACCTTCTCAATCCTAAATCTGTGTAATACCTCAGAAAGGAAGCATCCCCCTGGCAAAGCACTTCAATATCCTCTAACAGTGGAGCTTGTTCTAAGTGTAGAAGATATTAAAGGACCAGAGAGAATTAGCTTTTAGATTGATTTCCAGTTCAGGGATTGCAAGTTAGCAGCATAAGAGCTGCTCCTTGTTAAATATTCCAATACTTTGTACAGTAAATTACAAAATAACCTTTCCAGAATACCAAAAAAGAGACTGCAGATGCAAAAAGAAGCCCTCATAAGCTTGAATTAAGGCTGCCAGGAGCCAAGCTCTGCCAGACAGAGCAGAGCCCTGGGCTTCCCCCACTGGGGCTCTGCTCCTGCACATCCTCATCCCCTGGTCACATCCTCATTCCCAGGAGGTGGGGAACTGGTTCAGGTGGAGTAAAGCATTCACTTTCACTTCACTTCTCTCCACGTTTGTCAAGTGTCTGAAATCCTTAATTTGGGCTGGAAGTGCAAGCAGAGCACAAGAATCCCTTTAAAATATAGCAGAATCTGCTGGTAATGACAACAATGAAGCAGTTGTGGTCTGAGCTTTATTCCTTTTACTTATGTAATGCTTTGATTTACCAAAACTGCTTTACAGAAAATTCTGACACAGCCTTACCCTGGTGAAGATTAGAGTTTAAGATCTGACATCTGAAATTAATTAAACATATGAAAAATAACAAGTGAATAAATCGATTTTCTTGTTTTAGGGTTTAGAAAAAAACCTGAAATCAGGAAAAAATTAATCTGAAACAGAAGCTGCTAGCTGTTTGGAAGAATTCAAAAATAACAAACAAAACAACCAAAACCAAATCAAAATAAAGAAGGTCAGCTACATCTTTCAACCCAGGGTGAAATATTCTGGAACATAGTTTGGAAGTGGCCATGTATAAAGTAAAATACTTTTATATCTTAAAATGTCATCCTAATTCTTTCATTTGGCTGAAATAAATATCCAAATTTAACCTTTTTTTTTAATATTTCAATCTTTTTACTTCCCAACAAAATCACTCTATTTGAAACATTTTATCCAGAGAGGATTGAACTGGAATTTGATGTTCAAGAGTTAACCATAAGGATTTGAACCAATAGCTGCTTCTTGGGACAGCTACACACCATACCTGGGATGTAGACATTCAGCTCAGGAGACCAGACTGAATTTATTCTGAAGAGAAATCTTCAAAGAACACGTTGTGTGGATGCAGAAGCCTCAGCACCAACTTCTTCAGTGACTGATCTTCAGCTACAGCACTGCACTGATTTATCTCTTCATGCAGCCACAGCATAGGACATCTCATGGTGAACATCAGAAAATGCCATCAAATCACAGCAGCTCCTGAAATGAAAAGCAGTAAAAGAAAACCATTTACAAGATTAATTGAAAGAAAACAGGAAGGACACAGCAGAAAGTTTGTGAAATCACTGAACTTACATTTCTTCACAATAGTTTATTGACCAATTGGACCAATAAACAGGAATTTATATCTCCTGTTTCCTGAGTTAGAATAGAGACATCCCAGTCTCTTTTAGGTGATATTTGATAATATTTTCATAGAAAACCACCTTGCAGCAAAGAGATCAACAAGAGTTTTACTTGGTAGAGAGATTGCAAAACCAAATACTGCAGCTGAGACACAGAAAATGCCAGAACTCTAATGGGAAAGTGTTATTTTCCTATAAATATTCTTTTAAGAGTTAACATAGTAACTATGAATTCAGCTTGGGATTTTTAATATGACCTCACACAGTAGTGTCTTGGCCTGGAAAAAAACTGTGATGTCATATGCAAACTATTCATTACAAATCCACTAATTGAAAACTTAACAAAATCCTTTGGAGCCATATGCTAATAATGTCAACATTTCTGTAAGCAAAGAAGAGTAAAGATGAAAAGGAGTTGTCATTCAGCTCCAAGCCAAAACATTTCTGTCACAGCCCAGTCTAACACAAAAGAAAGATACTTTTAAGACATTAGAGCATTTTGCAGAAGTCTGCAAAATTATCAGCTGAAATCCTTATATAAATCTGAGACCAAATCAATCATGTAATTTGTATAGTGATGTTTGTAGTTAGTTTGTGCCATTTCAAATAGAAGCCAGGCTTTTCTCCTGTTGTGCATGATAAAACACTGAAATGCAACTGTTTAAGGCCAATGACCAAAGAGATATCTGTGGCAGGGGGGTGGAGGGAGAAAAGAGGAAACAGGAAAGGATACCTCCAGAAGGATTATAAATAAAGTAATTTAATGAGCTTTGCAGTTCTGTCTGCCAGGGCTAGAAGATTTTATGGCTTCCTGTGGAGTGTCATGTCACCTTCCAGAGTCCCCTAATTCTCCAGGTGTGTACTGGAGGAAACTCTAGTTTGGGATGGCCAGAAGGAGTATTTCAGCTAAGGCTTTAATATTACTCTGAGAAATTTGGGTTCTTTCCTAAGTGTTTATGAAAACATGAGCAAGTGGTCTTGAGAGTATTCCAAGCTCAAGTTTATTTACTTGACTGATTAGAATTAGATGTGCAGAGAATGGTTCTCACATGATAGGGGTGGGGCCATGGTGTTATAAAACAGAACAGCTTTTTAGCATTTACAGATCAAACATGAGGGCTGAGCCCATAACAAGCCTCTCTAAATTCCTAAAAACAACCTTTGGTGAGCCTGTAGCATTCCAAATCTCCAGCTCATGCTCTCAGCTTAAGGAATTGATCAATACTGAACCCTGAAGTCTCCAATTATTCCAAATACACTTCTTGATAAGGTGCAATCCATCATGTGAGGGTTACAGGCTTTTAATGTTAGGAAAGTGCAAACTTCTGAGATTTGAACACTTATCATTCTAACTGGGCTCAGAGATAGAGCAGAGTTGGGGGCTGGGTGTAGTCAGTGGTGGCTGTTTGTCCCTGGAGACAATTTAATGCAGTGTTTTGGGCAGACTCTTTAAACAATGAAAATCAGAGGAGAAAATGGGCTTTTTAAGAAGCTGCTGGCAGGAGACTGTACTGAGAACTGCATCTCATGACCTACTTCACAACTGAAGAGATGCAGATGTCGATGAAACCTTCGTAAACATGAAAAGACTTTAAATGCTGGAGTAAGATGTATTGTCTGAATGACTGGGATCATGGTTTTCATGCAGCTTCCCAAGGTTTTAGGAAGACAATTGTGTCAATCTCCTTCATGTGTGGAAGGAAACATCAATCCATTTCCCTCTGCCTGACAGATAATCAGTAAGATGAGGAGATTTTATATGTTACAACTGATGGGTTGCAAATGATAGAATGTGCCTATATGCTAGACAAGTACACAAAGTGTAGCATTAAAAATTGTTAAAAGTAAAGGTGATGGTATTAACCAGGAGACAAGGACATGGAAGCTCTGACAGAAAGGACTGGATTGTTGAAAATGTGAGTTCAGTGAAAGAGATGAAGGTGAAGCATCTGCAGAAAATCTCACATCTTTCTGAAGAGGGAGGGTTCTGATGAAAAATTAATATATCGCTGATGCAGATCCTAAGAGATACTAATTCTGGCCTTGTTTTAAAACCAGAAGGTTAAAGCTTAAAAACCAGAGAATTTTCCAGAAGATATGGACCTGAAAAAATAAAGCAAATTAAAATTTTCACTTATTTATACATTTTACTTATTTCTCATGGTATTTTTGTGCATTTCCCTAGCTTTATAAACTTGAGGGGCAGGTGCAATTTTATGGTAATTACATGACTGACTTATTTACTAATTTGGAAGTACATGCATTGCACACAACACATCAGCCAGTCACGTTAGGGAGGTGGATGTGTTCCAGAGGTAGTATGAATAAATTGTTACCTGCAGTTGCCCTGGTAACTCCTAATTTGTCACTGCATAACAGATTTGTGTTTAAATAGCTCTAAAACTTTCCTTGAGGCTCCTACAAAAACACACAAATGTCATTTGCTTTTACTTTTCAAATTGCATACACGTGCATGTGTGTATATATGGACATATTTAATAGGAAATATGCTTTCCCAGCTTAATTTTACCTTTCTCACAGCTATGTAGCTCCAGGCTATCATCATGGAAAGAAAGCATCTTCCCCAGGCAAAAGAAAGAAGTCCTTGTTGCTCTGGAAGAGAAGTCCTCCAGAACCAGCCATTCTCCTCTTCAAACACCAGCTTTGTAATTACAGTCCTTAAAATCCCACTTTACTGGTCTCCATGTTAGGAAGAAAATATAAAGCAAATGTAAGATTTTTTTAGTCTTATTTATCCCAGTTCTGATAGAAAACCAGAATGATTCAACACAGCTATTAAATAAAGTAAATTATTTGATAGTTATCACTCACTGCCAATGAATAAGACTTTTTTAAACATTTGTTTAATGGTTTACTTTAAACAGGAATGGATAAGACTCATTTAAAATACATATACACCTCCTTATAAAAAAAAAAAATTTCACCACCTTTAAAGTTGCTTCTTTCAATGCTTCTTAACAGAAAAACCCAAAACCGAGAAAATGTTTTCATCAAATTTAACAAATAAAAAAGAACCTAATTTTAATCCAGTGACAATCTCAAAGTCTAACAATGAGGTAAAGCATCCATAATTCTATTTAACTCTGCTTGATGTGAAGGTTTTATTTTGTGATCATTTTAGTGCATAAACCCTGATGAATAATGGAATTTTAGAAAAAGAGCCCCTATTGAGCCAAGCTTCATTGACATCTGACTGGTAGTCTAAGAGCCTGCAGAGAGGGTCCAAAGCAATGCATCACAGCCTCCCAGCAGGTCATTAAGGCATTACCCAATTAGAAAGCAAGGCTACGGAGTGACATTGTTCACAGCAGAGCAAACATAATTGATTTTTATTTCAACAGGGGGGAGAACCTCCTTACTAAAGAGCTTTAGCATAATTTCTTATTTAGGAGAGGTTTAAAGAGATTTGTGCTGGAGTATTTAATTCCAAACCCTGGGACAGTCTCTGGCAATGTGTATAAATTAAGGGGCAGTTGACTTCACTCATTCATATTCAAAGTAGAGACTCGCTCGTTGCTCAAAAGTAGCATGAAGATTTCTGAGCGCTGGCATCCAGCACCAGCTGTGCAGGGGCACAGAGCTTGGGCCCTCCAAACCTTTGTGCAGCTCATGTAGCTACCAGCAAGCCAGTTTCCTGTTCTAAGGCTGCTCTCCAAGGCACTTTAGCATGCTAATACACTGTATGTAGTCCACAGCTCCTCCAGAGCACCGTGCAGATGGAATTTGCTCTCAAGACATCTTCATCATCCTCCATCTCCTTCTCATCTTATTGCTTCCCCACTGGTTGTTTTTAATCCCACTGTTCACAGGCACCACTGGATGGGAATGTTCAGTGACAGCCTGGAGCAAGAAAGGCTCCTAATGAACAGCAGCTTGGATTTTCCCAATTTACACTATTACAGTATTTCCCAGTTTACACTATTACAGTAACATAGGAGAAAATGTTAGCCCTGTTATCTCCCATCTCCTCCTATACATGAGTAACATGATGCCTTTTTTCATTGCAAGCCATGCAAGGTAAAAAAAAAAAAAAACAAAAAGATCCTATTGCAAGCACCACACTCCTTCTTTGAAAGCAATCAAATAATAAATTCTACAAAGAGTGTTTGTTTTAATTTATTAACACTCAGTGCTTCAATGGCAACAAATAATTTTTGAAGCAAAATGGTTTTTTTTTCCCAGGCTTTGCATTTAAGGTCCACTGGAGAACAGATAGCTGGAAAATGAGATAAAATCCTCACTTTTTATGAGGCCCAAAGCAACACAACTGAAGTTTTTACTGGAAATATTTGTCAATTACTATCTTCAAACTATGTATACAGTAGACTTGAAAAAAATTGTTTTCCTCCATTAGTTTTACTTCACTGTGCCAAATGAAACACTTAAAAAAATTCAAAGGACTTCTTAGCTGCAATGGCAGAAGTCCATTCCCAACTTCATATTCTGGGTCTGTACCTAAGAATCACGTGACTCATCAGTCTCTAATTTTCTATTTTCCAGTATGCTTCTGACAAAAATAATAATTTTCAACTTGACTTATGCCTTAAGCACACTTTAAAAAAAAATTCTTCCTTAAAGAAAAACAGGGAAAAAAATTTACACAGCACTTCAACTGCAAAGTCTGCCAGCACACATTGACAATTTTATTCCACTTGGTTGTTCACAAGCCTGCTTCTCTGTCTTGTGTAAGTACTCTCCTGAAACACAAGGAAAGCAAAGATATGGAGTAAATAATTTTTATAAACACTTACATACTCAGATATATCACAAACCAGGCAGCAGCAAGGGCAATTCAGCAGCTGTTTGTCTTACCATGGCACTCAGGAGCCCCAGGCACAGATTGCCACCCCTTAGTGCTCCTCACAATGCCAACACACATCAAAGCAGCAATCCCTGACCTAAAAAATCCCCCTGTAAAAATTTATACCCAAGACCAGCTGTTTATGGGTTTATCTATATATTCCCAATTCTGTGTCCCTTTTTTAATGTTAGGATCAAAATCAATTTTTTCCTGTTGTGCAGATCAACACAGGTATAAAATTTCAGTAGCAGCAGCCATAAATTTACCGTGCGCTGATGCTTAGTCACGTGCCAGCAGAGTTAGGAAGTTTTTCTGAGGGCTGCCAAGGCACATCCTGTGCCTATTTCACAAAAGACCAGCATTCTCTCTTCCTATTGAGTCAGCAGGACTATGACTAGAATCTTCTTCCATGGACATTTTACCACAGATAAATTTACTGTCAGATGGCATTCAGTTATTCAAATCCACCCATACTTAACTGACTAAAGGATCCATTGCTTCTACCACACCAATGCTTGAAAAAAACTTCTAAACTAACTGTGATAAAAAACATCAGTGCACAAAGTAGTATGGTTTTTGTTAGTTTTTGTTAGTTACCACTACAGACAAACCTTCTATACCCCAAACTCTTTTATCTGCATTTCTGGGAAATTATCTTCACTGACAAAGGAATTCCCACCAACAGACCTGGTAAAAAGCTGAAAAAAATCCATCAGTAAACACATGTTTTCTAAGAAATTAGCTAGATCCACGAACACACAAAAAGATTAAGCTGATCCTCACTTTGAAAACAAACCATCTGAACCAGTAGTTCTCTACCCTTCTCCATTTGTGAACATCTTTAATGTTTTCTAGCTGTAGCACAAACCCAGTACCATACAGCAATAATAACCTCTCTTTTTCTTAGGCTCATTATAACTATCACATGTCTTGAAAATAGTCACTGACAACGAGGGGACTTTAGCCCCAAGCTAAAGGGGGTCACTTCTCACCACTCAGGCAGTATGTTAGAATAGGGAAAGATAGCAACCAAATATCTTGAAATCATGTTGGAGTAAGGTAAAAGCTTTCAACTCCCTGAGTTCCTCGCACACAGCCATGCCTTTCCTCTGCACAACTGAAACAACAAAGCTCCAGGGGTGCTCTGTGCAGCCAGGAAATGTGGAAGAACAGGGTCACATGCTGAAAGCCAGACATGGGTACAGGGAAATGCCCTCTCCAGCTTTAAGAAGGATAAGTGGAATGGCTTACATCTGGCATTAATAGGTCTCTTGACTTAATGAAAATAGGCAATGCATGTTTCGCATGCTAGGTTAGAGTGTTTTGATTTGTAATGAGGAAAGAAAGTGTAGAATATACTGTACACATTCTCCCACAGGTGTGCGATGTGTGGGCTGGAAAAAATGGGCTAATTTTAGAACTTTCACCTTGTTAAATGTTTCTGGAGTTTAACTTTGTAATAGGAGACGTGCTGATATTATGGTCCTTGAGCATTCCTCACCAGTGAGAAAACAGAGGGAAATGGTCTGAAAATTCAGTGCTTAAAATGATAACTATAAATTATACTGTAACTTCAGTCCTTTAAAAATGCTCATTTTACTGGAGGATGTTGACCAAGGCTGTGTTTTTCTCTAAGGAAGAAATGCTGCAGTTCACCACAGTAAATCTGCATGCTGGCACTTAAGTACACAAATAACCATTACTTAGTCTATAAAATCCTTCTCTAATATTCAGTAAATTGTGTGCTGTTGAGTTCTTAAAAATAAATCTTGGAAAACTATTCAAATTATTTGATTTTACATAGTATCCTTTAGTTCACCTTCTGTAACTTTCATTTACATGCTCACTGGCATTGAACTGCATGTTCAATGCTCAGCATGAATGTACATGTATGTGCTGTGTTTGTATCTATAATAATTGAGAGACTAATTTTCAGAGAGAAAAGAGCATGAAGAGTCACTTGAACACAAAAAAGCTGTAAGGACATCAATAATGGGGCAACACAGAAAATATCTCCTTAACAGAAGCTTTGTTTTTCTTTACTGTCCTTCAAAACATAAAACCAAAATATCAAATGAACCAGCAATGTAATTGACATGAAAAATTTATGTCACCAGGTTTCAGGTCATGGGCTTAATCAATGTTATGTAGACCAAGTCAATGTTTTGGGCTCAAGCATTTTCCCAGCCCTGTGAGAGCTGCCTTCACAGATACCTGTGAAAAGATACCCAGAGGTTCATTTATCTCTTCAGTGTTTCATGTCTAAAACCTTGGTGCTGAACTGCTCAAGCTTCACAGATTTAGGAGATGCAAAGTGTCCAGTAGTTTTATACAGAGCAAGAAACACAAAGCAACACTGACTATTTAAGTCCACGTTAAGAAAGGGTGCGGATAACGAGGTGCAGTCACACCATACAAAATAAAGTGGAAAAGCACTCTTTCCTTCAGCTCAGTACAGTACAATCAAAGAAGAGATTCATGTCACCAAGCAGCACCTCTGATCATGCAGCCAGGTCCCTCTAAGTGGTACAATAAGGTCTGTCCTGCAGCCCCATGGAAAGCAGATGGCACAGCAACGACCCAGCGTTTGAACCCGCGGTGCCGTGCCCCAAGTTCACGGATGTCAGGGCACATCTGTCACGTGCCCCGACATTAAACGGGGCCCATAAAAAACATCGAGCATCAAAGTGCTCAGGAGTCAGATGGGGCCTTTCCTGTGCATGAAGATAGTCAAGAATAGATTTGCCTAAAATCATTTCAAGCCTACGAGTTCATAGAAAAAGGCCAGATTTACCAGAGCATTTGTCAGAAAATGGTGCACCACTCTGCGCCTCTGTCTCACAACTAATACATTTCTCTAATATATTACATATCAGAGAAAATTTTATCTAAAGGAGGAAGACAGAAAGCAAGGCAGAAAACGTGATTTTTCCGATTTTTCTTGCTAATTTTTCACATTACAGTTTCGCAACTTTTCCTTTCAAATGGTTATGTGAACCATATAAATTATATAAATATAATCATATTTTAATTTTAATAATTTACCACTGTAAAGAGATGGTTATAAACAATCATTTTGATTTGCACAACATTTTTTATTCTATGCTTTCCATAAGCCCCCAGAAGTTTCAGGAATATGCAAAATTTTAAAAAACTAAGAGCTGTGCAAAATGTTACACATTTTTTGACTTTAGGAACAGGGAGCAAGTTAAGCCCACCTGATGAGAAATACACCATGTCCCTGAGAGGTTTCCCATTTACACCCCAAGAAGTGTTGAAAACTATCTTTAATCTATAAATACCCACAAAGACATTAAGAAAACTTGCTACTGTGTCCGGGCAATTTGCTGCTCATATATTTCAATAAATTATTCATCAGGATTTATTTTCCATAGCTAAGTATCACACATAAATTACTGATAAATGCTAGTAAAATCTGACAGCTGAAAACATCTGTCCTCCCATGCTTGTACATCTAAATTTTCTTTCAGCTTGCTTTTATTTCTCAAAACTAACTATGCCAAACAGCTTAAGGATAGAGCATATTTGATTGATGTCATGCAAACCAGAGCTACATGGCACACTATACACTTAGAAAGGATACAGAGCATCATTCCCAAGGCTGGAATCATCTCAGTAAGAGCACCAGCTTTTTATGCCTATGGCTAATGAATTTATCTTCTGAAAGAAATGTATCTTTTGGACTTGGATCAATGCATGCCTTAATTAAAACCATGTTTCTGTATAAGCATCTAACAAGAGCACATGAAGGCCCTATTTAAATTGGAAGAGAACAGTATAAACCAGTATGGCTTTTAAAACTAACTGCTTCCAGGTGCAGAGAGAGTGGAAGTTTAGTGCTGTTTCCAACTTGATCCTTGGATGCCTTTGTTCTTGAAAGTGTAAGGTTTCTCTCATTCTCAGTTTTATGACTGCAGGTTTCTATGTTGCATAACACCCTATAATGGAGCACCAAAGGGCTTAGTTTTATTGTTTTGTTTCACTTTATTGACTGCATGTTTTATTCAGCTAATATGTGCCATGGAGGCAGGCAGTAACATCTCAATTACCACGCCAGGGCTCTTCCTTCTCTGTAAATGACCAGCTTCAATCTGCACTTTATTATATTCACATGCAGGTGTTAAAAGGCAAGGGAGGAGGGGTGAGGGAAGATGGAGTTGAAACAGATCTTTTAAAGCATTACAACTGGAAAGGCTTTTTCCCAGGTAATCCTCTAAATCCAAACACATTTCAATATATGATATTCACACTGTGGCAAGCCACCAAGCACCAGCAACTATTGCATAGCAATGGGTGTGAGAAAGTTCAAATCTAAATAAAAACTCCTCCAGAGTTTGATCAGAGCTGGATCTGGCATTTCACTTTACTCATTTCTACTATTGTGCATCCCTGCTGGAGAGCCAAAGAGACTTTGGCAATGCAACAAGTATACAAGCAAGAATTTGGCACTCCCTACAGCTTATTCAATGTCCTGAATATTAAAGCTTGTTTTACTAAGAAGGGGAATGCTGAACAGGATGACATTAAGGGTCTTCTTTTCTTTTTTAATGCCACTGGATTTTTTTCATTCCCACAAGGGCAAAGAGACAGACCAGCTTAATATTAGCGACACATAACATCTTTTCCTGTTAATCAAAAGTATTCTGAGCTGGCAGGGCAATGGGTGGGAGGTTGAGGGAACAGAGGGGAGAAAATTAGAAAAAAGTAATCTGGAACTTCATTAATAATAGAGAAACAAGGCAATTCTTTGCAGGTGGAGATGTAATTGAAATCAGTCAAAAAATTCTCCCTTATTTTATCTGAACACCAACTCTAATGATGCAGCAGCATCAATCAGTTCAGCACACAACCCCAAGTCCTGCTAATGGACTTGAAAGTTTAATGTCTGTTTTTCTGGCCATTGATAAATAAGATACCAACAAATACCAACAACTATCACAAATCACCATCCCCAGATCCAGCAGACACTGAATACTGAATGCTGTAAGGAACAGCCCTTTGCCTTCCCATAGGAAGTGCCTGTGAGCCAGGAATGGATTCCTCCTGTGCAGGCAGATACTGTGGCATTTTGTAGCTCCAGACAAGGAAATAATCTTTACAGTGTTTCAGAGATTATTAATAAATGCTTTACTTCAGTTGAATTGTTTATACTGCATTGTGAGCCTTCTGGAAAATCATGATAATTTCATCTTGTGTTTATAAAGAACTCAAATATTCAATAGCTAGCTCAGTTAAAGGCAACTGGAAACAGCTAGAAGTATTCACAGCGATACTTTGGGCCAATCTGACAACAATAAGAAAGAATGATTTCTTTTTAGCCTGGTATAAAGGGTAGCTTATTGCACAGACCTTTCCCTGTCTTCAAAGGGCAAAAACCTGGCTCAGCTTTTCCACATTTCTCCCACATCCTGACTTTAGTATTAAAAGCAAAGCCATACAGCTCCACCCAATGCCAACATTAATCCCCTATATAAGGCACTTGAAGGCGGTTGCTCTACTCACTGACTACATCCAGAGAATTTACTGGGTGGGGAAACACTTTGCAGCCCAATCCTGCAAGATGAGAGTGTTTCCTGCAAGGTGCTACCATCCTATGGTGACACCAGGTATCAGCGTTTGGGCTGACACCTCGCAGGAGCAGAGAATTCCCTGGTGGTTTTACCCTGGCTCACCAACCAGCCCAGGGCTGACCCTTAAGTCTGAGTGGAAACTATATGGGAAACTTTCCTGTCTCCTAATAGCTCCAATTCATTATGTCACACTGAGTTTGAGAAATTTTCCACCTTCCAATTCATTCTTTCTTTAGTTCATATCAAGTATTTGGACAAGTGCCTGTGATAGCAGCTCTGTAATCAAAAAACATCCAGCTTCAGGTGTAGAATAAGCTGCCTGACTCCAGATTGAAAATTGCTTTTAGCAGCAGGCTAGAAGCAACTCCTTCCTTTAGGATGCAGATTCCTAAATCTGTCAGAGAAAAGAGAGAGGGAGCAGGTTAGAGAATCCTGATGGAACCAGGCATGGGCCAGCAGCTCCTCTGGTGGTCCATGGGCAGGATGAGCAGGATGAGCAGCCAACTATCATGCAGCAGCCCTGGGACCCAGCGCGGGGTGGGTCTGCCAGACCCTGTTAGACTTTATTGTTATTTATTATTATTTACTGAGCATCATCAGCAAGTCTGGGACTGTACAAGGGACAAAGAGAGAGAATCCCTTACCAAAAATGGAAACAATCAGGCTCTGTGTGGGAACCTTGAAACCCACCCAGATTAAAAGGCTTCAGTCTCCAGGCTGTTAATTCAACACATATCAGGAGCAATAAATTCACTCAGAAAAAATTCCAGAAATCAGTGAAATTTTGGCCCCTGACAGTTTGCACTGAACCAAAAGTTAGAAGTCAAAGACCAAAAAGTAAATACACTTTACCTGCAATCCTCCAGTTTCCATTTTGCCAAAATATATTAAAATACAGTCAATACCTTTGATATGCTGATATGATTTCTTCCATGACTTTTATGGCCACATAAAGATAGTGTCTTTAACAGCTGGGCTCAATGTTTTCCTGACATAAATCAGTGCCACAACACTAAAGCCAATAGAATAACTGCATAGAATGAAACCACAGAACGATATGGACCTCTACTTATAATTATTTTCTAAATGGGGAACAGGACAGGAGAACAGGGCTTAATGATCCAACACAATTATTTCCTGCTGAAAGAAAAAAAACTATCATTCTGATTGTGCATATTACATATTAAATTATTGTTACTGAACTTTCATGTTAAATCCCCAGTAATCTAAGTTCTGCTCTGTGGTGAAAACTGTATTGCAGCTACATTGCTACTGATAACATCATAAATACAGCATTACAATAACTAATGCTGCCCTCCTATGACACACTGCAAATTAAGAACATTACTAACACAACCTGAAGTGGATGCATATTTCAAGTCTTGCTAGATGAAAATATATTTTCTCCCTGTTTTACTCCTTTGACTATATCACAAAAACACCATTTTTCAGCTCTGTACAATCATACTATATGCTTTTAATATTATACTAAATGAAAAACCTGTTATTGTCTTGTGGGGGTTGACTCTGTCTGGACTCTGGGTGCCCACTAAAGCCACCCTCCTCAGCTGCACAGGGGAGAGAAAACACAATAAAGACTTCTGGGCTAACACAAGGACTGGGAAATCACTCAGCAATTATCATCATGACCAAGATGGACTCAACTTGAGGAAAAATTAATTTATTACCAATCAAATCAGAGTAGTATAATGAGAAATAAAATGCAATCATAAAGTCACCTTCCCCCACCCCTCCCTTCTGGCAGAAGCCACTGCTGTAGCCCCATCACCACAAAACCTTGTCACACATAGCCAATACATTCCACCCCTCACCTCTGTAAAATATTAAGAATTACCACTGAAATCCACATTCGTCACACCATCTTCACTCACATCAACAAAAAACAATTTCCTACACCAAAATCAAAAGGTTGCAACACAGAATGAAAGTGGGCAAGTGACACACAGCTCATCCCTCCACCACAATTAGAACACCAACCACTCCCCATAACCATTCTGCTCTTTAACATTGTCTACTGGATGTTTTGCCTGTTATCTCCCAATTATTGCCCTTATCTTGGTGCATGAGCCTTGTGCTCTATTTTCTCTCCCCTGTCCAACTGAGGAGGGGAGTGATAGAGCAGCTCTGGTGGGTACCAGAGCCATCCAGCCAGGGCCAACCCACCACATGTATCCTACCCTTTCCCTACAGGAAATCTCTTAAACAGCCACAGTGGTCACTCTGTAGGGTATGATTTGGAAACACAAAAAACCTTTGTTAATATTCCTCTCTAAATGGTGACTTCTTTATGTGGGTTTCATGAAGCAAATCTACCTTTAAACACAAAAAGCTGCAGTATGTGTTCAGTGATCCTCTGGCTTCTGCCAGAAGAGGCTCTTCAAGTCAATCTTCATGTCAATTCATGGAAAAAAAAGGCAAATGCCACAGAGCTCTCATGCCACCATAGCCCACATGCAGCTGTAGTGTAAATGAACATTAAACCTGAATTTCTTTAAGAATCAACAAGGCACACAACACAGACCAGGGGGAGAAGGGAATCTGTCCTCTGTCCCATGGCCAACATCCCTTCCCCTGCATGCAAGTATGATATGGGGTGTGTGGTGTCCAGGAACAGCCCCACACACTCATTCATGCCACTGTGGGGGTTCATTTCACTCTGCCAGATGGAGCAAAGAAAGATCTTCCAAGTTACCGGCATTTGAACCTGAGAGGAAAGATCCCCTTAGGAGAACCATCAACAGAAGCTGTGGTTTCCCCCACTTTGGACCCTCATTTGCTCATGCAAAGCACACTGGCAGTCATTGCTTTCCCCAGCCAGCCACAAAATTATCTGGCTTATTTGGTGAGATCCAGCAGGAGCTGTTTTTGTGGGAGTTTCACCTGCTGGAACTAAACCCCACTGGACAAAGATCACTGCTTAGAGATGTAAACACCTTTCCCATACGTAATGCCCTTCAGGAGGGATCTGTACAGGCAGGTTTTACATTCATCACACGCTTTTCTTTCTTCAGGAGGAGGCTACACTACAGCTCTGGGGTGAAATGAGTGTGTTCAGCTTTGCTGCTGCTAAACATTTCTCTTTACTGGCTAACTCTACTTCCATAATGAGCAACATCTCTGTGAGTGACCAGCCAAGAGATCCCCAGAGCTCCCAGATTCTAGGAGCAGTGGTTGTGCTGTTCCCAGTCAGCTGTGGTTTATTTTCTTCTAGTGAATTCTTTTATCCTCCTTCCCTGAAAACCCCCTGGCAGCCCCTGCAGGAGGCAAGCATAGTGGAGTTCTATGAGACTCTTTGCTATCAGAGCAGAGTCTGAACCAAAATAATAATTGTCTCAGGTACTCTCCTCTTCCCCCCATCCCAAAAATTATATCTTTTATGTTGCCAGACATTTTTTAGTTTACTAATGAGGTCAATAGCTCTTTTCGGAATGAAGCCCCAGCAAGCAAGAATTGATGTGGCTGGGGAGTTGCTTTTTGAAGTGATTGTCAGAGTAAGTTGTCTTGCTGGGAGGTGAGTAACTACCTGGGGGGGTAGGTACCAGCCAGTCCCAATCCAGGGACTCACTGCCCCTCCAGGTTAAGGTGGTCCCAGTGTCACTTAATCCTGGAGACTAATGCTGGAGCAGAATCCTGATGGAGCCAGCTCTGAGCCTTCCCTTGGTCCAGGAAAAAGAAATACAGGCTGAGAGGAGATTTTCCCCTCTTACCAGAGGGCTATGTCCTCCACCTTACACCAGACACAGGCTGGTACCTGGACTACCTGTTGCCTGAAAGAAATATGTACACAGAGCCATCAATTCCCTTTTTACTATGAGTTGTACGTGCCCTTTAGCAGTTGGGAAAACAGCAGAGCAGCAAAGACCCCACAAATGCATCATGTGAGTATCTGGAGCTGTGAGCTTAATGAAAGCTCTTTACTACCACAAAGTATAACTTGTATCTTGTTCAAGGTATTTCTCCATGAACACTTTGGGTGAATTCCTGGTCCCACCAAAGGCAGCAGGAGTTTTGCCCTCCGCTTCAGTGGGATGTATTTCACCTTTTGTGTTTAATTGCCAGTTGTTAGGAAAAGGAATAAATTATGCTCTGCTAAATCCAGGCACAGTAATAATCAACAATTCCCTTTTTAAAAAAATAAATGCTACCATAAGAGCCCTTTATATATAGCTGAAGTCTTAGAGAGTCTTTTTTAAGTGTTCTGAAAGTTATTTTCTGATACTTTTTTGTATTCCCAGAGGGTTTCACTGCATTTGTATCAAACCAACTGGATCAACAAGAAAAAACAAACCGGGAAAAGTCATTAATGGACAATAGACAAGATTTAAAAACCTTTCACAACCATCCACTTAAAAGACTGCACTGTTTAGCTAGCTTGTCCAAATTTACAGTGTAGCAAGAGCAATAATCTCTGTCAGTGCTGCTTACAGCCCCTGCCAAGCTGAAAGCAATGTTCCCATTGACTTCTGTATGCAGATCAGGCCCTGGAAAAGAGGAGCTCTGTGCCAGAGTCGGAACAGTTAGACAAATGAACGTGCACTGAGATAGAGAGATCCTTTCTCAGAGTTAAATTACTTTGCCATGAACAGGACATTTCAAGTTTGCATTGAGATGACCCATCTGTGTTTTAAAGCAGATTAGGGTGCATTGGGAACCAAATGACACGCTGCATTACTTAAGCCAAATGTTCAAAATTCCATTTGCCGTTGGTGCAAGCTACACACACTGAATCTTCAGTCATGTGTCTGAGCACATTCCTGGTGAGCTTAAGCAGAGTAAAGTTAATTGAATCAGCCTATGGAATCCCTACCACACCACTGCAACCTGAAGTTGCAGTTTTTATTTTAGCAGCCTTTAAGTAATTTTCATCAAGATCCTCTGATTTCTCATCTTCTTCTCTGCACTACCTGTAAGGATTCCACTTTACTGGTTCACCTCAGTGTCTTTACCTTCCTTTACCTTCCTTTAGACATCTTCATTTTATCACTGACCTTTACAGCATTAAAAAATGCTTCTGTTCTACTATCATGGTGTTATGAAACCTGTCTGTGCTGATGCAGCATTCACCAATTTAATACATAAAAATCCAAGTACAAAATATTGATCTCATCCATTCTTCCCAGTTGCCACTCCACTCCCTCTTCTCAAGAGTCTCATCATCTCAGTAGCAGTTAAGTAGAGCTGCCAGAGGTTTCCTTGCCATCCAGCCCTTGAACATTCCTGCTGCTGCTTGTGGCTTTCTCCAGGCAACTTCAGAGCCAGTTTTCTAGAGTCTACAGATTTTATTGGTGAAGGCAACATATGCCATCAGCTAGAGAGAGGCTGGGAACGTGGCACTACCTCATCAGTCAGCACTGCTGCTTAGGATAATCATTCAACATGTTATTCATATTTAACACATCAGTTCATTGAGCTGGCACTCTCATCCCACTTACAAAGGTAAATGAAGGCTAGAAGGGGCCTGTGAAACTGGAGCTAATGAAAATGATGCAGCTGGCTCCAAACTGTAATTCTGGCTCTGAGGTGCAAGATCTTGGCACCATCTGCTCCTTCCAGAGCTAATATTAATGAAGAACTCATCACACCCCTGCTGAGCAGGGGAATGCTAGCACACAGATCCCGATGGATGCACACAGCTTTCAGCTATATTTTAGCACTGCTGATGTGTAGTCCTGCCAGCTTTCTGTGATATGGAAATTTGAGCCACAGCATCTGTGTAAGTTCAGGCTGGAAGGCCTGGGCTGCAGCCCCTCTGACCAGGACATCCTGGAGGAGCAGCTCCAGGTGCTCTGGGCAGAGCAGGCTCAGTGAGATGGGTCTCCAGGCCATGCAGAGCTGCCTGGGCACACAGTCTGTGCAAGGTGCTGCATCTCCAGGATTTCCAGATGCTTAAAACATTCAAAATTCACTAAAGCCTTCAAATTCCAAACTAAATTTTCAGGTGAAAAAAGAAGGTGCAGACATGGTAGTCCTTTGAAGACTTTAAAGCAATAAATCCATTTTAAACCAGGTTTCACACTCCAAAAAACACCAAATGTGTATGATCCTTTTTCTGCCCCACATCCTTCTTGGTTCTATCCTGTGGCCCCATTAGCCTACACATACTGCCCTTATTTAAGAAATACAAGACCCAGAAAGACTCAAGAGTCTGCTGAACACAATATAAAATCCTTCTGTGCCTCCAAACACCCAATTTCACTGCACCAGCATCAACACAAGGACAGGCAACATGGTTTGTAGCAACACCCAAAAATACAGAGGCAAACAATTCCCACAGTCCAGGGTTTGCCACCAATACTTTTTCCCACTTAATTTTATGGTATGTATTGTATTCTGCATGCCACTGAAACAAACAGCATTTTACTATTCTACTCAAAAAAAATGTTTGCATGCTTGGAGTATTTTGAAACTCTGTGTAACCAGACTGCCCAGCTATTTGCTTAGTTGCATAAGAGATCTCATGCTGCTAAACCCTCCAGAGTTATCTTGCCCCCACCCTACTGCTCAGAAGAGATTTCCAAAATAAAATAAATCATTGATCCAGTGTCAGGAAAACTGCCTTGCCAGTGTTATCCAGTCCCAGAGTATTCTCTGTAGGACTGTTTCCTACAGATAGTAGGGATAACCCTGAGGCATTTTATGGATCCATACACATTTTAAATTTTACACACAGCCTTTGGCACTGACATCCCCCTTATCAAAGATAAGGATCCCATGCCTATTGGAATTCCCAACAGACTGACAGTAGCAAAATTGTGTGGAAAAAATCAGGTTCTCATACTGCAGAAATTTTAAGATATGTGCAGTTGATGCTTAAATTGCCCAATTTAAAAATACATTCTTTGCACAAGAAAACTACCCAGTAAGAACATTAAGGTTGCAAAGCAAAATACTCACAATTTCAGAGATGTTAGAATTAGGATTTCTTGGCACATAGTTTATCCACTTTCTGCATATCCCTTCAATAAGGTATAACCCCTGGAGGGCTGACTTCAGCTCAGTCCAGAGTGTGGCTGAAATTGGTTCTGGTTTTAGCTGCTAAATACACCAAAGCTGTCCCTTTGCAACATGTGCAAATTATAAGTTAAGGAAATGCCTACAACTTAACCAAATGTTCATAGATTAGAAATGGCAAGAAAAATATCCCTGAGTAAAGAGCCAGACAATCCTTCCCCACCACATTTCAGGTCTTTGCTTCAAAGCACTGAGACATTTTACCTTTTCAAACTTCACCCCTTTTTTTTTTTGCCAGTGTATTGTTCTCTGCATCTATTCTCAGGCATCAGTTTGGATTAAATCTTCCTAAAGAGTTTAGGGAGTTACTTAGCACAGCAAATTCCCTCTGAATCTTGTTCAAAAGGGTTCAAGTCTAGGAAAGCATATGCCAATCAAACCAGGGGCTTGTTACACAATCTTCACAGTAAGAGACACCAGCAGCTCCGCCTGTAATATTTTTGCCACTTACAATTAATAGTCTGGAAAAAGACATCTTGAGAAAGTAAAATAAGTGGCATAAAGAGGAGGAGGGTTTCCAAGCAACTGCTTCATTTTCATTTTAAGCCCATGCTGCAGAAGTGTCAGCAGCAACTTAAGGGGCTAGTCTCATCCCCAGCCTGCAGGAGAGTGAGGAAACTAGGTTAGAAACAGTAATTTCTTGCCTATAATGTCAGATTAACATACAACAGGAGGGATCAAAAGGAACAAGATTTTAAATTATTGTGCCCACAGTTAATTTCTAGATGCGATACATCCCGCAGTCAGCAAATGTATTTGTACGGCCAAGTTACATTCCCACTGATTTTTGCAAATCCTCTGCTCCCTAGATCTTAAAATAATAGGGAAGGGAGTTATAAAGAAAAAGCAAGCATAAGTGTTGCCTTTTCTTAGCAAGCACCACCTGAAGAGCTCCCCTCCAAGCCCTGTTCCCACTGGTGCTGGCTCAGCGTGCCAACCTCACGCTGCCCAAGCTGCACTTGCTCAGTCACCACTTATTGTTCCTTGACCTTTTTGCTGAGCTGCACCTTGGAATTACCACAAGCCCAGTCCAATATTTCAACATGAGGCACCTAAAGAAGTCCTCTGATTTTTTGGGAGCTGCTGTGCGTTGTCAGCAGAACAGGAGGACTTGCAGGTGGCCTGAATGCCCTGGAAATCAGGCCACTTCAGGCTGTGCTCCTGCTCTCAGCTTTTTCCGTTTTTCCTCCACCCAGTGGCCACTAACAGAAACAAAACACCTAATAAAATACTCTGTACTACCAGTTCTATTCACTGAAATACTCTATTAGCATGGCAGTAGTCTATTGTTCTCTGGACTGGTACTTACAGAACATCACTGTGTTCCTCTGTTATGGCATCAAATAGAGGATTACATTATGGAAAACGCTGGTATGACAAGCAGGTGACAGGGATAGAAAACCACTCTGTTTGTAGGGATTGACACAGGACCAGATGAAAATATTATATCCCCACAAGGTCTAGAAATATAGATACCGTGAAAAACAGTAGTTGCTGCCATTGACAGAAGTGGAAAAAAAAGTCAAAATGGATTCAACTATTGCCATGATCTAAGGCACAGAAATCTGCATTCATTCATATAAATCAAGCAGCTGATGAAATCTCCTGACCAGTCTCCTGCTGGTACTGCAAAAACACAGATTTCTTGACAGCTGTCTGCCCCACCTGAGCAGATGTGATGAGCTGCAGATCTGGGCTCCAGAAGAGAGCTCCTGCAGGACACACAGGAGGGAGGAGCCCTCTTTGGTCTGGCTACAGACTGCCATCAAACCCTCTGGTAATTATAGTCTAATTTTGGATTTTAATATTCAGCCAGAGAATTGAAAAATGCTGTGCTTCTGTAGATGATGAGAGCATGTTACCTGAGCCAGCTGGCAAAAATGTAAAGTTGCATTTATGTTTCATTACTAATAGCTACTGAATTGACTCTGTAATTGAACCTTCAAGGCTATTTGCAAGACATATTCTATACAGTATACTAAAAAACAGTTTTGCTAGCCATTAGCAGGGCTGCACTGAAATGCCAACACATATCTGCAGATTTACCTGCATGTTTACAAACACTGACACCCCTACACTTATATGCTGGATAAACATCTCCAAACCTTCTCAGGACTAGAGAAGGAGCTACCAGGTTATATAATTTACAGTTTAAGGCAAAAAATACCAGTCAGACCGGTACAGATGTACAATATACTACCACTTACTGATTGAAAAGTACAATTTTAATTAATTTTAAATTGATTCAAGGCTTGCTCTGCACCTACTTGTCCCTGTCAGTGGTGCAGGGCCACTGATGGTGGTGAGCTGCTCCCCTTTGCACACCAGGTGCTTGCTGTTCAGAGTCAGCTCCTTATTCCACTTTTTGACCAAAGGATGTTTCAGCTGGGCACTCAAACACAGCACACAAGTGCCCACTTTGCTCAGCACTATGAGGCAGCCCACTTCCACAGCTTGCAGCACTGCTCACTGCTGCCAGGACCTTTGAAGGCTCCATTTGCTCAAGGCTCTCTTGTTGGAAACCCCACTGTTACAGAGCATGAAGAGCAAATAAGGGCTGGAAATACAATACCACAGATTAAACCTGTGTTTGAAAGAATGATTGAGACTTGCCAGAGTATTTGCCCAGCTCTGCCCATAAAGATTTAAACTTGTTTGCTGTTTCTCCTTCACCTTGAGTCTGTAGTTTATGGCAAGCAGGGATGGCAGGAAGGGTGGGGGCAGCCCAGCATCTCCGTGGTCCTCAGAGTGCTTTAAGGCAACATCATAAAAGGGATCAGGGACACAGCTCTTAGCCATGACCCCTCTCTGCAAACAAAGCAGGAATTACTGAGCAGCAGTGTCATTCACGGTGTTTTCCCCTTGAAAGTGCCTCTGCAAGAGCCACCCCTCTTGGGCAGCAGCAGGCAGCTGTGTGTCCCCCAAGGCAGGAGCAGGGCCATGGCTCACAGTGACTGACCTGGCACTGCCCCACGGGGCTGCAGACCTGCCACAAAGCTCCATCAATTACCTTGATTGAGCAATTTTCAGTATTTCTCTGGCTGACAGCAGCAGTGGTGCTCTGTCTGCCAGCTCCTGGCTAGACAAAGCAGATTGAGTGTCCCCCATCTGGTAGCTGGACTCTGTGTGCAATCTGCCAGCATTCACACGGGGACCCCGTGGGGCCCTGGCACTGCTGGAACCAGGGAGCCAACACAAGGAGGGCTGTGGCAAACCTGTCTCTCTGGGAAGCAGCTCTGCACCTGCAAGGAGCAGCAGTGGTGACAGAAATATAACCCTAAAAGTGGCTAGCCAGCATTGCAAAAAAGGGGTTTTGATAGCTTATGCAGATTAGAAAAAACCACAGATCTGGCAGTGCTTCTGGGGCTTGTTTACACTTAATAGTAAATGCTGGTTACTAGTAGTATCTTGTTTAAAATACAAGGCTATTTAAGAGGCAGCTATTGATAGTTTACTGTGCTAAGATGAAGGCATTATTGCCAGAATTTTGCATTTAAATAAGCCATCATGCCCTATAAAAATCACAGCTACTGCCTCTAAGCTGTTGCTTTGAATCTGGCTCAAATCAGTAATGACCAAAACCAGTAATGACCAAAACCAGTCACTGTGTGAGGATGCCCAGTGACATGAACACCCTGAGCTCACAGGTACAGCCTCTCTGGGGCTTGAACATCTTGCCACAGGTCTGACATCCATCTCCATGGCTGTCCTCAAATGAGTTGTGTCATTCCAGCACCCAGGACACACCTGTTAGCCTGATGCCACCCTCACCCCATATGATTTAGTCTGAAATTACCTGAAACGAGTTCCTTCAAACAAGTCCCACTTCTCCCCCCAGCTCCCCCCAAGGGTCAGTTTGTTCTATTCATCCTCCTCTGCTGTAGTCTGTGCATGCCATGCCCCAGCTGGGCACTGCTGGAGATCCACACCAGCACCAACAACTCTCACTTGCCCATGCCCTGCCAGTGGGGTCTCTCCAGGACCCATCCCCACTCATTCCTTACAGTTAGGGATAGATGCTATCCTGACATGGAAGTAAATTAATCTAAATTTGGACCCCTTTCTCCAACAAAACTGTTGCAAAATACTGAACCTGAAGTACACCTCAGAAAGCTGCCTCCCTGTTCCCACACTTCACCCCAGTGTTTTGCACTAGGAGTGCATTTTATTTTCAATCTGTGCAATAAATTGTCAATCCTTATGACATTGGCCAAGCAAAACCACTGTAGCAGGGCTCTTCCCTGATCATCCAAAGGCAGCCTGAACCCCCAGGATGTTTCTGCCCCTGCATTGCAGCTCTGGCCTCCTCAGGCTCAGTGCATGGTGCAGCTTCCCCTGTTTATGTTCTCAGGGTAGAGAGATGAGCAGTTTCCCTACATGAGAGAGCTCCCTACCAGCTGCTCATCCTTTACCATTGCCCCATTCAGGCCTTCTCAGACAGCACATGTAACCTGCACGTACCTGTAAAGAACACCAGATCTCATTTCATCCCTATTCCACATTTTCCAATTAATTTCAATTAATTCATGATTTTTCTTAAAGTCATCACATATTCTACTTGGATATCCTACCAGATCAACACAGTGCAGGGAGAGTTATAGAGCAATGTTCTGTCCTCCCTGATCAGAACAGGAATGAGCACAGCCAGGGCCAGGCAGCACTGGACAGGGCTGAGGGCTTAAACTCAGCAGCAGCAGCAGCCTCTGGAATCCTCTGACCTGACTGTACAGTGAAATCCTCCTGCATCTCCAGGGGTTCCTTCAGAGTCAATGACAGCCTAAAGTTTAAATACACCCATAAAGCAAACCATTAGCAGCTTGGGCCTCCCAGAGACTGGATTCTCAGCATCCAGGAGCTCAGTGACATGTCCAAACACTTGCTGTCATCTGCCTAACTCCTCCCCACGCTCAGTTTGAAGCAGTGGGTGATTCTTACCACGTTTGCACGCTTGTGCATTGCAAAGCACACCACTTAATTTTCTGTTCTCCTAGCTGAGAGTAACTCTTCCTTTACCTACAAGAAGGTGTAGTTCAGAGGCCAAGGTCTGCCTGAGCAGGAAAGGGGCTCCTGCTGCCAGGCTGGAGCTGGGCTGTGCTGTCATTAGAGCAGCCAGAGCACCAGGCACTGCAAATCCATCACCCCACTTAATTCTCTGTGAGGAACCAGCAGCTCAGCCTGCACTGGAGCAAGCCCACCAGACAGGCAGGCAGAGAAGGAGGCAGCACTAGATCTTCCACCTCATCTTATCCCTAATTAGCTGAGGGATGATGGTTGCCCTGTCTCTGCTGGAGCTCTTCAGGATTTAAATAGATGCTGTCTGCCTGCCATGCCTGCACAGTTCTAGGCCAGCAATAATTGCAGGTATGAAAAATATCCCCAGGAAAATCTGTGTGAGATTCATAATAATAGCAAAAAATTAAAACCAAAATGGCAAGTGTTCCAGTATTCAACAGTAAGCACTTGCTCCTTAATGTGAAACAATCAAACATTTAAAATATGCATGGACACACACACAATTTGTATGTATAAACATACATTATTTAGATCAGCTGAATTCTCAAGAGCTGCAAATAGTCCATGAATTATTCTGTAATTTATCCTTCCCCCATCTGAGAATATGCTTCCACCAAAAGATTTTTCTTTTTCAATTAAAATTCATTATGTTAGCATCCCAGCCAGGCAGCCAAAAGAACACAGAGGGACGGCCAGGTATGACCCAGGGGCTTTGCGTGTCAGTCTGCTCCCAGACATCATTTTCTCCATCAGTCCCTCAAGGCATGAGCAGAAAGCAGGCTCTGGGCCAGCTGAGCATTTCTGTTCACACAGCCCTCCCAGGCAGCACCTTTTCAGCAGGCACCTCAAACCCAGCTGCAGACTGAGACCAGCACAGCCTCCTGTGCACCCCCGTGCACCTGAGCCAAAATCAAGGAGTAACTGGGACTGAGCTGCTCCTCGCTGCTGTGAGACCTGGGGACAACAAATGGCTTTCACTTCTCTCAATTTGCATGTCAAGCCACCACTCAGAACTGATTTTAAATGTAAAGTTCCTGCTGCACATAAACAGCCAGCTCTCCTTAGCTCTGTCAGTCACACAGCAATGGTTTTCTGCTGCAGCAAGGCTGCCCAGGACTGGATCCTGCACAACACCAGGGGCAGAGCTTGGGAAGCCACAAACATCTGTATTTATTCTGGAGGTTGTGAATTTTCTGCTGGTTTCATTTTGCTCTAAACCTAGAGCTTCTGGAGGCTTCTCTTAATTTTTTAAAAATAATTCGTTTTTCTCTTATCTGTGATGTATAAAAAACTTATGAAGGTACCAAAAAATTATAGAGGAGGAAAGATGTTTTTATATTTAAAAGTTAATCATTTGTCTATCCTAAAAAGAGCCAAACACAAACCTATGAAAACTCATGCAATTATAGCTGCAAAAGAAGATGAAAGAAGAAATGTCAAGCCAGGCTGGTCCAGGTCCAATATCCTGCTTTTTGCACTAACACCTGTTGAATCCAAATGCTTAGAAGAAAATTCTTCTAAAAATTAAATGCCTCTGACTCGCTGAGCGATGTTTCACTTTCCTGTCCTTGAAATCCCAAAGGAGTCGTCTAGAGAAAAAAGGGGGAGGGGAAAAGCAACAGCAGACTTAGTGTTATTTTTAAGTATAACAAAAAAAATCTCCAAGTAGAAATCTGGGAATAATCAAAGCTTCCCAGACCTTTGTACAACATTTTAAAACCCAAAGGGAAAAACAAAATAGAAAAGAGTGGTAGAAGCTAATTTTAAAGTTTCCTGACCAGGTCGCCTTTGAGATGAAGTCACAGATTTCCTCGACATAATATGGTCTGAAAACACATTATTATGATATTGATGGTTTCTTTTCAAACCAGCAGTGCCAGTCCTTATCCAAAATACTGTTAAAGCACCCAGTCCAAAGTCTTGCTTTCTTGTAAAAACTTATGAACAAAATAAGAACTCCTATCCCAAATACAAGGGGTTGTACATCTTGGAATAAAATACAGATATTGCTCTTAGTCCTGCAGAGACCCTTCCTATCAGCACACATCACGTGGTACCACAGCCCCCTGCATGCCATTTTTGGCTACTACTTCTTGTAACTCCCCCAATGCATTTTGCGTAGCAGGAGCCCCATGAAGATACATAACAAAAGCAATTTGAAGAGTTCACCCAAATATATTGTTCTTAACTTCATATTTAAAGCCTCAGCTGAGGATTTGGTTGGAATTTCAGGTTTATTTGAAGAAAGAAATTCACATGGAGCAACACAATAACACAGAAAATAGCTTCAAAATCTTGCTGAATGGTTTGCACTATTACAATCTTAGTGCTTTTGCACTCTTACAAACTTACTGCCTATGTTTGCCCACAAATTGACAAGGCCACTTGGCCCTGCTTCCACACTGGAACAAAATCCCAACTGTTCAGACCCCACAAAGCTCAACTCCTGTCCCTGTACCACTTACAAAGCCAAAGACGCATTTTATGTGTTCTGGTGCACCTGCCCACCCATTTTCCAGCCCTGCATCAGATCATTGCTTGGCTGCACCTCTTATGCATCATGGCAAGCATTTCTAAAACCAATCAACTACTGTATTTGAAAATTATGTGGAGGGGTTTGGGCGTTGTTTTTGTTTTAGCTCTGGCAATCCAAGTCAGTGAGGGCACAACTTGCATCATCAGGCTATTGGGTGAGAATTTGAATGAGATAACAGAAAGCAATACCTTGCATTGTCCAAAACCATGATCTCTCAAAATTTATAGGAGAAACCAGACAGCCAGACTGTGAAGGGGGTCCGTATGCAAACCCTAAATCTTCCAGTTCTTCCCTGCATAGTTTTTTGTTTCCACATTCCTTTGCTGCTGAGCAAGGCAGCCTGACAGGCTAAAGGCAGTTCAGACTTCCAACAAGGACTAGGACCCAAACTGTGAGCAGAAAACCCATCAATCATAAGCACTCCTAGAAATTATTTATCTATTTATATCTTTACTCTTTGTGAGATTACACATGGAATCATCTTCAAAAGAGAGGCAGTGCAGAATCCTCCCCTCCCAAAAAATAAAGAAAGGACTTCAGCTCACAGCCTGATCTTCTCCCTTCTATTGTGTTCTGCTGCTCCCTGAGATAGCCAGCAATGCCCAGCTGATCACATCTGATCTGTATAAAACACCATCTTCACCTGACACTGTTTTGTCTGTGGGGAGGCCTCTAAATTAATTCCACAGGCTCAGAGCTTTGACAGTTCTTTTTTGATCTTCTCTGCTGCTTCTCAGCACTTTCAGGGATGCTTAAACCCAGACAGAACAGTCCAAAATGAATGGCAACTCTTCTGATAACGCTGTCCCTATTGCTGTGGGCACTGAGTTCCCCTTACACAACAGCCACAGGTAAACCAGGACACCACACCATCAAAATTAGGAGCATTGCAAATTCTTGGGGTTTTCCCCACTTCTTTTCTATCTCTGGAAGATGTTCTGAGCCCGTGTGCCACCAAGCCACTTCTCTTCTCTGCAGCCTTGTGCTTAAGCAGAAGCCCAGAACTGCAGGGCAGGTGTGAGATGGAGCCCTGGCTGCCAAAACCCCCCCAGCACCCGGGCAGTGAGGGGCAGGAGAGGCGGCAGCACAAAGCCCACAGTGACAGAGCTCTTCCCCTCTGTTCACAGTATTGATAGAGAAATCATGCATTAAAAAAAAAAAAACAAAACAAAAAAAAAAACCTACTTTGCCATTGTTGCGTCCACATATTTTCTCTCTCTACTCTGAAAAAGCTTTTAAATTTCCAAGAAAACGTCTCATGCATAGAAATTAGCATATAGCAATATTTCAGATATTCAAAACAAAAATAGCTGTTTCATCCAGATAATCCTGGCCACATCACAAAATATTTCTCAGTGAATTAGACCCGTCTCCTGTGGGAAAGGCACGGAATAGATTTTCCTGTTCTCACTTGGTTCAGGATTGGGTTTTGTCTCATTTCAGACCCCCTTGAGGATTCATTAGGTTGCGAGTGGGATGCACACAGTGCTCAAAAGCAGAGCATTTTCCTGCTAAGGCTAATAGCCAGCATTTCTAAACTTGGGCTAGCCAGATCACAGTGGGCGATTACAGAAAATCCATGACATGCTAGAGCAGGAGCTGAAGAAGTTCAGTTTAGCTGAATTTCACACCATGTCAGAGTCCTATTTGCAGCTTAGAAAATGAATTTAATAAAGCTTTTCTGCTGTAACATGGAGTGTCAGCTAGCAGATTCTCTGACACCTGCTGCTCTTTGAGTCTGATACCATATTGCAGCATAATGTGGTCTAAAATTAGACTTCACACAACACACCAGGTTTCAATCTTTCAGAAAATAATTCTGTTCAGCACCTTTCATTCCTTAACAGGGCTTTGGGACATGTCCTTTCTTTCCTGCCCCCTCCTGGATTAGCACTTTGAATTTTTTTTTAGCAAAGGTTTGAACCATTCGTAAAAAAGAAAAATAAAAACAAACCAAAACTGAAATAGTTTCATTTTCACTTGATTGCAAACTATACCATGAAGAAATATACTTGCCAACTTATACAGTTGCTTCCTACCTGCACCCCCACAGACCAGAGATAGCATAAAGCTGGAAGGCATTCAACTTTGGGTGCAGAGAATTATTGTCTGAGAAGGAAAAATATTCCAAGCTTAAATGACAGACGGGTGTTTGAATATCTATTTCAAGACTGAGAAGCAACTACAGGAAGAAGCCAATGACAGCTCCACAGGATAATGCAATTTTTCTGTATAAATTTCACCCATTACCAAAGAAGAGAATTAACCTGGACTATTTCTTTCTCTAATCAAGATACATTTTTGTATCTTCTTGTATAATTGTATTTAAATGCAATTAAGTGGTAGTTCATTCCTTTTATAGAGAACTGACTGCAATTAATGCTGCCGTTTACTATAAATACCAATTCAATTTTTTTTAAGCATGCCTAGCCTTTAAATGCTAAATTGGCTCCCAAACCTAGAGCTCAGCTAAAATCACATAGGTAGCTTCTTTCACAAGACAAATGCTTGTCTTGGCTTTCCCAGATACCTGCAAAATCTTTAAGACAATGTGGAGCTTATGTACACAGCATGAATAACATTTCACTGCCACGAAATCTAGCACTGATTGGTCTGCTCTAACACAGACCTCAGTATTTTCCAAAGAATTTATAAGAGGTAAAAATAAAATTTAAAAAAACCTAAGCATAAGGTATAGACCTTAAAATGTATGGAATTTACTGTGGCAGGAAAGATACAGCCTTTCACTACCAAGAAATGGCTCTGAGATGTCCAATAGAATTATTGACCTTGTTCTCATCCTGGGAATTACAATTGATCTACTTTTTGTATCAAAATCAAATTGCTTCCCAAGTTAGAATGCAACATCCTGTGTCAGCTTGCAAATGAGCTGGAGTGAGAAAGTAAACAGATCACAAGCACTAAACTTTACAAATATAAATAGCATGCAGATTGAAGCAAATAACATGTCCAGTGGGAAAAAAAAAATCTGACTTCCCCTGTTTCAACCGAATGTCCAGAATATTGTTTTGTACAGGACACCACCCATCAGAGTAAAACTGAATCTGATTGACTGCCTTGGCCAATTCATAAAGCCTTCCTTCAGCAAATGTGTTTAAGCAAGTGAATTCCCTCGGTGGCAGCAGGAGGAGCAGGGAAGAGGAGCTCTGACTCAGACCCTGCAGAGCAGCTCTGGAGCCACCTGCAGCAGCACTGGGAGCTGTGGCCCTCCCACCTGTGTCCCAGAACAGTGTCACTTTGTCAACAAAGCCAAACCAAAGGTTTCATGTCAAAATACACTCTTCAAATTATCCTCTCCTCACCCCTCTCACTAAATATATTTTCATCAGATTTTGCTGTATCCATGCAAAACATGAGTGAAATTTTCTTCAGCACCAATATGTGCTGTAATGCCTGTAAACTACTAACCTCACCCTGAAAAATTACATGGGGCTGAGCAGAAGATGACGAGAAAGGAGAGCATAAAGCATCTATACATCTCATTTTGTTTAAACTAGCTTCACATCTTCTTCAAAATGCAATCTACATACGGAAACAAAGGAACCATCCTAATGGGTACATTACAATAACAGCTCCTCCCATCAATCTCCATTTACACCCATCCATATGGAGAAAAAAACTGATAATCTCAACAGAGAGAAGCTCCTCCAAGCATTCCTGGAGTATTCTCAGGCTATTCAGCCTATCAAATTTACATCTATGAACATACTCATACCATTTTAGAGATAATATTCATTAGGCTCATCAAAACTATTTGGTCTCGTTTCTGTTGGAGGTACAGATGCTTATTTACAGCTCAATTAAACTTAAAAAAAAAAAAATCCAACAATTTTAAATTGCTATGACCTGCCTGTCTCAGAGGTATTCTGCAAGTACTGAAAATGCTGGTGCCAAAGCCCTTCAGAAATACTAATAATCCAGAATCTGTGTGTTTGGTAAACTGGGCTGTAGCCAAGCCAGAGTCAGGCCTCCTTCCTACTTTGCATGACCTCTTGTTCCCCCTGATGTAGCTCTCTATAAACCAAGGGTATGACTAACCAGGCATGTAGGTGGCTTGGGAGAATTGTTCATTAATAAAAACTTACATTTGCAAAATAATGAACATTTTCAGTACCCTGTAAATCTTCAGATTCATATAAATGAGGCTATTTTAAACTTTGAAATTCTACATATAAAAATTCTAAGATAAGATGGTCTAAGAAAGGCATATGAAACATCTTGTCATTTGGGACAGGTTTGGGGCCTAGAGAGGGGAACCTGGCTGCACTAATTCCTGAGGTTTGGGCAGTAGCTCATTAATGTTGATTTATGGCCATCCAAAGCTGATGAGAGACTCACCCAAATTATTTATCTTTTATTTTAATGTTATTTCATGAAAACGAGCTATTACATTCTGCTTGATTATGGTGCATTTTAATCTGTTTTAATAATTTTGAACACTATGATTAGGAGACAAGTAAATTAAGAGGGTAGACCAGGACAGGCACGGTCCTGCCATACCTGCCCTTAACTAATCCCAGGCTGACATTATGCTCACTTACCAAATATCCCCAGAGCAGTAGGAAAGATCTCTCTGTCCTGAGGCACCAAATATTTCCCCTCACCTCCCTCTGTCCCAGCCTGCAGCCCAGGCTGTGCTGGGTGATTCCCTGGGATGCAGAGTGGTGTGAAGGAGGACACAGCCGAGCGCAGCCGACGCAAAAGGCAGCTCAGCATTCCTGCAGGAACAGCACAGGAGAGAAGGAATACGTGGGGGTGGTGAGCAGAGGAAATTGTGAAAGCTATTCAGAGGCACTGCCAGTGCAGAATATTTTTATATCCCTCTCAACTTTGAAACAAGTGATGGATTAACTTCATGTATGTTCAGTGTTCCCAGACCCAGGAGGACCTGAAAGCCAGAAGGAGGAAAACCTGCCTGGAGCTTAAGGCAGCAGTAGTGAAATCTTGCCCAAAAAATGCACCAGAATGTCTTCAAAGCAAACCCACAGCAGTGGCCTCCAGGACAGGTTTCATCCACACAAACTCTTCCAGCTGTGGTGAAGAGGGAACCAGAGGCACTGCCCCAGAGGGACTTGTGGGGTTAAATTGGCCACTTTCCTGTATTTGATAGATCCTGACAAATCATGATGTGCACATGGGCCACAGAGAACTCTTTCTAACATAAAAAACAAGAATTCACCGACCTGAAAGCAATCATATGCAAACCCCAATCCCAATTTAGCCCTGTATGACCCATTTCCTGCCTCAATATTCTGGCTGGATGCACAAGCAATGGGCAAACTCCAGTTTCACTCCCATGCAGACAGTTTGGATGAACACTGTTTTGCTACCTGGGTAGTAGGTGAGAAGGGCTGCTGGTAATTCCAGGTGATAAAACCTCACAGGCTGGAGAAGCTGGGCACAGAAAATAGCTTTAACTGCAGACTCTGTGCTGTACACACAGACAGTAAATGGACCATTAGGGGCTTACAACATCATAAGAAAGCTTTTTAGTTTTCAATTTTGATGGACATATAGTTCTGTATAGTTCTGTTGTTGATCCAGGACTAACTTAAATAACTTGTTTCAGAAACTGGGTGAAGTTATGGTTACTGAAAGAAACAGAGATTGTGTCACAAAGGCTCTGTACCAGTACAACAGTGTAGGATAAAGCTGCAATTGGTTTTCTAAAAAAATGCTTTAACCATTGCTACTACCACAGCATGCAACCAGTTCCCATGGCATAAGGATGACTTAAGCCAATAATAACTTTCTTCTCTGCTTGGGAATATAGCAGGTCACAGCCAGGTCCATAGCAGAGTGAGAAGGCACTGGCATTACTAAGCACCCCAGAGCAGAACTGAGCCTTTCAGACTCTGCATTCCAAGCCAGGAAGAGCTACTAGTTCAACAGGGGCAGCTGAAGGACTTCAGTAAACTGAGCAAAACCTCGGTGGTTTGCAATGACCATTCCCATCAGAGGTCTCTGTGGGCTGCTCTAGGACTGCAGCCTGTCCAGCACACACCCAGGAGGGCTCTGACCACATGCCAAGGCTCCCTCCAGGAGAGAGAACTGTGTGTCCAGCATTAGAACAAGTAGAAAAACCTGAACAAGCCACTGCTTTTCCAAGAAAAACTCCTGTCTAACTGTGGCATATGTAGTCTAATACTTGCCTATTCCATCAAATATGAACAGGAACAATGGGAGTTCAAAGCTTCCATCCACCCAGAGGTATGATGTATGACAGGCAATAGATCTGTGACACACCAAACAGCTTCTTACTGGATTCACAGCAAGTTTTCCCTCACTCACTGTTGCTAGGAAGTTAACCAAGATGTAGTCTAAAAAAAGTTAAATGATTTGTTAGCTCATAGTTATCGGCTAAAAAGTGTTTTCAGTAACCTGGCTATTTGCCTGGTCCGTGATTATTTTTTTTCCTGAGATTCAGTCTATCAGGCTGTAATGAAGCCAAGATTCAGGAGAGATGTCCTCCCGTTTTAGCAGAAGAGGAGGAACTCACTTCCCTGCTCCCCCTTGCCGTAACTCCCAATTACCTCGACTTGCAGAAGGTTGATCCAGATGGTGAACACAAGACTGCAGGCAAGCATGCCTCGAATGAATTCTCAGTGTGGAAGGGTGGAATAAGCCATATGTTTTCACAAATTAGGGGTGACTCTCCAACGCCTGAATGATGAAGCAGATCCAAGAGTAAGTTATGCATGATCCTCCCCGATGAGTGAAGAGAAATGTTTTATTCAGTGCCTCATGCTGTGAGCTATATTTATACCAAAGGTATCTTTGTACATTTTAAAATATTATCTATTAGGGGACACTGCAACTGCAACACAGGACTATGTACAGCATCACCTAAAAGCCAACAGCCACAGGAGGGCTATAAGTGGCCTTTACACCATCCAGCTGTGAAGTTACTTGTCCAGGTGACTCAGACTAAAGACCTTAAAATCCAGCCAGCAAACTGCCTTGAAGGAAGCCTTTTCCCTCTGAGCACAAGCTACAAAGCCTATGAAATCATCTGACCAGACCAATACACAACCAGCACCTTGTTTTCTTTGTTAGGGTAACTAGCCAATAGCACAACACTTGAGACTTTTATTCTTTTAAATCCCCACCTTCTGGATTCCTTGGATTATATTACCTTTTTTCTTTTGCTTAAAACCTCTTTATGAGAGAAAATTACACATCAATCTAAAATTAACATTCTTCTAATCTCAGAATCTTCGCAGGGACCTTAGAAGGCTCCAGCACCAGGGAAGGCTGCTCAGGCAGAGCAGGAGAAGGGAGGCAGCCCCTTGCTGCCCCTGGGAGCAGCATCCAGAGGGAGCACAGGGGGGACCCACCCTGCTCCTCGGGGACTGCCCTGCTGCCTCCAGAGGCCACTTGCAGCACAGGGGAGATGCAGCCCAGCAGTGCTTCTGCAGCAAGCCTATATTTCAAATGGAAAGAGAATAATAGTAAAAACAAAAGCAAAAATCATTCTGACTGAAAATCCATGGCTTCTCTTAAATGCAATAGCAACAATGGCATTTGTTGATCAAGTAACAGAGTTAGAGCCCATAGGCAAGGTCATCAGCTAAGATGAATCACCACAGCACTATTAACTTTACCTTTTCATGCTTGATCTCACCCACTGTGCCCCCAAAACGGCCACAGTCGTTTTTTTAACTTTTATTGTACAAAAACACCAACCATTTTTAAAAGTACATTTGCTGCACAGCTTACATTTCAGTTATTTTACACCTCACTCTAATTCATTCCTCAGCCTAATCTGTATCTAAACACATGCAGCAATGCAGTCTACCAGCATCCCACTTATGAAATTCATGAAGCTAAGAGGCCATAGGAATATTTTTGAAGCCATCTCCTGACCTTTTAATCAGTTGTTACCTTCTGTAACTGAATTTCTGAAAGCTCAGCTGCTCTGAATTCTTGCCCGTCTCATGTAATGAGCAGATGTGGCAAAGTAAGGATTTGAAACATGATGAAAGTTATGATGACAGGTCTTTCTCTGCCAGATTTTTATGTTTTTACAGCCTAACACTGAACTGCAGCACTTTTTTTTTAATTCAGCTTCTGACAAGAACATATAAAAAGCATATCAAAGGCAACAATAAATTCACTAAAATAGTTCTCTCGATTCAAACAGACCTGCACTCCACAGGACCGTGCAGATCATGCTCTGTTTTAATTTACTCATAAATACTGACCCCAGCATCTCCTGGTGCCCTGCACATCCCTTCTCCCACCTAAAAATAACCCCGTGTGTGGCACGGTGAGGGAAATGAAGATGATGACTGGAGCAATGTTTAACTGGCAGAAGAAGGCACCACCCAAGCCCAGTGCTGCAGACAATGATAAAGGAAAGGAAAGGAGCTCTGTGCTCCCCTGGGCACAGGGGAATTCCGGCCAGCGCTGAGCCCGGCTGCTCCTGCAGGCTGAGGTGGCAGCGCTCTCCCTGATTATCACAAATGTCTCCACTGGGAGGATTTACAAAGCAGCAAATCCTCGATTTCTCTCCCCCTGTGCCCAGTGATTGCTGCTGATCTGAGCTCTGAGAGCAGAGAGGTGCAGCCTGAGGCAGCTCCAGCAGGTTTACAGCCCTGTCCCAGCAGAGCCAGACCAGGGCTGTGGTGACCATGGCAGCATCAACCATCACCTGGCCAGGCTCACCCTGAGCTAGTGAGGAACTTCAAGTGTCCTACAAGACCTCTGGCTGAAAGCTGGGTCATCTTTGATGCCTTGAGAGGCTACCTAGAACAGAGGCTAGAGAGAGTAAAGAAATAAAGCAGGTATTTATTAAAAAGGCCTTCAAAGGATACACCCTGGGCAGTACAAGAGCCTGGCCAAGGCTACACCCAAGATAGATGATGGGTCACAAATCTGTACACTTTCATAAGTTTTGGTCCATTTACATATTGAGGTTAATTGTCCAATTACAGCTTCAGGTTATGAAGTCCCATCCTCCCAGACTGCTCTCCTCAGTTTGCTGTTGTTTGTACTTCTTGGGCCTGAAGCTGCAATGGTGTCCTTGGTTCTCAGGCTGGAAAAGGATTGTTTTGTCTAACTAAACTGTGAGAACTTGCTAACACTCTTTCAGAGTTATATACTACTGCAGTACAGAATCTGAAAAATATGACAGCTAAAACTTAAGGCATCATTTTGGTATCCTCTCCAATACTTTTAAGCATGGTCTTTTTAAACATGGCCTTGTATCCCTTTTGCTTTTAACTCAGGACAATTTGAAAAACACTTATGAACTTAAAATTCCAAGTTTTTCTTCCCAAAAAAAAAAAAAAGTCTAAATGCTTCATCTTGGTGTCAACATCTCTAAGTTTTGTTACACACCTAAAACTTTGCTCAAAATATTTTGATGATAATAAGAAGAAGACTGGTAAGATGAAATAAAACATGGTGATAGCATCTCTCTGGATCTGAAACAAAAAAAAAATTTAAGTTTCCATCTAGTTGCAAAACCAACCAATTCTGCTGACGCCTGACAGATCCCTCTAAAACAGGCTGATCACTTCAATGCTGCTCCCTACATGATCACTCTGTGTAGCTGCTGGGGATTCACCTGTGCAGCTCTTCACAGACTGACAAAACTTCGCTCAGCCAGTGAGCCAAACCAAAAGTAACCCAAAATGCAATAAAGCTTGGCAGGCTGCTGATTCCAAGTCAAGATATTTCACCACTTGGGCCAGGTTTGAGAGCAGGGCTGTCCCCACACCACAACTGCTGCCCCTCAAGGGGTATGACAGATAACTGAGTGCCTGCTTGACAGAATACTCCAGAAACATTCTTCTAAATATACTGTAGACATTTAGAGACTAACAATAAGGCTCACAAAGCTTAAAATACGTCACTACCCCTAGGACTACTTCCTCTAGAACTGAAATGTGTTATTAGTGGGATAGGAGGGGAAATGGTCTGCATTGTCTCAGCAATACCTGGTTCATTAAGGGAAAAATCTGCCTACTGCTCGAGTATTTTCCTGGCTAACCCAACATATGGTTCATTATTATTGTGCATTAGGATAGCCCCCAAGGAGCCCAGCTCTGTCAGGGCCTCAGCCTGCTAAGCACTTGTACAAACACAGGAAAGGAGCCCCTCCTCTGAAGAGCTCGCTGTCTAAACAGAGAGACAGACAAAGGGCTGCGACGCCGCGCGAGGGTGTGCAAAACTCATCTGACATTCAGAGGGTTCTTTCCTCCAGTTGGTTTTGCTTTTTGTTGAAAAGAGGACTTCAGTTTTCAAGAGACAAAGGAAAATGAAAGGAGGGACATAAAAATGCTGGTAACAGGGAGGTTAATGAGAAGAAGCTGATATGAATAAATACATACAATTTTTATGTTTCCAAAAGGGAGGGGAGCATCTTTCCACCGCATGTGCAGCAGATAAAACAAAGAGTAATGAGCTCATACTGCAGAAAAAACTTCAGATATTATAGAAATAAGTTTTATGGACATAATGATGGGGAAACTCAGGGACAGGCTGCTGGGAAAGCTGGGGTGGCAGCAACATTGGATGGCTCCTAAAACACATTGAACCTTCGTTAGGCATGACAGACATAAGTGACTGGCTGGAGCTGGAGGCTGAGCTCCTTGCCCTTGCAACTCTCTCCCATTCTTCTGGTTCCAGGAGTGTCACCTGTCCCAGTTTTGGGTGGGATCACTGCCCTCCCACAATGACTGAAGGTACAAAATGAGCAGGATTAAGCTCACTCAGAAATACAGTCAGAAGTGAAACCACCTCTTTCTCCATGTTCTCACTCATTTCTGTAATGATACCTCCCCTAGGGTCCTTAGTAAAGAGGGACCACAGACACAATGAAATGAGCACAGAAGAGGGAAAAAACCCACAGTTTTTCCAGCTTCATGTAAAAAGCCAAGCAGTTGCCAAAGTCCAAATTGAATTTCCTGGGAAATTCCAAATATGCCACAAGTCCACATTAGATCATGCAGCCCACAAGCATGAGAGACAGCTCTCCAGAGGGATGGGCAGGCAGAAGGGACATGGGATCACAGCAGCACCAGTGGGAGGAAAGTTTTGCTAAGCCCTGGAGCAGACCTGTGGCACGTTAGGCAGGGCTGATGTCCCACACAATCCCTTCACTTTAGAAGGGACCCTTTCTACCCCTTCACCGAGGACAGTGAGCACATGAGATAACCAGAGCTGGAAACACTGAGAGTTTATGGTGTGGGGGGATAAAAAAATAAATCCTGCTGAGCCTCCAAGTGTCTCCCTTGCCTGGTGGAGCAGCAGTGATATCTAACAGCAGGAGAGAGCCCATCTGATACCTCCTGGTCTCTGCTTCCACTTGCACGAGATAATTTTCCCTTTCCTCCAGGAAAAAGAAGTGGCATGCCTTCTCCCTGAATCACATTCTAGATGATCCAAAAAATCTCTGCCAACTCCCTCTGCTCTCCCTTGTTGAAGGGGACAGACCAAGTGACTCAGACAGAAATGTGAAGCAGTATCCACTTATCCACCACTCCCCACAATCACGAACAAAAGCAAATTTAAGTAAGGTCCTAAAGGGTGTGGAGGATGATGCACTGTTTGCACTTTGGGCTTGCAAAGGATAATGCCATGCTTCTGTACTGCTATTGACTTTCCCACAGGAGAGTCACATCCTTCAGATGTGCTTATCTGAAATATCTTTATTTTCCTGCAATGGTCTATTTTGACAGTATGTTCTCCCCTCCTTTCAAAACCTGTTGAGAAAAACACCATTACCCTGAATGGGGAAAAGGGTCACGTGAAGCCTCTTCCAGTCTTCAGTGGGAGGCTTCCCACAGTCAAGACCAGCCTCCTGCAGAAATAGCAGAAGTTAAGAGCCCTCTGTATCTGCCTTCAGCATCACAGATGCTATTGTTCACAAAGCAGCACTTGGAAGGAGTGAAGTGCTCCAGAAACCCTTATCTTTATGACCTGCCTCCAGCAGAGAAACCAGCTCATTACTGTTTTCCTAAAATATTATTATATTAAAGCATAATGATACGGTTTCATTGTTTCTATTGCAAGACTTTTGGTGTCACTCTCAGAAGTTTCTTGTTGGATCAACCACACACCTAGAAAAAGGCAGTCTACATTTTACTGGGTATAGGTGAATTTCAGAACTGCAGAGCTCTAGTGGTTCAGTTGCTTCTGGAGACTGAAGGATGTGGTCACAAAGACCATCCTCTCTACCAAACCCAGCTCTCCCCTCTCCATCACCTCCCCACCAGAGTAATTAGCCCCAGCATTTAAGGAGAAATAGAAAAAAAACCAAAACAAACACACCACATCAACAGGCTAAAGCTTGCAACCTGAAATCCTTATTCTGTACATTTTTCCTTCACTGGTTCATCTGCCTGTAGGGAATTCAGTCAGTTACATTGCTAGCTTTAAAACCCTGAAGCTGTCCTTGAAATGAATGGCTCCATTCATTTAAGTGGGAGTGTGTTCTGGTTTTATTACCTGATCCCATATTTCTACCACAGAATCACAAGGCAAGTAAGTAAAACAACCTGTTCTCAACTGTGGCTGCCTGGTTATGTCCTCCTATTACATTAATTTCTGTTATTTTTCCAGGATTAGTTCAGAGCACTAGGAAAGGATAGTGCACCTCTCCGTGAAAACACAGTTATTAAATATCTTCTCAATGATTTAGTGCCACTCAGCCCATTGAATTTCCATCCCACCAATTAAAAGGAAGACCAAGAGAATTAATTTATAAACCAAGAAAAAAAAAATCTTCTAAAATAACCATTAGCAAAGCTCACTTAATGCAACATTAGCCTTTCCTTCATCTTCAGTGGACTTTACATCAGACCCAAACTGCTGGCATTTCTTTCAAATAAAGCAGAGCTGAGTGCTGCTTTCCCCAACCTTTTCATCATCCTTTTGCATGGTTTTCAGTTGTGCATCTCCAGGAATGCCCCTTCCCAAAACCCCTGCACAAGGCATCACCTCTCAGGTGTGTCAGTGACTGCACCCAGCCTCCAGCCCTGCTGCTCAAGCACCTGAACCCCCAGCCTGGAGCTCACCTGTGCCAGGTGCCTGTGCCAGGGCACCCCCAGGACTCCCACTCAGCACCCCTGGGTGCTCTGCCAGTCCCTCCAACACGTGGGAATAATCACACTCACAGCTGTGACCTGACAGGCAAACAGATCTTGATCATTACCCAGCTCTGTAACAGATAAATACACCTTTTGGACTAAATCATTCTCTAACTGCCTTTTTTTAAAGGGAGTTGGGCAATTATTTTTAAACCCTGCTATGAGGAATAATAGTCTGCTTCACAGGGCTGGCTGGGAATAGGCCATAACACTTGGGGAAAGTCCAGGCTGAAATGCTCTGTAGTTTAATGACATGTTACATAGGGAGAAAAATGCATTTGGAAGGAAATACCATTAAAAGAAATAAAATGCTGTAGTGTGAAATGCTTATAAGAGAGCGGAAAACATCATCTGACTATTCCATTTTCAAAAGATTTCAGAGCTTGTCTGCCTGGACTGTGATGAGTAAACTACAGAAAAATGCCCTGGTTATGGATTGAGCCAGAGGTGACCTTACAGGACCTTTTTTGTTCTCAGAGACAAACTGAGGAAGGTAAAACAGGTGCCATTGTTAAGAAAGGGATATTCAGCCCTCGGATGATTATGATTCTTCAAGCTGTAGAAATGCAGTCAGAAAAATCTGCAGCAGCTTTAACATCTATTAATAATACAGAAGCATGTTCTGGCATTAAAATAATGAGGAATGCTAATTCCAGATCCCTTTTGATCCCATCTCTCTCTCTCTTTTTTTAATGACATATCTATTCTTCTCAGTTTAATGTTTCTGATTATTCAGGAGATAATTATTCATAAATTGTTTCCAGTAAAACCTGTTTAATAACCTATTTTCATTTATCATCCCCAAGCAACACCAAATTTCTAATTACTTACATCAGTGGTCACCTCTCAAAAATCACTGACACCGCCCAGAAGAAAAAAAAAATTCATTGCAAATGTCCTTCCCATGCCTGAAAGTCAAAACCTGCCTATTCCACACATGTGGCTTCTACAGAACCCATTTGGTGGCCATAAGCCATAGAATAATGGCATTTCCCAAGCATTCTGATTAGATACCCATTTCCTGATTATCCTTAAAGGAGAATTTTGCAGCTGAAAAATTAAAATTCTTTTAAAAAATCCTAATTGAGTAATTGTTGCTTTTTAAATTTGATGCTATTTTGCCTGCAAGTAGAAATGTCACATAAATAGATAACACAGCACTAAGAGCTCTTCCAAACAATTTGAAAAATCTTAATCAGCAATTCATGTATCAAGAGACCCATGAAACAAAACAGAGCTGTGATGTATATTCAGTAGCTCCTGTAAAATACAGGCTTGAGATCCCACTGCAGCCAGCACCCTATAAACGAACAGAAGAAAGAAGCTTCAGCCCCTGAAAGCTCATTTCAGGTTAAGAAAGATGTAGCAGATATCATTTTATCTTGTAAGTCCTTCCAAGCTGCACTATTGCCTGTCTCTACAGCACAGAGGAAGACAGATCCATATGTGGGGTATATAAGCACTGACAAAAAATAGGGAAAATTTAAAAATAGATAAATCTAAGGTTTTTCTTTTCTTAAAAAAAAATAAAGTACCTATGAAATGAAAAAGACACAGCAAAAAAAGAAAAATGCACCAGTAAGTCTGGTTTCATTCTCAGTGATCTGGCTACTAAATACTTGCCAAATGTGATTTAAAAAAAAAAAAAAAGGAAATTGTTAATGGGAGTTCCTTTCCAGGGTTGCATTTCCGAAGAGGAAAGTGGAAGAATTCAGCCCAACACCTGCCAGCCCACACTCACTGGCAGGGCTGCTCCCTCCTCCCCACTGCCTCAGCAGAGCAGAGCTCAGGCTGGAGCTCAGCTCCTCTCCTCGGGCTCTTATCAGTGTCAATCTTCATGTCCCTGGCGGTGACCACATGTCATCCATGCTGGTGGCAGAGCCCGTGTCACTGTGGAGTGTGGCACGTCCCATTTGGTGACCCAGGCTAGCAGAAGGATTTACAGCACACCACTGTGAACATCAGCTGGCAGCAGACAGGTAAACCATGACCAAAAAAAAATCTTCTCTGCTGCAAGGAGCTCCCAGCACACAGGTACCCAGTACAACAAGAGGAGAGGATGGCAGTGCCTGTAACCACAGTGCTTGGGAGGGTCCTTGTGGGCAAAGGGGCTGAAGGAGACCAGAGAATCATAAAAAATTTTTGAAAATGCAGCCTGAACAGAAGAAAGTGATCACTGAAGGGGTGACAAGGTGAGAGAAGACATTGCTGACTGGATGGAGTCATGAAGGAAATTGAAGGGCAGAGATAAAAAACAGGGTGCATTGATTGTCCTCTACTCACCACCATCCCTTGGGCAGACATGGGCAACCTCACATTCACAAAAACCACACAGAGAATACCCAGCTTTGATCAAGATACCTCCAGTTCCAGGTAGATACTCTGCTGTTTCCTAGTGGCTGCTTCCCTAAAAAACTAAAAGGCATCTCCTCTTTGGCTCAGCAAACATCTGCTAATTTCCACCTGGAAATAAGGTGTGTTCCTATGCACCTGGGTAAGGGAGAGCCTGATGGAACTGCTCTCCAAGGCCTCTCAGGTTCACTGGAAGAGACCCTGGGATAGGGCATACATTAGAGGGAATTTCAAAAGCTTAATGTGGAAGAGACAATAGTAACAGTAGGAATAATCAAAAGACATGGATCACTGGGACCTGTCAACCAAAGCCCCAAATTTTAGCCTGGTTCGCCAGCCCAAGAGCTGCCAGAGACCAAAGCTGTGCTGAGCAAGGATCAGCCCTAAACACAGCCCAGCAGCCTCTAACCAAGAGCATTCAGCTGACTGGGACTCAGCAGAACACCCACTGGCCCGAGCAGGTGACACTTTTGGAGGCACTGTGGGGACCCTGCAAGGCTCCCAGGTCAGAGACACCACCCCTGGGTGCCAGTGGGGCACCAAGCAGGGGCTCACAGGGCACAGCCAGGCTCTCTAGGCACATCTCAAATGCCAAGCTGTGTGCAGTGTAAGACTGGAGCCCTTAAATGAAGATTAGTCACTGCAATTCTTTGTTAGCAGGTATTGTAAGTGAAAGTGTGTTTCCAGTTTAGTGAAGCAAGTGCATAATGCTTTTAACTTACCCTCTAAAGTGCTGTCTCCTGTCAAAATCTCTTCCCCAAGCCATGAGAGCTCACATCAGAAGCACTGCAGATGCAGACTCACTGCCTCGTGGCAAAGGGCTGACATTTCTGGTGAGGACCCACAGCCCTCTGCTGCTACATCCTGCCAGAAAAATCACTACAGCCTCTCTTTGAGGAAAAAAAAAAAATTCCTGGAGATAAGAATAAAGAGCAACTAAAAAGCACATCCTCAGAGGAATACTGCAGCCTGGATAAAGGCAGGAAGAACATGGCAAATTGCTTTTAAACCCAGCTGAACCATACAGCCCTGCAAGGAAGGAAGAAGAAAATGAAAGGAGGTGGAGGAGGAAAGAAAAAGGAAAAATAACCCCACCCCACACCTCTACCCCTCACCCAGCAAGCACTCAGGCTTTAGTGGTCCCTGTTCAGGCTCATCCCACAGCTGAAGCACATCAAGCCATGGGGCCTCCAGAGATCACCTTCAGCTGCCACAAAGCCCCTTGACATTCAGCTGCATAGAAACGTAATTAGAGTCAAACCTGAGTACTCTGTGATATCAAACAAATACTGAAAAATAGCATAAACAGCTTTTTTTATTCAGTGCCACCAGGCTAAAGTTACCTGCAAGGTTGCAAGGCATTTTTAAGCAGGTAATTGAGGCTGTTAGAGCAGATGCTGCCTTCTAAGGAGCTATTTGGCTGTCTGCTGGCTGGAGAAGCCAAAACACAACGTGACCAACTAACACCTCTTTCTGTCAGCTCTGCTCTCACAGCTCAGGTGACAACAGGAAAAATACATGCCTTGGTCATGGTGTGTGGATCCATGCACAGCTGGTAACAGCTTAGAGAGGTGCAGCAATTGCCCCTGGTGTTATCACAGCCAGTTCCAGCCAGCTCTGAGCCTGGAGGCAGCAGCTTCACAAAAGACAAGGTTTTAGCCAGCTCCTTGAGGAGGTTTTACAGCTGTAGAACCTCTCCAAAACATCTCTAATGAAACTCATGAATATATGTGTGAGGCACGGGCCCACCCCTTGGTTACACTGAAATAACACATCAGGAGCTGGGCTCTGCTATTCACCTCCACAGAAAATTAATGAAGGTCTCTCAATCCATCACAACTCATTAGCAACCCAGGACACTGACAGATCTATTATTTTATTTTTACCAAAATTGGCAGGGACAGTGTCTCTTTGTTCCAGTGTTTGATGTGTCTGTATCTTTCCTCCCCTTTCCATATGCCAGTTGTTCTTCCAGGATGGATTTTGATTGAGCTCGGGTGGCACAGGGAACCAGCATGCTCTGAGTCCAGGCCCACCAACACTGCTGAAGACAGTTTGGGTATTTTGCCACTGAAATAATAAAATTTTAAAATTAAAAACTTTATAAATAGATTCTTCTTGGGGCTCAAGCATCAGCCCTGAAGAAGGGTTTGTGTGCCTATAGCTGTGACCATGGGCTTTTCTTTAGGAGCCAGTCCAAGAGAATATAATCACCTTTTGTGCAAAATGTGTCTTCCTGAAATAATACTCACTTAATCTCTGTTAACCACCAATATAGGATGCTCAAAAAGGAGCCTTTCAGGGTCAAATTCTCATGTGTCTGGTAACAATCATTATCACCTGCACTACTGTTCTTCTCATCAGCTTCTGGCTCTAGTACATCACTGCCTGAAGAACTATTTTGGGAGGCAGCATTTTTGTGGCTAACACCTTTCAAATGTTATTGTAGGTCTGCTTCAGATCTGAGTGCTGTTTAGTGTGAGCAACAATATCAGATTTGGTTCAGATGCCGATATTTGTGATGTGTGGCACCATTCCCAGAGATATTAGAGAAGGTTCTCTGAAAAATAACATGAGAAATGGATCCTCCATGTTCTTCCTCTTCTGGTGTTCGATACACTGCAAAGTACCGGTGTGTTAGAAATCAGTTGTGAAAACAAGATAATCAGGTAATTTGTCCTTTGTCTGACAAAGATATAAGGGTGTGAGAAGTAAAAAAGCTTACAGAACTATAGAGAGCTTTTGAATTAAAAAATAAGAATGATTTTGTGCTTTTAGCAATAGGACATGTTCTTCTGTTGCTTTTTTTTTTCCCCTGGTGCTCTTCACGTGCAGGACACTCCAAAAACCACTGCACACCCATGTGCACAGAGAACAACTCACCTGCACATACCTCAGCCCCTCTATTTTTGAAAACCTATCACACTTACCTCTTTTCCTACCATCCTTCCCACACGTGGAGGACACTCCACTGAGCTTTTGCACCTGAGCCTAGAACAGCTGGAATCTGAAAACCCAAGATAAATTTCTCTGAGCATTACTGCTGGCTACAGATATCCCTAGCATTCTTTATTTGTATTGCTATAGAATATATATTAATGATGTTATCTAGGTGCTTTGCATAATTTCGGAAAGGATGAGGTTGTTGCAGGAGGCATCAGTGAGCTGGGGACAGGTAGACAGCAGAGAGCAGGGTGGCATTTGCTGGCTGTGATGTAGAATAATGTGGACTTGCAGGAACATCCTGATCAGCCTTCCAGGCTCAGGCACTGCCTCCCTCTGTGCAACTGCTGGCAAATTCTCCTTGCACATTAGCATATCAAAGCATCTACCGACAATAAAATTAACAAAACACAAGAATGAAGGAGACACGCTGAAGCTGAATTGAAAAAGGCAGCAAATAAGCACACCTGCCAGCATTTCCACTCGGGTGCACTTCCAGCTGAACATAAGCTGCCCTGCAGAAGCAAAACTGGGCCTGATTCTGCCTTTCTGAGCTTTTGCAATTCCACAGGTGACAGAGCAGGTCTGTAAATGAACATCCACCTGCAAAAAGATTTATTGCTGTTGCAATTTTTAAGACTGCCTTCCACTCCCAGCCTGAGTGGGTTTTGGTCATCCTTTTGCACAGCTTGGGAGGCAGGCTGGGAGCTGTTTACATATATTAACCAATTTTATTCTGTAAGTGTGCATAATATCTTGGCTAAATAATAATCTTATTACTTCTGACAGTGGGATTATCCAAACAGTGATGAGTATCAAAATTCTAGGAATGTCAAAATTATGTTTATGAAGTTTTTTCAGATTTCTTATATCTCGAATTACTGAAACCTCACTGCTTTCTATCAAAGCCCAATTTTATGTGATAAGGTTTATCTCTGCAATATCAAAGCAAGAACTAGTGCCCTATTAGAGCATCCTCTATCATCTTACATCTTTCTAACCCTACAGGCAAATAAATATGCTATTAATGAAGGCATTTTTAAGTTTGAAATAGAATTGTACCCTGTACATTTCTTTTCTCTTTATTTAATCCAAATGAAAGCCTGAAAGGCCTATTCACCCCTCATAAAGGTTTACAAAAGGATGGAAAAAAAATCTGCTGTATCAAAATAATTATATAAAACATTAGTCTCAGAAGAAAAGGCTGGGATCACAAAACCCATTCAGCTTTCAGATGTAATCTTTTTAATATGAGGCTAGATTAAACAATGTGAAGTGAAAGGGGTTAAGTATAAATCCATATAGATGCCCAAAGTATTTACAGTGTGCATTAAATAAATCATTCCATGTGAAAGGACAGTTATTGTTACTGGAAAGGTTTCCTAATTCACTTTCAGATAAAAATAAAGAGGGCTGCATCAGGAAGCTTTGTACACTTTTTCCCTCCTGACAGCTTTCAAGTGGCAGCATATTATTTGGTCGCTGCTACATACAGAGTGTCTTAATTAAAGGTTGTCTAAAAATACAGAACGTTTCCACAACCACATCTGCCATTAACTCTTCTGACATGCTGGTGCCATGAAGCACCAGAGCATTCTCCTCCCCCAGTGCCCACCCATCCCCACACCCTGCAGCTGGCCACAGCCAAAGGGCTCTTCTTGCACCAGCCCAAGCTCAGAGAGGCCACTCCCTGCTGGACCTGACACCTGGGACACTGAGGCTGTCTGGCAGCTTTGGACCAGGTCCTAAAAAGGAGCAGCTTGTCGCTGTCTGGGCTTGTCACCGGCTTCTCTCACCATCCAGGGGCTCTGGCTGGAGCCCAAAGCCAGCTCAGCTAGCCCAGTTTCCCTCCTGGGCTGAACCCTGCCACAGCATGGGCCAGTGACTCTGAGCTGCTCCCAGCTGGCCCTGCCACCAGCCATCCCCCATCCCTGCCACCTGCCATCCCCCAGCCACCAACAAGGAGAGCTGTGGCCACATCCCAGCCTGGCTGGCTCGGGGGTGGGATGCATGGGGAGACTTCTCCACCTTGTCCTGAGGATAAAATCGATGCCTAAGAGCCCAAAGAGGCCAGTCCAGGAGTTCTGAGAGGGGGCTGGTGATTATACAGCCAGGTTATTTGCCCCATGGGGACAGGATGGGAAATAAAATCACCCAGGTCAGACCGTAAGAGAAAAATCAAACTGCTGCCCTTTTATGCAAAGGATTCATTCCACAGGTTCCACTTCAGAAACCTGGGTTTTGCTCATGTTGTGCAAATGTGCATGCATGGCAAAGGGTTGGATCCTCAGGTGTCTAATAAACAACTGAGCAAACTCTGCAGTATGCTCCCTAAAGGAAGGACTGATTTGTTTTCCCTGTGCTGGACTCCTGCTCCTTATGAAATCTGGAAAACTGCAATATCCTTCAGCCCTTCATCTCACTGTCAAATTTGATTCAAATCAGTGTTTCTCCACCAAGTTATATCACAGAGGAGAAGCCCCAGCACTGACCAGGAAAGTGGGAGCATTATACTTCATTTCCTCAAGAAGTTTGGCTAAAGCAGGACTAGTTTAACTCGTTTAACATCAGGTACATTTAAACAGGAGGGAAATACACACTGCCCACAGAATTCCTCTCTCATTCTGAATACTTAGTCAAGCACTGTGGATTTGCTAGACATAAGCCATATTTGCAATTATCTGCAGTAAATACAGTTCATGGTTTAAGAATAAGACCAACTCCCATGTGAAATTAGGAAGTACACTAAGTGCCTTGTCTGTCCCCCATTGCAATACTGAGAAAATGAGCTGAAGATTTTCATAACTCAGAAGACATTTTACTCCCTTCAGACTCAGCTTTGTCTGATGCCCAAGAACAGTGACTTTTTAGACAAGAACTGTGCTGCTCTCTAGCAAATGTTACACCCCTAAGACACATCCACTGGAAGAGAGATTAATTTATTAAACATCATGCAGGCAGGTTGTTGTTATTTAGAGTCTTCTGTTTTGTTGGTTTGTTTCGCCTTTTTTTTTTTTCTTAAAACCTAGAATACTTAAGCCACTTGTATTGATTTTTTCAAAGGTTAAAATACCTCTAGTGGATGTGCCCTAATGGAGCATTCGAGCTCAGAGAACAAGCTGTGTGACTCACCAGCTGTTAAGCAATCTTTAATGCACATGATTCTGAGAACTGCAAAGAATATAGCACTACAAAGTAGCCCAGGCTCCCTGGGAAGAGCCTGATAATAAAAATTACATTCTCACATTATTCCACTAGACAGATACATTGATTGGTGGGATATCAGGCATCTTTGGGGAAAAGGTGTTCCCCAGCAAGTGGAACATCAAACTGGATGATTCCTTTATCATTCTGAAGGGGTTTCAAGGTAATTTATTCTAGTGTGAAAACCCATTGGAAAATTTTTGTAAAGCTTACTTATGTTACAAACCTTCAGAGGCAGCACTTGGCTCCTCTCTGTCATTGTTCAGCACCTGAAACAAGACTGACCCAGCCCCCATTAGCATTTTTCAGGTAGGTGTGCTAAAACTGGCCTCTCATGCCCTTACCATTCATTTTATTCACTCACCATCTCTCCTGGAAAACAACACCAAGTAGGAAAACAGAAATCAGCTTTGACTTTTATTGACAATGGTTCAAAACTCCAAGATGTTGAACAATTCAGAACAGCCCAACTGGCACAGAATTAGCAATCCTGTGTGGAATTACAACAGATAAGATGAAACTCATAAGAAGGGCATATAAAATGCACAATGGCATGATTTGCCATGTTATGTGCTTAAAGGCAGTCATGGCAGAGGGAGAATTTTCAATGGAAAGGAGGAGACTGGGATTGAAGCCACAAGGTGGGAGAGTTCAGGCTGGTGATTCCAGTTTGCTGTGCCTGTACTGCAAGTGCCTCCTGAAGATGCTCAAGGTAGAACCTGCTCCAATAAATCACTGTTTGACCCACCCCGTTGGGAAAGGGACTCCTGGTGAAGGAAGCTTCCCCCATGTCCTTCAGCCCTTCCAAAGGAATGCTCCTGTCATGGTTTCAAGGGGCTGACACCCTGCTCCTTGTGCCCTGCAGACTGGCAGAACAGTGTAAGCAGGGGCATGTTACATCTGAGTTCATTATTTTAAAAGGCAGAGAAGGGAGGGAGAAACGCCTATACCTCTGCATCTCCTTGCTCTGTTATTAATGCTTTTCAGCTGTTTTAAATTGAGATAAATGTCTGAAATACAATGGCATTATGTTTGAACTCCATTCAGTTCAATATAAGTAGATTTTAAACAGGAAACTGATGGTCCTTTTGAATGTGAAACTCTGTATTAGAACCAAATGTAGCTCTTTAATCTCATTTGGTACATATACTAAAATCATTATTACTTTATGAAACCTTTTTAAAGATTTATACATTCCATTGACTTGGACTTATATGGCAACAGCTTTTTCTTTTAGGTTTAAAATTAAAACAGGAAAAAAATCTTCAACATTCTCAGAACTGTTTTATTTCTTTCTTGGCACAGAAAGCTGTTAAATGAAGTCATTTTCTCCATTGTGCAGCAAAGCTACAGCTACTTGTATGTCAGTCAAAATATACTTTACCCACAAAGCTCATAGCTGCTTTGTTACAGTAAAACTGAGGTTAGTCTCATTGTTCCAGTCACACAGTAACCAGATATAACCTCTGAAAGGGAAAAATAAAGTGCATACAGTTGCTATTAACCAGGTTCTCCTACTCATGCTGGAAGTCTGGCAATCACAGTGGCACTGAGTGTGGAATAACGTGGCTGTCACAGCCTGAGCAGAGGGTCCAAATCCAGCCAGCAGGAGAAGGTATTTCATCCTATCTGACAGAGGGAAGACTATTGCAAGAATTTTAATACATTCAGTGCCCGAAGTAGATATTTGTAAAGGCTGAAATTATTACATGAGAAACAACATGAATAAAGGCATTATCCATCTGACTACTCAGAACCATGCCCTGGTTTTCTAAGAAAACCATAATGTCATAAATAAGCTAAATAAATGTTCCTAGAGGTATGGAGGGAATCAAACAAAGAACACATCATAATAAAATCCAATGAAGAGAGAAAGCTCACAGGCATATTGTTTGAGTACTCCTTTCTGAGTCAGTTAACTGATTGTCTGTGTTACTATTACTGGAGACTGCACAGACCTCAAGCAAGATCAGATCCCTGTCATGCTGGGCAGCCCATAAACAAAGAGCAGCCCTGCCCCAAGGATGGATGCAGAAAGCCATGGGACCAAGCAGGAGCACTGCTCCCCTGTTTGGCCAAGCCAGGAAGGCAGAGATGGAGGCATTGAGTGATCCTCCTGAAATTACAGGCGATGGCTGCAGCAGATCTGGGACCTCAAACCAGCTCTGCCACAGCCCAATTAATGCCTGGCCCAGAAACCACAGTTCCTGGCTTTCCACTTCTACTTTCCTCGTGTGATTATGTACAGCTTAAATTGTGCCAGGGCCAAGTGACTCCCAGGTCAGTCAGCTTATCTGGGAAGAACAGGAAAAATGGCAAAAGCTGAACCATATGGAGAGCTCCTCTGCCAGCAACCAGGTCTGGCACAGAGAAAATATAATGGGGTCAGGCTCTTTCCTGGCACCATTCACAGTTAATTGAGGGATTCTGAAAGAAAGGTGGCTCCTAGAGAGCCAGAGTGGGCAGCAAGGGCGGAAAACTCCCAGTGGAGAAACCCAAGCAAGGAGGTTTGCACAAAGAAAGATGCCAGTGCTGCCTCACTCCAATAGGAGGAGGGACAGGCATTCCCAAGAGAGGGAAAACTTACATTTATCACAAAGAAAATGAAATCACAACTGAATAAATTCAAATCTCTTATTTGGATGATTTCCTTTCACTTCAAAGAGAGCAGAAAATGAGGTTTAAACATCAGCTTATCTATAGATTAATATGTGAGCCTACTTTGTTCTTACAGAATCCATTTTCATCCAGCATAGCTGAAAACTTCACTGCTGCCACGAAGACTCAGGAACAGGCAGAACAGCTCCACTGGAGCAAGGTGCTCCTCAGCAGACAGCTGGAAGGAGCTGTCTCCCACACAGCTCAGTTATTGTCACCAATGATCACTGTATGTTCTGGGAAAAAAAGACAATTTGGAAGCCAATACCACCCTGACCTGAGACAACACATGGCTGAGATCTGCTCTAACAATGTCTGCAGGTGTTTCTTGTGACATGAAGACAAGGAAAGCAAGAGAAAGGACTCACCAGGAGTCCTCCCCACCTCATCAGCAGAAAAAAGACTGGCACCTCCAAGCAGGTGGGTCCATGGCCACGATTTCCCCTCTTCCTCTACAGGTTTGAACAAGAGCAGCCGTGTGACAAAAATGCACCTGGGTAAGCTTTCCTAGGAGAAACTGTAGGGAGAAATTTATCTTGCAGTCACTGCTTTTTTTTTGGGGGGTGGGAATGCCCCAAACCTTGTTTTAACACATCACATACAAACTACTTGACCAAAACTGCACAACAGAAGATTGTGAAGCCTCTTCAGATTCTCCTGTCAGTAGTGAGCATGAACACCATGGAAGGTACCTCGGGTGCAGTTCCAGAGCAGCTCCTTTCTCTGAGGAGCCCACCCAGCCCTCGTGAGCAGTGGGTGATCACAGCAGCTCACGCTCCTGTTGGGTCCTGGCTGAGCACTGAGGGGACAAACCAGAGACAAACCTGGCACCAGGGCCACACTCAGGGAGGTTAAAATGCTGCATGAATATTTACAGGTTCTCTGTTTGTTTCAAATCGTCTTTCACACATAAAGGAGACATACCCCTCTTGGCACAAATACTAAAACTGGGGAAAACCGCTGAAAATTAACAGTCTGCTTTTTTAGCAGTGATATTTCCTTATTCCACAAAACATGGATTACCCTTTCCAATGATCAAATTTAAGTGAACCCATTTATAACAAGGAAATTAGCCTCTCTAACCCTTTGCCACTTCACAATTGAACCCACTTAAAGACAGCTCTTGATTAAACATCACTTATCCATCATCTTTACTTTTAATGACTTTCAGTCTTGGAGAGAATAAAGAATAACATGCTGGGCTCAGTGATCCCACATGGGATATCCATTCCCTCAGCTCTGGGCCCCTTTTGGAGCCAGGGCTTTCTTGGGGGAGACACAGAGGGAAGATGGAGCTGGGTAGAGGAAGCCTTTAATGCCTGATTGGAAATCAGCAGATATTTTAACAGCTGGCTCCAGGGAATGCAAGCAGCATTGATAGAAACTCAGATATTAACCTGCCATTTCAGGGGAGCTCATTCCTCCCCAGCTTGCTGTAAACACCTGCAGGTAGCTTTTCAGAATTACAACTTGCATAAAGTTTCCTAAAAAAGCATCACTATTAAGATGCAAGATGAGGCTCTGCACACACACATATTTATGGTACCTGCCAGGCTGCCCCTCGATGTGCTGAGCTCAGCCTGGGGTCACCTAAGCCCCTGCTTAGGTCTAGAAAATGGAACCTCAGGGAGATGTGCTGGTGACCCAAAGAGAAGCTAAATCTGCTTTTATAGTATTACACAATGTTGTGACCACTGGATGGAGAGCACTGGGCCAGTGGAAATGCACTTTACCTTTGCTGACTTCTTTTAAAAATGTTGGTTGGGGTGACTCTGTACTGGAAGCCTTTACACCAGATCAGCTGCTAACCTTGCCTGGCTCACTGTCAGCTGTCCTCCCACAGCAGGCATAAAACTAATCTGAAAACATAAAGCTGCATAAACTTTGCATCATTCATCCGGGCTAATTTGACAGAAGTGTGATTGCACTGCTGCTTGATTCAGGTCACATTTGTCTCACCAGGTGATAACCTGTATCATGAACAGCCCCTCATTAATGCTCAGAACACCTGTGCAAATGCACCTTTGCCATGCCCCAGCGCTGCATCACATCCCCTCTCTTGAAATTCTAAGGAATTTCCTGGAGTCTAATCAAATTTTATGCTAAAAAAAAAGGGCAAATTAAATTTACAGCATGGAAAGTGCCTAGTTTTGTGCCATCTAAAGCACCAACTGATCTGATAGAGGATTTCCCACTCATTTCCAAGCAGCTTTTAGAGGGCAGTGCTGGTGGTCCTCAGTGCAGTCACTACAATGACGAGAATTCTCCAAGGAAGGCTTTTTACCCAGCACTTGGCTTTTCCCTCTGTTGCTTTTCCAGCCTTTCTTGAAATCTGGGGAAATTCCTCTGTTACATTTGTACTCCTAAACAAGCCCCCTCTTCTCCCATTTGCATGCAGCAGAGTGTCTCCAGACTGGTTTGTACCAGTAGGTTTTCCCTCAAAATTAAACTATTTGAATTTAGGAGGTTTAGCAACACCTCTTTAGATAGGTACCAGCAAATGATTCAGGTGATTGCAAATGTTCACTTCTCTGAAATAAAACACATCTCACTGTGTGACTGGAAGGTCTGGATTCAAAAGTTTTATTGCACCCAGTTCTCTTCCCTGACTTTCACTTCTCACTTTGTGCCTGCAAGTGCTCAACACACTCAGGTAGCTGCTGGTCAGGTCTGTAGATGGGAAGGTTTTCCTATATTTTTGTAAGTCAGGAAGGAAAAAAAGAAAGGCCATGGCATCTTCAATGTTTTCATCGGAAAAGCAGAAAAGATAATCCAGAAAGACAACTCATACAGATAAATGGGTTGGAATCAGTGATTTCCAGAGGTCAGTCCAGTACCAACACCATGGTTTTCCATGCTGATATGAGAGAATAGAAAGAGCAAGGCAACGTAAAAAAAAAAAGACTGATCATGACTGATCATTTCCAAGTCCAGGTGTACACCTAAAGATAGTATAGAGGAAATGAATAAATAACCAAGCTTTTAATAAGTGCATCAGTGCACTTATTAACCTGGCAGTGTCTAATGCAAAGAGGAGCCATTGTGAGACAGGCTGGCTTCTGCTGCAGAGCCAAAAAATCCAGTAACACATTGAAATTAAAATCTGCAACCCCCAGCAAGCCCAAAGCCAGACTTTAACTGCCTGAAAAATTGGAGCAAGAGGAGGGTGGGGGAAAGAGATTAATAAAAAAAAATGTAAATAGTGGTGTATCACATTGAAGAGAGACAGAAGAGAAACTGGAGGAGCTTCTTCAAAGGGAACAAATAATCTTTCCCTTCCAACTCATGGTATTATAAACAGATAACCTGAATAGCCCTCAAAGCAGGAAAAGCATGTTTCTGACAGAGACTAAACGTGCTGCCTGTGTTCTCAGCCACACACAGCATACCTGCTCCATATATCCTCATGTGTGTGAGCACACAGGGAGCAAAACATTTCCTTGCTGTCCAGGCAGCAAAGGTACATGGCAGGAAAGCCCTGGATCCACAGAGATCAGAGAGAAAGCTGTGTTGGCTCAGGTAGCTTGGGGTGACTTTTGGTACTCCAAGAGTTTCAGTGCAGCAGGGCAAATCCTCACTTCTCTCTGCACAGCCCATCTGCTGCAGCTCATCTGCACACAACCCTGAGCTGAGAGGTGAAAGGCAAGAGACAGGCTGGATAAAACACCATGCAGGAGCTCTCTGCTAAACAAGCGTTACCTATGAAAACACACACACACACAAAAATAAAAACTGCATTATCTGATAGAAATGGTAATCCAACATGACAGTGGGTCTAAGAGTCAGTATATAGAGTCCACTGGTAAATATTACTGAAAATGACACCAGTCAAGTTACACAACTTCTCAACAACTCAGCATGCAAGACATGTTTATCTTGCACAAAGTGTTGTGCATTTTCCCAGCTGTACAGAACATCCCTGGTGCAGAGATGGTGCTGTTGGTATTCAGCACGGGCTGTTGACACCAGGAAAGCAATCCTGGAGTGATGGGTATGTCTCCTAATACAAAGCCATGTAGCTATTCAGCTCCTGGAATTCAGTTTTATGTGATTCAATCAGCTCCAACAAGAAGAAATAGTAACACATTAAGCAAAGTTCTGAGAATGCAACAAATCAAAATGCTGTTTCACTGCAGCCTCCATCAGCCCAGCTGTGGCACATTTCTTACTGGATCTGTTTTTCTGCCCCAGCACAGAGAAATCATTGCTGAATGCTCAGGATAAACCATGGTGCTAATTCCATTGCATCTAACATAACAAGATGCTTCACATTTCTGTTGAGCTCTCCAATCCAGAATTTTTAACATGTTTTAATGGCAGTTAACTTATCTTCACAGCACCCTAACACAGCAAGCCAAGACTGTCTAAGAGCTAAATCAAGCTCCCCAAGGATCATTTTTAGTCTCAGTTGCCCCATCAGCACATTAAAATGGTTTGAGCTGCTCCAGGAATGGCTGACCCATCCACCAGAAATGAACATTGGAGCGCTGAAGGAACACACACATCTTAGTATTTCTGTCTGCTTTACACTACTGAAACAAAAGAAGCTCTTTTTCTGTGAGAGCTGTTGCATGCTTCATTAAAAATCCTATTTAAGCTGTGGTACTAAGCTGGTCAGATTCAGTTCTCATTTACAGCAGCATCAGGATAGGGATAGCTCATATAATTCTCATGAATTTACTCTGCTTTCTGAGATTCCTCCTCCAAGGAATCTGACCAAACTTGTCTGATTTTCTCTCAAATACACTGACTCCAGATATTTGCAATTACAGCAATGTCACCAGTGTTAACTGTGATTTACACCTGCCTAACATAATCAAAATTAGAAGCAGTGCACTTATAAGGAGAGAAGAGAGATTTAACACTAAAATACAAGGGGTCAACTCTTCTCTTGCAAATCATGGGTCTCACAAATCTCCATTTATTGGTGAAAACATAATCACCATGCATTTGCAGGTGTTAACTAGAAGATTCACCGGTTTTTCTGATTTGCAATTATTTTACTGCCACTACATCCATTACTATCCTAGCCTCAGATGTCAAGTCTTTCTGAGCCTACTGCCTAGTTTTCTGCAAGAGATAACGAATTTTTATTTATTGCTTATGAAATTTTAGCAACTACACTGCCATTTCAATCTCTAATGAAACTACCTTCCAAAACTAACACAGGGCTCTCATGATTACTAGGCTTTGATGTTTACAGAAAAATAGAGCAGAATTTATAGAATTACAGAATTATGCAGAAAACAGTAAACTGATATTAGCTACATATTTCTGCACAGCACTACAGCCATCATCTCTCAGATAATTCCCTCCATTTCTGGAGTGCTTAAGATTCTGAACCATACAAGAACACCCAGTTCCCAAGAGGAGAGAGGAGAGGAGGGTATCTTCTGTGGAAGAGGGTATCTTCTCTCTGGGTAAATTCCATAGCTGCAGGAATCCCAGCATGTGTAGGGAAAGAGCTGCTCATGACCAGCAAGACACAGATTTCCTGCAAACCCACTGGGACATGAACCAACCCCTCTGGTGAGAGCACAGGGAAGGTGTTGGGGAGTGAGTTTAACTTCAACACACGTCCCAGGAAATCAACAGAACCAAGCTCTGATACATGAAACCCTAAGTTTAACAAAGTTTTTTCATATGAAAAATTTTAATTTTTTTAATCCTTCTAAGTTAAAGGATACTCACAGATGCTGCTGCTGATTTGGCAGAGAAGGACTGAATCAGTGTAGCTCCACATCTGAGGAGATGGTTGTGCTATTTACTGTAATTAGCAGCTGCTTTGTGGAGGAACTGATCAGAGCCAGCCACAAAAACCAACACCTCAGCAGCTGAGAGATGGCCTTGGCACTTTGGGCTGCAACTGGAACCTCTTACTTCTGGGAGAAAAAGAGAGCAAAGGGCATTTTGGTGGTATTTTTTTCTTCTCGACACAGAAAAATCATACCAAGCATCTTAAAACCAAGTTTTACCAGCTTAGTCTTTAATGTATGCTAGTGTTAACTGATATTTTAAAAGGAAAACTTTCTAAAGAGCAATAATGCATGAAGAGAGATGTGTGCAAAGAAAGACAATCTTATACTAAATACTAAAAATAAATGTAGCTTTAAAAGATCCTTTTAAAACAGCTGTTGACGTTAAAGATTCAATTAAAATGTAATTAGTTATACATTCTCCTTTGAAATGAACAAGCATATTACAGCCTTCATCTACAATGAATTGCATTTTATGTTCATACCTTGCTTTTGCCTGTAAAAAAGGCAGGGTTTTACAGAAAGCATAAAGATAGAGTAGTTCTACCTAAAATTTTTGCAGTCAAAGAAAACATAAAATGATTTTTTTTTAACTTATAGGTACAAAGCCATCTTCATTGTGCTTGCAGTGCTCCTAAGATACTTCATAAGTGTTCTTAAATGCACAAAATAGAAGAAAAGACAGAGATAAATGGATGAGGGATGGTGCTTACCATAAATTAGGATTCTCAATTAGGTCACTAAAGACTAAATCAATCTGAGTCCTTAATTGTCATTTACCTGAAAGAGAAATGCACCGTAAACTGCCCACCCTGCACAGATTTGTACAGGCAGCAAGCAGCCAGTAGCTTTCCCTGGGGCTAATGCTTTATGGAAGCACCATTGACCCGGTTTTCTATGGAAACTACACGGATGTTTTCAATTCCAGCGTGGAACTGCAGCCTGGTCATAGCCATCAAACTCCACATTAGACATTCATGCAGCATTAGGCATCCCGGAGCTGCCAAGGGCCACACAATGAGACATTGTCTGACCCAAAAGTCATGTAATTAGGCTGATGGGAACAACACCAGCGATGGTGCATCGAGCATATCCTAATTTTGGATAGGCCATTCTTGGGCTGCCTGACTACCAGTTAGCTGGGGAAGAAGTGAAGCCTGCTATTATCAACAGACAACTTTGCTGCTAAGCCAGAGCAATGATGAAAGGGCTGTTTGGCTTGAAAATCACCACTGGGGAGAGGAAGGGCAGCCACGGAGCTGAGATGCTCTCAGAAACAAACAGGAGACCCCACTTTTAGGTACGACTTGTTTTTGCAGGGTGGGTGTCCCTACCTTCTGGCAGCCATCTCCCCAGCTGGAGTTCCAGCATGTGGGGCTCAGGGATGGCCCAGCACTCATCCCAACATTAATTCCAAAGGCTTCAGAGGCAGCAGCCGGCAGGAGGAACACAGAGCTTGAGGCAGAGAGGAGAAGTGTGAAATTCCTCTCCTTAGCAGCACATTTGTGCACAAACTCTCTCCTTAAAAGTCTGACCTCCTGCACAGCCAAGGAAGAGCTTTCCAAGAACCATGTGACTCCAAAGATTGACGACATTTTCTGCCAGACTGGGGTTTTAATTTAAATTACTCATAGAAAATTACATTTTTGTGGCCTGAAAACATCTTCAACTGTGTCAAACATGAAGCAGTTTCATAATTGCATGTGATGGACTCTTTTTTTAAAAGAAGTGACATAAGTAGAAAGAAATACAAATGTTTGTGAAACTTTAAACCTCCCTGTCTGCAGTTGTGTAACAGTTACAAATAACTCAAAAAAATATCTTGTGACTTCTATTTCCAACAAAAAGTGTATCAAGGCATTTAGGAATGTGTCCAGTCACTGTAAATTGATACAGGGAGCAACTGCATTCACCTCTTTTGTCAACAATGTACCCAAAATTATGAGAATTTAGGTGCATGTTTCACACTACTTAATTAGAGCGAGGCTCAGACAAATTCAACTGTTTCCAGCTATTTTTATTACTATTATTTTTCAATTTTAAACATGTAGTGTAAGACCTGCACAGCTGTAGCCGTATCTTTATGGAAACAGCAGCCCAGCCACGAGGAGTAAGAATGGACCTTGTTATCCACATAAATTGTGGATACAACAATTTCACAACATCCATTCCCTTCTGACTTTTCCTGGTGTAGGACATCACTCCTCCCACCCACCTGCACCTGCAGGAACATCCAGCCCTTGCTGGGGTTCCGGATCCACCTTGGCTGTTCTTGGTAACATTTTCATGCCATTTAAAAGGGCAGCGTGTTTAAAGTGTTACTAATGTTACACCAGAGGAGGCAAGAAAATCAGGCTAAAGTTGCCTTTCTGTATCCACAGGAAAGCCTGCCAGGATGATACATGTATCACTGGGATCACCTATTTCTTCTAAGTCAAGCCCATCTCACCTCTGAGTGCCACGGGACATTCTCACACCCACCAGAAAAGATGGTTCAAATAACATGAAAAACCAGAAATCTGGGGAAAAAAACCACCCACGGATTGCAAATATATTCCAGTGTTTGTTTGCTCTAGACCAATGTGATTCCACATACTGGGTTGTGGACTCATTAATTAGGAAGCATCAGTAATGGTACTTTGTACTTACATCAGGACTTCCACCTCAGGATACTTCAATAATGTCAATTCATTAATCTTCACAATACTGCCTGTAAGTAGGTGTCATTAGTTCATTCACAGATGGAAATCCTGAAGCATAGAAAAGGTGAAATTAATTAGCTGAGATGATACAATGAGTCAGTTAACAGAACTAAAGATCCTGAAAAACACTCCTTTTTCTAACTCTTAGAGGGAGGTGATTTACTTGCCCTTTGCAGTTAAATCATGGAAATAATTTCCAAATGTGTAACAGAAACTTTTGTGCCTCTTACAAAACCACTGTTTACAGGTCATGCTCTCACTGAAATTTTCTTTTGATTAAAATGGCTTCCACTGTTTAGTACACCATCAAAATATAAAGAACATCAAAATGAAATAAAACTGCCACTAGATCTATAATGAACTGAAGCACTGCTACTGTTGTCTCAGGTCTAAATTAAAGCTCTTTTGTAGAGGGTAAAAGTGAATAAAACATAAAGACAAAGGACAAAATAAGAGATGACAGACTATTCACCCATTCATGGCCATCACATTTACAAGGCAATTGCCATTCATACTAATACAAAGTAGACCACACAATTCTACCAGGTATAAAAGGCAGAAGAGCCCTTGTACATAAGAGGAAAAAGCACTTTACTGTATTTTATCTCCATCACAAGTGGAAAACCAGTAATGAGGAACATCAAAAATCTCTTTCCATTCTCCATTGAAAACTAACAAAGCACTTCTCTTGGTGCAATCTTATCAAAGGTTATAAATTTCTCAAGACAGCTAATCAATCACATTTGTCATGGCAGAGGTATAAGATGCACTTGATACAAAAGTAGTTAACTGATTTTCTTAAATAATAATTATCTTAGCAGTGGAGAGCTGTAAGTTGTTACAAAGGACAGGGCAAAAAAATTCCCTAACAAAAAGAACCACAAAATTCACATTAGGGAGAAATACTATTTGTGTAAGTAGTATAAGTGTATATATGCAAACAAACCTTACTTACCAGTTAACTTCATGAGGGGAACTAAATCCTACTATTTCATGGAGCCCTAAATTCAGAAAAATGCAACCCAGGGCAGATACTTGTGGTTTCTGTAGCCACACCCCCCACCTGATACTCCTTAAGGCCACAGACCCAACTTCTCATGGTAGATGCTGTTTCCCAAGACTGCACAAATCTTAAACGATCAGGGCTCTGTGGTGCTCCCAGTATTGTGCATGTATACACCTGGGGCACAGTCAGAGCTGCACGTGCTCTATCTGCACAGATAACATTAAAGAATAATCCACACACCAAGTGCCTGGATAGTTTTGGTACAGCTTCATCACAGCAAAAGCACATCATGATAGAACCTCTCTCACTAAGACCAAATAAGCTTTTTGCTTTTTAATCAAAGTTAAAACTTAGATGAGATATAATTATTTCATATATCCAACTGCAAAAGCTTCATTAAAAACCTTACTATTAAGTAATAAAACTGCAATAAAAGTTTCTCCGTAATTACAGCAAGTTTCTGTTAGCACTAATGCACTAAAAAGGGAAAGACTCTCAAATTGGTGATTTCTCTGGATGATTCTCTGCAGTCAGTTGTGTACACAAGTACATATGGGATATATGACCACATTTATATATAACTCTCTGTCTTTCCTGAATGTGAAGCAAGAGAACACAGAAGCTGGGAGTGTTTTTCCGCATCACTCACCGTTGGACAGAGCGTGGATTCACCTGCAAACCCGGGCCCAGCGGCGCTTGCCAGGCAGACTGTCATAAACAGGTAAACCAGAAATGCAAATGATTACACAGACTGAAGCCTCCCTTGCCTACCTTAGATTTAAAATAGTCTTTGTTCTCTAATTAAATCATCTCTACTCGAGAGACAACTCGAGTTACAGGAAACACAAATAAGCAGAGGCAGAGTGAATAATTCCTTTTTGCTACTTCTAGATCAATTAAACACAATACTCACCAGCGTGCCCTTCCTGCAGCAGAATCCACATTCACTTCAGTGACAGCAAAGCATCATTTCAACTTCCAAAACAGCAATTCAAGAAGAATGGGGAAAAAAAATGGGTGAGGGGGGTGGCAGAGAAGAATGAGAAATATCAAACAAAAAGCAATTTAAATACCTTACTGTGTTAGATTCTTATTACTAAATTTAAAGTTTGCTTTTAACTCTCATTTCAATGGATTTGCAGGAAAAAAATCTAAAGAGTAAATTTAGATTTAATTGATCATTATAATTGATTTTATTAAAGTAATATAGTGGAAAGACCTTTCTTCCAGTAAAGGGTTCTGCCTTTGATGTCTGATTGTTATGCAAATTCTGTGGAGTACAAGATATGGACAGAGGAATAATTAAGCTTAGGACTTTGTCTATAATAATTCTTACATACACAAATGTACCCTGGTTTGAGATAATGATGTGTACATGCACTGAGAACCGTACAAATGTGTTGGGAAAGCCAGGAAACTCCTACAAATGCACAGGTCCTGACCAGTACCTCCAAGCAGGGGTTGGGCCAGCAGGGCCAGGCTGCTGGCACGTGTCAGGGGCACCCACACCCCCAGAGCCCCAGAGCACCGAGGAGCTCTGAGCTGGACACCCCCAGGAGCAGCTCCCAGCACCAACACACACACACTGCACAAACAAAGTGAGCTTTGTTCTGCAAGATAAACATTGACCATATACATCTATATATTTCAAAGCACTCAATTAGAAACTGAACTTTGCCCCTTTCTCAGGCTTTGAAATATTCTGGCCCCGAACACAGACCTTTATTCTCCTTCGGCGTGGGCATCCCTCTTCCTCTCCTGCTCCTGCACACCATATGGCTCCCGACCCTGGGACAAATTCTGCACTGATTTATGGCCTCTGCAGTCTGAGGGACTGACCTACAGCATAAATCCAGGGGGCAGAGCACATGGGCAGCCTGCACGTTCCTCCCCACCCTGTCCCTGCTCCCGTGCACTCATCTCTGCTGGCCAAGGATGGGGATTTACACCCCACACTGGGAGCAGAACTGGGCTCAGGGCACGTCAGGGCAGCCCAGCAAGCAATGAGACCCAGCAGGATGGACACCACGTGTGCCAGTACCCCAAACACCCTCCAACAGAGAGGGGGATGCACCAGCCCTGCCAGCAGTGGAGGGTCCAGGCAGTGGAGGTGCCTCGGGTGGGTGAATGCTGCTGAGCCCCTGGCTCTGCCACCACCATGGGACATCATGTCTGGAAGGCTGAGCAAAAAGCACATCCAATGGATGGCAAAGCAAGACTAATCCACACTGGTCCCTCTGCAGGCAAAATAATTCAACAGGCACATGGAGCATGAAAAGGGGCTGAAACAGTGTGCAGAGGCTGAAAAGGCAGCCAGAGCCACGGACCAAGAGGGGATTGCCTTTGTTCCTGCCACAGCCTGGTAAAGCAACAGCAAGTCCTGCAAGATGACCACGGACAACGAGGCCAGTTGGATTTACTGACAGGCTGGGCTAGGGCATTCCCTGAGCTGCTGGCCAGGGGCTGTTCTCCAGAGCCTGCTCACAGCCATCCATAACACCACTGCCAACACCAGGGACACGGCAGGACTACAGCACAGAGAAGAAAAGGAGGAGACTTTAGTTTTCACTTTTTGTCCATCTTATTTACCTTTCGGTTTCACTAAGCTTGAAAACCAAGCAAAGTGATCAAATTCACTTTTTTATTTATAGTCATTTTCACAACTTCTCCCTGAAAACCCGCACAGGATATTTACATAGACATGAGAAATTGATTGACGCATCTTGAGAGCATTTCCTAAACACCCATCATCAAGAAAATATACACATGGACTTAAACTTCCTGATCCCTCTAAAGTAACTGATTTTGCCAAGGGTTTTTTCAGTGTCTGTACCACTCATGTATTTAAACGCATCTTCTCTGCTACTCTCTGGATTCTTTTCCAGAGCCTTGGAGTGGGGTTTTCTGTCCCCCATCCAAACCTTCAAGATTCCTGAGATAGATGCAACACCCAGTGAGGGATTTTATCTCTATAAATCAGATGATACCACAACCACAGTTCAATGAAAGAAGCAAAAATCAAATCAAATCAAACAAAGAGATCCCATCATCCCCTGCCGCATCCTCCCTCCTCCCCTTCCCACCCATCAGCAGCTCTGGAGTCCATAAAGGAGCTCGGAGCAGAGCAGCTCTGCCCATACACTGCTAAGCACAGAGTAAAGCGTATGAAATATGCTACGCACTCTGCGTTTCCTTTGTTGTTTTCACTCACCCGCTGCAAAGGGCAATGGCAAGCTCAGAGAGATACATTTAGTGGTGTGCAGCACCTTCTGCAATCTGCTCTAACGCTCTCAGCCAACAGCCACCTGGTTCCCAGCACAAGTCCTCGGGGCTTGCCCTCCTCGGGGCTCGCCCGCTGTGTCCGTGGGCTCGGCCGAGCTGTCCTCGCCCCAGCGCCACTGCGGGCACCAGCAAAGCCAAACCAACTTTACACGGCAATACATTTTTTATTCAAATAAGCTTGTCAACACCAATTACCCAGCCACAACTGCCAAATACCAAGCAGCACTGTCAAGGACTCGGGGAGGCTGCTGCAGCCGCTGTTCCGCCCCAGAAACACCAAGTTTGGGATGCGGTCCCGAAGTCCCCGGGCAGAGCCAGGAGCCTCCATCAGCAAATTGCAACAAAGGAGCCTCCCCTGCTCTCTCCTTCAGCTCCTCCTCAGCTTCCTACTTCCTATGTTTTGTCTGCCAAAAGGAACGATTCACACAAACCCAAGTACTTTTCATGACTAAAGATTATTAAAAAAATAGTATTTTGTGCTGTGGAAAACCCCAGCAATATAACACATATTTAAAAAAATAAAACAACCGAACAGTTTTTTCCTTAAAACCACATTATAAGGTCTGATAGCTGGCAGGATTATTCTGGAAGCCTGCATGAGTTCCAGCAACAATAGCATGACACAGTTTAAACTCCCAACATGTTTCATTGATACAAGCAGGAAACAAAAATTCCAGAAAAAACTCTCAGCACATGAAATCATATCACCACACAGAGTACCTTTTTTTTTCTGTAATATTTTATTTTATTTATATAGAAATACTTAAAAAAACATGAAGTAGCACCATTACTTAAGTTTTACTTTTATTATGTAGAACTTTAAATGTCAGAAAAATAAAACTCTTGATACAATTTCAAATCTTGTCTCAGCAAATATAATATTAGTATTTGACCATGAGGTTAAAGGCCCTTTATCATAAAATAAAATATACTTTGTTTTTAAACTTTGCTCAGTAAAGTACATTTAAGCTCAAGTAACGTCACCTACATATACATAAACAAGTGGTAAACAAATGTATTAAAATAGAAATACTAAAACTATAGTGGTGCAACAGAATTTTTGTAATTTCCACTGAATTCTATTTATACAAATGTTAGAAAGCTTCAACAGTTCCTTTTGACATATGTTTATACATTTCCATTTTTGTAATAATATAGAATAAAATATGCTTTATATCACTGAATAGAAAATATGCTGGGTGAAGCAGATTTAAAAGATTTTTTTCTGAACCTATAAAATCTCCATCCCAACAGAATACTGTTCAAAGCATTACACATTTTATGGTTTGTAATTCCGTTCACAATTGTGTGATATTAAAATAATACAGTGTTCTTTGCCATAAGGCCATACTAAAATAAAAAAGATTTAACCCAGCTACAAAAAGTTCACTGAACTTAAATTAAAATACTTGTAAACATCTTTGCAATATGAAATATAATTTTTCAAGTCAAAAAAGAATAAAATACTTCAATCTGTATTAATGCAATTTATCTTTAAAACCTTTAAACGTTTTTAATATATATAAGAGATATGTTACAGTTTTGTTGGTTTTTTTTTCTTTTTTCTTTTTTAAAGTCTGATAAAGCTGCAGTATCATGGTTTTTTCACAGGAACTTCTTGCCCTTTCAAGAACATTCAGAAAAGTATCCACCCATAGATTTAATTATTTTGTAATAAGCATCCTAGAACTACCAGCACGTTTTACTAACAGTCCACACACCATTGTCATCATCATAAGCATCTTCTACTTTCAATTTTTTTTTCTCTTTTTTTTTTTTCTGTTTGTTTGTTTGTTTATAAAAAAAGGGGAGTTTTGGAAGCTTCGTATTAAAGTACAGTGTAAAAACTAGCCTAGCACTAGAATGGAGTCGCCCGTTATTATTTATAGCATGCACCCGCGGTCACACCACCCCCCAGCCCTCCCTCGGCCGCAGCCCGCACCCCCCGGCCCCGCCGGCCCC
>VWZP01001966.1:1176794-1198323 GCA_013396995.1 Dicaeum eximium
CGGCGGTGGAGGCGCCTCCCGGCCCGCCCTGCGGGCGCTGCAGCCCCGGCGGTCGCGGGGTCGGAGCCGGTGGCAGCCGCGGCCCCGCCCTGCCCGGCTCGGTGCCCCGGGCGCGGGTGCCGGCCGTGACCCGAGCCAGCCGTGTCCCGGTGCCGGCCTGGGGCGGCTCCGCGGTGCCAGCTCGGGGCCAGCGCCCCGGAAATTTGCGGACACAGAGCCCCAGGGGTGCGAACGCCTCCCGCACCGCTGCTCCGGCGTAATGTGCCCCGCATCTCACACCCTGAGATGCTAAACCTCTAAAAAATAAATCACCTCTGCCTCTTCCTTGGATCTCGTATGACCACATGACTTTCTTTCACCTCTGCCACCACAGGACCCTTCATCCAGCAAAAGTGGCCTTTTTGTCAAGTACTCTGTCACAAAGACCTCCCTTCATGGGAGGATTAGACATGAAATTGCCCTCACCCTTGTCATAAAAGCACAACCATCACATTTGATTTCTCTGGCTCTTTTCTGTGCGTCTGTAAGCATCCATACTCAGTCCTTGCCAGCTGTCAGGTACAAAACACTGACTTTCTCAGAGTAATCATATAACAAGCAATTGTTTTCCAGTATCAGGTGTGACAGGGACAGACGTTTACAAGTGCACCCAGATCTGTTTAGCCAGCTGCCTGTACAAACAAGAGTAACAAGTCACAGGTAATTGTTTACACACAGTGTTTATTGCAAATTACTGTCACTTTGCCAGCATGTTTGAATGTTGTATCACAACGCTCCAGTGGATTGTTTTCTAGCAAGGGTACACACTGGTGATGTGCTTCCCTAAGTGCTGAGCTTGTCCTATCAACTAAGGAAACTGAAGTTTCATATTTAAAAGATTACTTATTCTACAGATTTACTTCCATAGGCAGCAGTGCTGGTTTCCATAGGGTAAACAAGAGGTTACTTATAAGTGCTCAAGGATCCATAAAACTTGTAACAACAAAATAATACTCTTTGTTATTAGATAATAACTTTTTAAAAGTCTGGTTCTTTGCAACCTTTTTAACTCAAGGAGCCTAAAATCTGTGAGACAGAACATCACTGTACCCATTTACCAAACAGGGGCAGGACAGGACAGAGGTGAGATGAGGGAAAGACACATCAGCGTAGGGAATTAGTGTTGTTGGAGTCATAAATACTGAAATGCAAAGATATGAGGAGAGTGGTTGGGTTGTGCTTGGATTTTACCTGTTCTTTGTTTTGTTTTTTCATCTGACTTGTCCATTTTTTTCTCCCTTCCCCGTCCTACCCCATCTGCTTAAACAGATCACTGCACTGTACTGAACAAGGAGAAAAAAGGAAAAAAGTTATCTTCAGGTTTATGTTCCTCTGTAGGAAAAAAATTCCCAAAGCAAGATTCCAGGCAGGGCTGGCTTTATTTTTAATGTTAAGCTAGAAACTCTAATTAAAAATGCTTAAAATGTATTTCAGAATGAGCATGACACCTCCAGGGAGCAGAGGGAGAAGAAGGTGCATTTCTGGGAGACTAAGCCTGCACTGGTGTTCCAAAAGCCCCATGAATCCTGAGGAATGCTCCAACATCTCTAGCACTATTACTTTTTTACTATTTTGGCAGACATTTAAGAGCAAACTAGAGGGAATAATAACAATTAAAAAGTTATACTGATGTACCTTAAACCCTCCATGCACCACAGCTCAGGCCCCGGGGAGCACAGCAGCTATGCAGTGGAATGTTCATATGGCAACAGGCAACATGCACCAGATTCATACAAATCTACTCCCTCCACAAAAGTATTGCTTCAGAATAACCTAATCAGGTCTAAATTAAAGTGTTATCTATCTACAGAACGCCTTTGGTTCCATAAAACCTTGAAACATGCACAGAATTAAACTCCATCTCTGGGGGAGAGACCAACCATCTACCTAGCAATTTACAGCAACTTAACAAAAGCAGGAAGGGAGGATATATTACAGGCAAATACAGGACTCATTGCAGGAGGAGTGTAATTCTCCTTTTAGTTTCTCTCTGTTATCATTTCCCATTTGTGACAGAAGTAATAAAACTTCCTTCCTCCAACCTTCATTTAATTAAAGTGTAAGGTCTTTGGGGCAGTGAGCTTACTGTGTTATATATATAACACAGCACCTAGCATGAAGAGGTCATGAATTCATCTCAGACCTTTAAATACTCCTCTAAATACAAAGCATTAACAATAATAAAAATAGGATATAATTTTCATTTAAAATAGATGAGTCTTCTGTTTTCAATTATCACAAAGAATAAATTACATGCATCTCAGGAAATAATTAAATTAAGGGTTAAGGGAAAATATTTCATACCAAAGACTTGTAACTCTAGTTTTTTACACCTAAGGACACTGCTGCCCCCTGTTACAGCATTCACTCAAAATTCTTATTTGCCATAATATTACAAAGTAATGTCCCAAATCCCACAGGCCAGCTCATCAGTTAGTGTAGGGGTATAGTTTATTCTGAGGCAGTGCATGTGATCACTGTGAGAACATACCCAAATTAACCTTTTGCATGTGCAATAAACTGCAATTAGCAATCTGCAGACAAATGACAAGTTCCTTCGTTTCCTGTAATATGCAGCAATACACAAGCCAGATTTCCTATTGAATCCCATATTAACCTACATTCCGTGGCAGTGGAATCTCAGAGCACCGTGTCAGAATTTATCATCCTTCAATGATGTTAGCTCCACCTCTTGACAGTTCTAGACGAGATGTTTATAAACAACTCATCCCTAATCTGACCAATTTCAGCTGAAGATGTTGATCACTTTTTCACCAGTTGTTCCAGCCACTTTGAGTGCTTTTACTAAGGGATAGGCTGAGCTCTCAAAACAGTATGGTTGCATTAATAAACGACAAGAAATAAAATGGAGATTGAGCAGTGAGTGGCTTTGTGTTTCCTCTCTGAGCTGGTAGGAGGCTCAGGGGTAGGGAAGCTGCAGAAGTGCTTCCTTCCCTTGTGATAAGGAATGTCACATCAAAAAATACAAAACGGGAAGATGATGTTTCCGCATGCACTTTCATCCCCATAATTCCACACCTCTCTCTGTTACAGAATTCATTTGCAAAGTATTTTTTTAAAAACAAAGATCTTCTGGGACAAGTTGTGATAAGCAATTTTGCTGCAAACCAGAAAAAGGCTCACACCTTTAACAGTCACCATCAGTCTCTGAAAATATTGATACCGTACTGTAAACCTGAACCAGTTCCTAGCAGCTTTACTAAAGTGCTTGTTTTCAGTATAATAAAAGAAAAATATTTTTGTAATAGGCATCACATAACTGCACTCCTTTCATATGCCTTTGCTGGTGGTGACATGAGCAATGAGCATGTGCATACATGGAGGGGATGAACTGCTTTATAAGAATGCAGGTTTGTTTAACATGAGTGATGGAAAGGAACTCAAAAAGCATAAAGATGCCTGTGTAATAAATCAGAACTAAGCAGGCAGATCGCCTGCCCGCTTTCAGACTCTCCAGCAGGGCTGTGAGTGGCCTCCTTCAGTCATTGTTCCGCCCTGACTCTCGCTCCTGAGCCGGGGTTATCGCACGGTGTATCTGAACTGAGCGGTGTTTAACAACTGTGCCAAACAGAGTTTGAAATGAAAATCCCTTCTGCCTCTCCTCTGCTCTCACACGACGTGTTTGGAGTTCATCCCTCCCGTGCTCAGCTCTCCTCCTCTCCCTGCGTCTCAGTGGAGCGCTCCCGCTCCGCGGCTGCGGGATTGGAGCTCTTTGTTACCATGGCCCGTGGGCCAGCGCTGCGGCTGCGATGCAGCACCGGCGTCTCCAGGCACCTACCGCACCCCTGGGCACTGCCTGCTCAACCATTGGGGCTGGATTAAAAAGGAAAAAAAAAAAGAAATTTATATCTGTATGTTTAGACTGAGCTAGATAAGTCATAGATCTCTGAGGTACCTCATAACCTTGAGTCTTTTTTAATCAGTTTTAATCTCTGAAACAGTAAATTATAATTAAAATTTAATATAATTTTAATCTCTCAAATAGTTAATTATAATTATGGTCATAAAACATGTACAACCTTTGCTTCCTCTGTCCTCCATCCCTCACCTCCTACTCAGAGGCGCTACATGAAGAAAGAGAAAATAATTGTCCCTTTAATGGTTATTGTTTATAAACTCCTTTTCACAGAGATTATGTTTATATACTATGCCTAGGCAAAAACCAGACACAAACACAATACTCATAATAAACGAGTGAATAATACATCCCTGACCATAATTCCAGTGCTCTCCAACAAAAGAATATCTAATTCCTGTCACAGAATTGCCTTGTAGGTTGAAGTTCAGCATATAAATACACATGGGAAAAAGATTAGATTTTAATTGACAAGTATTAATCATCATTCACTGCTGTCTCTGCAGGAAGCACTGTGTTAAAACATCTAGTTAATATACAGTATAATGGATAACCTTGAGGCAGAAGCTCTTGCATCTGTCTCTATCCAAGAAAAAATGTCAACATCAGCCTTTGTTGTGGCAAAATACCCTGACATCTGAATGGAGTTGCTGCTGCTGGAAAATTGACTGTCCCCAGTGCAATCCTTTCTAATGTGGGTCTGGTGCTTAACCTAGGGATGAGGCCAAATTAAAAATCTTTATCTGTGCACACCTGTCCTTAGGAATATTTGAAATCTGGTCTGGGTCAGAATGCAGTGTTTGTGGTGCATCTCCTCCTCTCTGAATAAACACATTTCTCATGTGATGCTCTCACTGCAACCACAAAGCATTAGCACTCACAAGAGCATCATTGAAGATACTCAGGCTGTTCATTGAGAACAAAGCCATTAATGATTAATACCATGGTAGGAGAAAATGTAGCAGTATTTCTTGGCAGCTGAAATGTGGCAATGTCTGTCCTACGTGCAGAAGACTCACAAATACCTTCAGCTCTTCTTACATAAAATCATTCTTATTAACTCTGTGAGAAAGGGAATCAAACAAATCCCCCGAACTAAAGAGAAGGAGATTTTCACATGTAGAACTGGATATATACAATACATCTCTCTCTGTCTGACCCAGCAGATGCAGAGATGCATTTACGTATCACAGGCATTACTGTCCCAGCAGATGCTATAAAGTTGTTGCTGACACAGACGCTTACTGTCCCCACAGATCTGTATTTTGGAAGGGAGTTTTCGTACCACAGACACTACTGTCCCTACAGAACCACATCTGCTGGCAGAGTTATTGTCTGACATACTCTTTTGCCTCCAGCAGATGTGAGAGACTGCCAGGACAGCAGGCATTTCTGTCACAGCAAATCTCTATCTACAGGGAATTAAACTGCAGCTTAAACCACTGTACTCCCTGAGCCCTTCGTGTGGACAATACTGACGGGGGGAAGCAGCATAAACCAATGAAAATGTACTGTTGGGCACCTGGAACATCACCATTAACTCTGCCTAAATATGGCTGTGACTGGGGATATATCAGGAGAAGAAAAATAATTACTTGCACCCTCCTCCCACCCCACCTTTAACAAGTATTCCTTCAGAGAAACATTCAAAGGAAAAAGTGTCTGACAGCACTTTCATATAACAGATCCAAAAAGGCAGAAGTCACTCATGACTACAAAGTTGACAACCTTAATGCCCTGTAACAGGGACCAAGTGCTAGGTCATTTCCATCTTGCTTTTGAACTGAAAATTTTCTGAGTTTCTACACCAGAAGATTTGATCCCCGGTTCTAGAGGTGCAGAAAAAAGGGAAAGGAAGGGCTTTGCTTTTAATCCCTTTAATTTGGGCCTTCATCTTTTGAGACTCTGCATGACCTTCCCTCAGACTCAGGGTCCAAAGGCAGCAGCAGCCACAGGATGCTTTGCTCCTGTGCAGCTGTGCTGCCAAGCAGAAACTCTCCAGACATGAGGAAGAAAATCCTGGGCCTGTGCTAAGACATGACTATGGCTAGACTCTCCCTCTGGAGTGAACTCAGCCTAAGGCCCATACCAACACATGTACCTACATATAAATAATATGTATGGTATGTGAGCCTGGACTTGGGAGCTGTCTTGGGCCTTTTTTTGCCTGAGTACACTATCCTTTATGATTTGGTACCAGAGAGAAAATCCCTCCCCTGGTAACCTGCAGTAATGTAAACCCTAGCTGAAGACACACCATCTAACTCTGGAATTCCCCTGTGGGGAGTCCGGGCATTTATCTTTATCTGAAGCATCAAGAGCTGTCCCTTGGCAAAGGCAGGACACACAAATTCCCAGGGTAATAATCTGATACAGCACAACAAAACCTATATCCTTGGAGCAGATTGTGGGAAAGCATCAAGATTTTGGTTGCCCTGCCAAAGCAAACAAGATGTTTCAAGCCCCATCATCTGCTCTGCAGTTCACACCCTTCCAGTGCTATCTTTTTCAGATGCCGTGCCACACTGGTTAGTGGCAATGCTGTTGTCATGTGTGACTCATTCCATTTTACTGGAAATTAGAAAACCACATGCTGCACTGAAGAACTGCTTATTTATGTAGTCATATAATCCCAGAGAGAACTCCTCCTGCCACTATTTGTATGCAGATTATTTCAGAATTTTGGAAACGTGGGTTTTTACCAGGGTTCATCCAGAGGACAGATTAATCAATAGCACATTGCTCTTTCCAGGGTCTGTTGTGCCCTTCATGCTTTCCAGGATGCCCCCCCTGGAAATGCAAATGGTGTTTTAGAAACAGAGTACCTTCGTCATTAGAGGATGTGTGGGAAGCAAAACAGAACACAGGGAGCAGTGGAATTGGAGGCGCGTTAGCACAAGAGTCTGTCACGTATTTACTTCAGATTTAGGCAGGTGAATTTCACCCACAAGGAACAACACAATCTACTTGGCCTTGTTTGTTTTCTTTTCTAATGGTGTGCCTTTATAAAGCCTCCTGAAATACTTCCTGAACACATCCCAATGCTACATTTAGTGATCAATGCTCACTATGAGCGAGATGAACTGGCATATTCGGGACAACAAAAAATTGCAGATGTCAACAGTGCATTCTTTCTGTGGATTAAGAATTACTGGATAAAAACATTAATGCTTTTAACCAACATTTTATGGTGACAACAAATCAAACTGGATGATTTTGAGTCCTGAAGCACAGGTCTGGAATTACGTGTGATTCAAAGAACAATTTCGTATATTATGAGTTTTTCTAGTCTATATAAAACTGGTGTTGCTAAAGCAGCAGCACTAGGATCAAAAGTTAGATTTGATTGTGTGTTGACAGGCAAAGGTTCTAGAAATTCCTAAACTAAGAGATTGCATTACCTTTTACAGGTAGAGATAAATCCAGTCTTATCTTTAGATGAAGAAACCGTTAAGAAATTTCAGGCACCGGACATCTATGAAGAAAGAAAATAGAAATGTGAGCCATTCTTTTTTAAAGGTTAGCATAGCTTAAACATTCCTGAAAATATTTATTATCATAACAGACTAGACCTGCTGAAATGTTCTCACTTAGGATTTGGTCTTTGACATTCTCAGAAATTCTGTTCACTTCATCAAATGGTTGCCATGAAAAGCAGAATTTAGCAACAAAAATGAAAAGAGACAAAGTAGTTAAAGGCCATTTGGAAAAAGACATTTGCTTTTAATGTTACTGACTACCCCTCAGGACCCAGATTAGAGTTCTGTTATGTTTTAAAGCATTGCTTTCAAGCTTGCTGGTAGTGTCAGACAATTTGAATAGATCTCCATTTCAATTTCCAATCTAGCAATATGGAACAGCTGCCATAACTTTGTGCAACGTGGCAAATTCAACATCCTCATCCCTCAAACGACAATCATCGAGAAGGGACTCTGAAAAAAAAGCATAATATGCTTCCATTTTTACTGCCTTTTAGTAACTCACAGTCAAAATTGTACTTCAGATAAAGAATTCAAACCCTCAATTGTACTTTTAACTTCTTTAAAAGTACTTTTACTTTGCACTGTCTACACCAGGAAGCAAAGGTCTTGGGTGAAAGCTGATGGGATTTCTAGCACTATTTTTCCTTCTTCCAGCCAGTGACCTGGAGGTTTGTCCTCATCCTTCTGACTTGCACATCACCATCAGTGTTGAAGGTTCTCCAGTCAGGATTTTCCCCACGGCTGCAGTGGGAAGTTTTAATGGAACAAGTCCCAGTTCAGCCTCACCAAACCTGCCTTGCCAAAGCCCCCAGCTTCTACAGCTGGAGTGAGAGTGTGAACCAAAGTGTGTGATCTTCATGCTTTTCCTGCTTCCTAGCAGAAAGAAAATGTTGAAAGGAAGATGGAAATAATAATTCTCAAGGCCTTTGTTTCTGTGTTTTTCAGACCATATTAACTCAAGAGGGAAAACTGAATCCAGAGGGAAAGCACTTTGAGAGTCAGATGAAAATCCTTAGCACTGGGCCCCAGTCTGGGACTGTCTAGACCAGGACAAAGGCAATTCAGCCACAGTCAAGGGAATTTGTGTGTTTGGAATATGGTACAGCTCTAAGCACAAGCCCATGTTACATGTAATTTGAGAAGGATTCTCTTTTCTAGTATTATTCCAGAAACAATGTCCCATCTAGCTCTCATTCTGTATTCATTTATAGATTACATACTGTGTGCACTTAGGTAAAGCTGCCTCCCACTCCTCTCCTTCATTCCAAATAGAAAACTCAAAGGAGTTTTGGGACCTTATTGTGGGATTCTATCACCACAGATGGTGCTATCACCACTGCACCCAGTACGAAGAAACAGAAACACTCAGGGTCCAGAGACCCTTTTGCTCCAGGATGAACTATTTGTTTCTATAAAAACAAAACACATTTTAAAAGTCTCTGGCATGTCTGACTGCTGAATTAACATCTCCATTCTCGTTTCTGCAGTGCTTCTCTGCTACTGAGTTTGTGGTTTCTTGCCTTCCACACGACACAACCAGCTTCCGACCCTCAGATTTCCTCCCCTCAATCTGCATTTCTCATGAAACTCAATCTCCAGGCATGAAACCAACTCTCACTAATCTGTTTGCTGTTATCAGCGTACTCACAGGTATATTTATGAATTAGGGAGGACACACATGTGGGTAGTATGGATGCCTCTCACTGGAGTTTGCCTCAGGCAGTTGCCATTTAAACCACAGAAAGCAGAACAGAAATATTAAGCTCAGCATTTTCCAAATGGGCTCCAGCTTTGGATGTCTTACTTGATATCATTCACTTCCAGTCAATAAAAATTTTTTCTTCACAAAAGCAGATTTTATCCCACCTTTTACACAGTCAACTTAGATCTCAAGGGAGCCAGTTAAGAACAGGTAACACAGAAAGGCAAACAGAGCAGGTTAACTACATTTCATCTGTGTCCTAGAGTGGTTGGATGTGGCTGCCTGGGACTGGAAGCAGGCTGCAAGATTGTGTGATCACCTCCAACACCTATTTCTATCACTTTGCATTTTCTTTCATTACCGGAGATAAGTATTACTTTGAGCCCAAAAAAACCCCAAAACCCAAAACGAAGTAAAAAACCATAAAGAAGTAAATATAAAACAAGCTGCAATAAAGTGGAACCAGGACTCATTTAGAGATGGAAGCTTTCTGATTTGGAGGTTTGGCCATGAGTATGCCCAAGCCTTCCTCGACAGGCAGGACAACCACAGCTGCCCAAGCTCAGTGGGGATCTGTTTGGCCTCAGATCTCGTCTGCACAGCTCCTCTGGGCTCACCAATTCTGCTCCTGAGAAGGGCCAAGTACTGATCCAGTCCTCATGTTCACTGCAATTCCTGCCAGTGCAGCTCGTGGACACTGGTGGCACAAACAGTAACTCCACCTGGCAATGAGCAGTGCTCTCTCAGCCTGAGTGCATGCCAAGAACAGCCTAATCTGCTCAAGAAATTATAAGCCATGCAGCTATTTGCACTGAAACCCCTGCAGAAACAGCCCTCCCCCACTTCCTTCTCTGCTTGCTTGCTCCAACAGCAGGCAGACACAAGTGAAAGGAAAAACAATGAGAAAGGAAACTTGGGAGTGACAGGTTAGAAGCAGAAGGAAGAAGCAAAAGGTCTGACTCTGCAGACCGTATTCATGATGAAAAGCATTTGCACAAATAACCTAATTGCATTCTGTGGGACTGAGTAAAAGTGCTGCAAGTGCAAGCAACAATTGCAGAGGCAGGAAACAAGTAGGAAAAGAAAGAAAAAGGAAGCCCCACATGAATCAGACACCTGCACAGAGGAGAGCAGTCTCACACACCCCAGGAAAAACAAATCAACCAAAACACTCACTGCCTTTGAGTGACTGCAGAAATATTTATAGCCCCTTTCCCGACCTCTGCCTTGCTTCCTGGCAGGCAACACCACAGAAAGAATCTTTACCACTGGCATCCCCTTCTTCTGCCAAACAAGAAAGCAGTCCATTCCCAGAGCTCTGCAAAGGCAGGAAGACAGACCAGGCAGGCTGCAGGAGTGGGCTGGTCTCACCTGGGGCAGGACAGGGTCAGCCCAGGCACACTGACAGGAGGGAGCGTGGGTTTCTCTTCCTGTGATGAACTGGGGGAGCAGCATTGATTTGTATTGATTATTCTCAGCAAGGAATAACACAGGAGCCAAGGAAGTGATGGGTTCCAACAAAACCCCTTGTCTTCTTTAAATGGTCACTTCTTTCCTTTCCCTACAAAGCACGATGAGGCACTGAAGAGAATCTGATGTCCAGTAATTCAATTGCTCCTTTTCCAGTGAGCTCTTCCAGGAATTCTCAAGACACCTTTTATGACAGAGCAATTCTAAGTTTATAAATCATTAAATAATGCATTTATTTGTCAAAACCTTTTTTCCTAAAATGAAACACTGGAGAGCAATCCAATCATTCCAATGAAGACATGCATTTGAATTATCTGGGGTCATGCTAATTGGCACTTTTCAAAATGTTTCCAGTTAGGTTTGTCCATAAGTGTGGAAAGGAAAATCAAAATATGTCTCTCTGAGATGGGCTGATGTTTGTGAAACAAAACTATCAAATCAGGGAAACCAGGGATTAAATTAAAAGCAATGATGGTTTGAGATCATACATTAAAGATGAGAGGATCCTTCTAAGTCACCTCAAACATGCAACACTTGCAGTACTAAGTCACAAACTTATCTGAAAAACACACACTACCACCTACTGGCAATTATTCATATATGTTATTTACATACTGATAAGTGGCAACAATAGGTGCACATTTGATTTGCACGAACTTTGCTAGAACAAAGATCATTCTTCATCTTTACAACTACTAGACTTGAAGAAAAATCTATTCCTGTGGATGTCATTTCCACAGTGTGTGACTAGTTATTGTTTTCTTTTCAATAATAACTTAAACCAGAGTAGTTGTTTAGTGAAACACTTCCCATTTAAGGTGGTTGGTTTTGCCAGGAGTGTAATACGGGGTTTTTTTGGCTCATCCAGAAGTTGGTAACATGGTCCCACAAGGCTTACAGATCTTCCCATTTCACTGTCCTGGAAATGGAGCATAAATTATTACAGTGGTGGTATGGGACCAGGGAGGAAAACTGGGGCAAGTGCTGCTCCTGGATACACTCACTCTTTTGCCCCAATCACACAGAACCTGGGAAAAGGAGGATCATGGCTGGATTGAGGAGCTAACACGAAGCAAAGATGACACAAACATCTTTTCCTCGGGTGATTCCCTGCCTTTTGCTGCAGTTCTCACCTTCTTGCCCTAAGGTTCACAGTAATGCCACAGAAACATCCTGGAGGCAAAAGTGCTGTGATTTATCTGCCAGAAAGAAGTGTTGGTTAAAGGCCCTCGTGTGCACACCACACCCATCACCCTGGCTGAGCTGGGGTGGTGTTTTTCACCTCCACGCTCTCAGTGGAGACCTCTGCATGATTGCTGAGTTGGTGCTGCTGTGGATGATGCCAAATTTTGGACATCATTCAGAATAGAAAGTTGATGCTGGGACTATGTCAATGTGCAGCCTGACTGAGCCCTCACCTCACCAAAAAGAAAATGTGCCAGGAAAGCCAGGCCTGACTCCAGTGAGTCACGCTCTGACCTGCTGTGCACTTGATCTCAGCCCTGCTGCTGTCATTTCTTGCATGAGATCAGCTTCCAGAGAGGATTTTGGTGTGTGGGTGGCAATGTCAGAAAGACTGGCTGGCCCTGATGTAAAGGCTCCCTGAAGGCCAAAGATGGAGATTGAGAAGAATTGTCCCTGCAGTTCTGAGGGCACCTGCCCACATGACACCAGGTTAAACCCCAGACAATGTCTGCTCAGAAGTCAAACCAGCAACAGGAGAAGCTCATGGCCAGCTGTTGCAGCCCTGCAGGAAAACCACCTTTTCAGTGTCTTAGAAATAAACCATTCTATCCAAGAATGGCATTGTAAGTGTAGAAATCAACATTTCAAAATTAATAAACTTTTATACATTTACAATTAATACAATTTATAGTTTAATTAGATTTTTTTTTAACCTGAATTGATTTTCAAACTATTTTTTTTTTCTGTTAGCTGAATCTTAATTATACACCAGGTTTCCTGCTGGCAAGTATCAGACTAGCTCAAGACAGGCCTTCATATATGCTGTGCTAATGCCTGACACTCAGAACAGACACTTTTCCTTCTCTTCAATATATGCATTGCAAGTAGTATTTTAATTGGGCTCCCAATTCAGAAGGCTGGAATGAGCTCGTGAGTCATTTTTACAAGTTGACTCACATGCTACAAAACTGAAGAATTTGGTGCAGGGAAAAAGAAAAGGCAAATTGTGGATTTCTGCACATCCCTGGTGTGGGGAAAAGGGTGAGTTTGTCCCAGCTGCAGCAGCACAGGGGTTCAGCAAGTGCACTGCTCAGATGAGGCTTTTTCATCTGTGGCTGTTGAAGGAAGGATGCTCTTGGGAGGCTTTTGTTTCACGAAAGCTGTGATCAAGAGATTATGTAAAGTATTATAATTTTGAGATCCTTTTCCTTTTGGAAAAGGGACCAGTCCCAGCCTCACAGGATGCCTGGTTTCAGGGTGTTTCAGTGATTGCATTTCAGCAGTTCCATTTCCAGACTGGGCAACACAGAGACAACAGGGAGAGGGCTCCTCCTCCCCCCTCGATGCCAACTCTGCATCTTCAGTCTCAAACTGGAGACAGAGTTGGATTAAGTTCTTTTCTCCCTGCACATCACCAAGGAAATGTCCCACAGCTCCCACTATACCCCTGTGAAAACCCTGATGTCTTCCCACTGCACTGCCTGCACTGCTTGTGTAACCTCAGAGCCTCCAACCATTTGCACGGGTGCAAGGGATGGGAACTCAGGCTGAACAAGGCAAGTGGAATCAAACCAATCAAACCTATCATTCTTTTTGCTGTGTTACCTCAAAAAGTGTTAAACCCCACATTTATTCACTGAAGCAAGGAAGTGTGAGCTGCAATACACAGAAACTGCAAGAAAATCCTTTTCCTTATCCTGAGGAAAAGGCTTTTTTGACCTGTCACTTTGCCTATCATAACCACATTTTAACATTTTTCTTTCCTTATTCTTAGAGGAATCTATACAATGCACAAATGAAAGGCAAATTCAGAGAAGGCAGAAAATGCCAGGGTGTTTTTCATTGTCCTGAGGACAAATGCCAGAGCCCTTCTGGGACATTCAGAACATCTAGTCACTGTATCTTATTCAAGGGAAAAGCCATCTGTCAACAAACTAATCACTGGACAGATTCAGAGACAAGTGAAAATAAAAAGCCAATACAAACATGCAGATGAGGTTCCAGTCAGCAACTAGCCACAGAAAACAAACAAATCCCATCCACAAAGCCTGGCATTTGGGTCCAGCCATTTTTCACTGAAGTCAAAACTGGGAAGAGAATAATGCAAAATGATCTTCAAACAGGAACTTTCAAATCAGTCATTATGACTGTGCAAAGATGGGCATGAACCAAACCTGGATCCATACCCTACCTACATAAGCCAGTAACAGCAGCAGAACAGAGCATGAACGTAACAGCTGAGCTCCTACCACATTATTAACAGTATTAAAAGCCCAACTACTTAATATTTAAACATTCAATAATACTGAACAATTTGAGTCCAAGCTGACTGCAGCCTTGATTTTTGATCAGAAACACACTACCCCAAGGGAAGGACTCCAAGTGACTAATGGTCCTAGTGGCCAGGATTCTATCACCAGTGAAAAGCGAAGCATCTGCCCCATGTGTGGGCCCAACTCTCATATTTTTTTCATGAGTGTCTTCTCTGACAAGGGACTCCATGATATGTGGACTGAGATCTTTGCCAGTCTTCCCACTGAAAAATGAAAGCCCTCTCCTGGGTCACCACAAGTACACTTTCCTCAAGGACAAAAGCACAAAGAACACTCTGCAAAGGAGTTCCTTGATGTTAAGGCCCTGTTGCTCCTTTATTTCTTTAAGCCTCACTTCAGGATGTGCATGCAAATGGCAAAAGGACATCAATTGTTTGGATTCTGCATTAAGTTTGCTTAGTGAAATATTAGTGAAAAAGACTGAACAGTGGAGGAAAACTGGGATATTTCAGAACATTAGCGTGTGCCACGTTAAATAAACAACTGAGTTAGACTTCAGTTTCAGCAGCATGAAACATGAAATAAATTCAGCTTAGCACTAGCTGAAATCAACCTGAAGGAGTCCAAACTTCTGAGAGCTAAAATCATAATTGCTTCCTTAAAGGCATCACTTGAATAAAATTAAATGCATTTCTCCAAAAGCTTCACTAGCCTAGCAACTGATTGGCCCTTGAGGATTCCTACAGATACTTGTCATTCAGCATGAAATCAGGTCAGCACTAAAATTAAACACCCACCTCTCCCCTGCACCGCATGTGGAGTCATTGCTTTTAGTATTGCTCAGCCTCTGCCTCCCCAAATGGGCTCGTTCTTACCACAAGCTTAAGGGCTGTCTTATCAAGGAGCACTGATGGATACAGTCATTCCTGCTCCGAGATGAAACTGTTGGGAATCAGGCTGGCAGTCCCTTTGACTCCATCTGCATTGATGAGCTCTCGGGCAGCCTGCCAAGGCACTGTGCTGCCTCTTACCCTCACCACTGTTAATCTGCCTCAGCAAGGCCTGCAAGCCCGACATAAACTGCAATTTCTCTTCATTAGTGTGATTCTGCCTGCATGAATCTGATAACATATGGGATATTATCATAAAACAGCCTATTTCACCAATTCATTTTCTCCTTTATGAAGATTATGAATGTACTGCAAGTGCATAGGCAGGATAGAACAGAGGAGTCTACTGTACAGTTTAGCTTTGATTCAGTTTCTAAAATGCAGATAGCCTTCCTTTTAAATTCACATTTCCCAATAATCCCGTGCTAATATATTATAAAAACAGCTGACTCTCTCTCCCTGATTTTGTCTAGTTCATTATGGCTGATCCACACTCCGTGTCACTTGCCTGGATTGAGACTTTAATGATGAACAGAGCTAGCAGATGCCACACAATGGAAAAAATGGGAGCTACAGTAACTGTTTAGTCAACCCTAATCACTGCCACAGTCTGACTAAGCATGAACATGAAACATGATCACAGTTTGACTGTGGATTATGTAATTTCAAGCATATGCTCTGTGCCCCCTCACTTCCTGCCTGTTTCAGATAACGCGAGCCTGCAGGAGCGGGCAGTTTCTGCACAGCTGAATGAGCACTTTGTCAGGGAATGACACACATGCAGGTACATTCCTACCTGCTTCTGGGATTTATTAATTAGCACGTGTCCCCATTTAATGAAGCCTGCGTGCCCTCTGCTGGTACATGCATGCACTCCTAGGAACATCAGCACTCATAAATGGAATAGTCCTACACAGAGAGCTGCTGCTGCTCCTTGGACAATGGGTGTGTGCCTGTCCTGGTGTGCTTACAGCTGAAATATAGAATAAAATTAAATTAAGGTTCCCTTTTATTCTAAACACAGCTGTTTTACCCTTGAAACAGGTTGCTTTATGCCTCTGTTTTGAGGGCATTTTCTGCTAAAAGGTACCATTCCAACAGCACAGTGCACGTCTCCTGCAGAGGAGATTTTGTATGCACTGATCCCTTAAGGAATGGGTCTGAGGGGATGTTGCAGAGGTCAGAGAACATAGAACCCTGCAGCAACCACAGACTTGTTCTGAGCTGCCCCTACGAAAAAAAAAATTCAGCTTTCCAGGATTAATCCATTATAAAATGCTACACTAACTCCTGGCTAATCTGTATCAATTACTGAGTACAGACACATGCAGTAAAGGTCATTGTAATAAGCAGTTCACTCCTTAAATTGCTTCCTCTGCCAAAGCAAGTCAGGATTGCTAGGGATCATTGCTAGGGGATCATGAGCTGAACTCCTCTGACAACCTCTTCTGCAGACCCTTCTAACTCTATACTGCCAAACAACAGCAACAGCAGAACCCCCAAGACTATGGAATGGCTCTTTTTCTCAAGGAAACAAACAAAAACCACAGGAGGGGCAGGGTGAAAGTGGCATCAAATGAAGATAAATATGCCCATTACTACCAGCTGGCACCAGTGAGATCCTGACAGCTCCTTTCAGTGGATGGCTCCAGGGAAAATGGGACATAGCCATGCACCACTCATACATGGCAGTAGAGCAGAAGGAAAAAAACATCTCCCTGTAGCCTAAACCATGACAAATCCCATGAAAAAACCTTGATAAAAAACCATTTTTGTGCCTCAGTAATGGCAATTAAAACAGTAACAACAAGGAAAAAGCAAACAGCTGAGTGTGTGGCTGACATCCTGCCCTGGAAGTGTCAGTGTTTCTGCTCCTGGCAGTGCCCAGCAGCACTGGCACAGGTAGCACTGTGAGACTGTCACAAGGGTTAAGCACTGCACATCAGAGAGAAGGTGCAGGCAGGAATGTCATTGCAAACTGGCTGGCTCAGGGCACAGGAAAAGCTGTGTACATTTTAAATGCTGCTCATGTACAGGACTGAACACTGAGTGTGGATGAGTGACCTGTGCCAGGGAGGTTTGCCTTGCAGAGGAAGCTATTGCTTAGATGCATATCAAGGACTCCTATCATTCTTTCCTTTCCTTTTAAACTGAGCAGGAGCTGTTGCACAAATGTGTGAGTACAGACTGGTCTAGCTGCTGCAGGAGACAGAAATGTCAAACAGGCTGTCAGGAACAGGAATCAGAGTTATATTCAGTCCTGCCCAGATGAAAGCATAGCACAAAAATTACCTACAGTGGCCTCTTCTCCATCTTTCTGTAATTTCACTTTATTATTAAACTCCATTCTCACTGCGGTCTCATCCAGACTAGAAGAGGTCACAACCAAACATGGAAGCAAATACAGCATTAAACCCAGTTTTATGCCCAATGTACTGCTATTTTGGCTCTGTTAAAAGTACTATGATCTGCCCGAGAAAGGAGGGGAGCAAGAGGCGGGTGTAGACAGATATTTTTCAAAAGTGCTAAAAAGCATGAGTTTCAAAGCAGAACACAGCTGGAAAGGAGAGAGGAGGCTCATTAACCCACAGGTACTAATACATTTTGAAACATGACCCATTTTACAGAGTCAGAGTACAGAAAATGTCCACACTGTGGTTCTAATAAAGCCTGTGACAGCACTAAGGGACACTGAACAGGTACAAGAAGCTCTATATGCAGGTGAGCAGGAGATGAAGCCAGGCCAAACTTCCTGCCATAAACACACACACGTTATTTTTCCAAATCCAGACACAAGCTTATTTATTTCTATTTCAAGGATGTACACATTGTACTAGAGACACATTCTCAGTAACAAGTATCTGTCCCAATATGGTCAAACTCCCTCCCTACAGCCACTCCTGCTGGCTGGGGACGTCTCTGTTAGAGCTGTGTCACCACCAGGGCTGGCAGCTCCCCACAGCAACAACCCAAACTTCATAAACAACTCAGCTATGGCTAAAAACTCTTTTAAGATTAATGTTCATAAGGTTGCCTGCCAGGTCTATCTTAATTTCTCCTACATGTCTTGATCAAGGAACAAAGAGTTCTATAAGATTGGATTTTATTCTCTTAGTCAAAACAAGTATAGGAAAAAGTTCTTCACTCCCTGTGAACAGATCTGGCTCACTTAGTGTCTTCTCATGTCTTAATCCTAAGATTACAGTGACCTTAAAGCTTGGCAGTTGTTACTGTGTGTATCCTCACTACCAACAACCAGCAGCAACCACGGCATCCACTGCAGAATCAAAGCAAGGAAAAGGTTTCTCTCATTGTTATTTTACAAAAAGGAAATAGACTGTTTCAAGATTTTAAGAGCAATTTCTGTACTCAGAGATATCTTAAAGCTGAAGTGAACTGGGAGTACTCCCTAACAGAGACCCATTCATAAGCCCAGAGAATGAAGTCCTGTTCCCATCCAAAGAGCAGATACCCTGCACAGTACAAGTTCTCCCACTTCCATCTCAATCTTGTTCTGACGTCATGTCTAGAACTGAGAAAGTTGCCCAGTCTCCACAGCCATTCAATCATACTATTCTTGGAATTACATTTGTGCCTCCAGGCCTCAACCAATTCAAGATTCACTTGTATGAAGCATTCAGAACATGAGACAGTCCCTGCCCCAAAGAGCTTTCCATATAAATAGCACTTTCTGAAAGCAAAGAGCTCAGTGAAGCTTTGCATTTCGGTACCAGCCCATCCACAAAGATGCTAATTACTGCCAGGATAACTCTGGCTTTATGACGTGAAAATCTTGTCCACTGGGAATCAAGGCTCATATCCAGCAAAGCAGCCATCAGATGATAGTAACTATTTTTAGGCTATTTCTGACCCTTCAGAAAGTAAGGACTCTGCAAAAGATGATTAAAGTACTATGTGAATTATGCAGAGAGTTGGAGAGTCTGAAGAAAATGAAACTTCATTTAGTCTTGCATAACGCCTTTGGTAACACGGTTAGATTCTTTTGGCCCACACCAGTCAGATTTTCCACTAAAGTGTCAGGATGTAAGTTGGGCTGGTTATTGAGTAATAGAGAGGGCTTTCTTATTTGTGCAAACTCCCTAACCTTCAAGAGAACAAAGATTAATCAACAACATTGAAGAGGATGTTGTCATGAGATCCAGTCACAAGATTTGTAGGGACTCCTGCAGAGGTTGCAATCCTCAAAACTGTTTTGGAATAAAATCTGAGAGATGGGAGCACGTACAGAAAACATTTTCAAAATAAAATCCAACACAGTTATTAAGGATGGAATCAAGGAAGTTCTTCCATTGCAGTAAAGATCTGAAGAGCAGAGTTTCAGCACATGAAGAGGATATTGTGAGGTAGAAAGGCATACAGAGGCAGCCACCTGGTTCTGAGTTTGGTATCTAAAGGACCCACTGGCTTTCAAAAGAAAGTACTCCTTGTTTTGAAAATTACTTCTGAAACCACTGCCAGTGCACCTTTACACTGGCTTCCTGTGCTCCAGGCTATTTTGGTGCTGACATTTGGCAGTGACATAAAGGGACATCTCTGCACCTTAAAGCAAGGTACCTCAGGGACTCACAGCTGTGTGGCCAAAACAAGCATCCAGAAGTACCTGCAGCTGGTGTGGTTCCAAAAAATCAGGGGCAAGATTTCCAAAACTTCGAGATTGCTGACCTCACCCTACTCAACACATGCTGAGCAAGCTCTTGGAAATGGCCTCCCAGGGTATTTGGGAGGATTTGAAAAGAGATGGGCTCTGTTGTTCACATGCTGTCTTTGCCTGAGGCCACACTGAGCTGCTTGACACAACTGCAGCTAAAGAGAACTTAGCAAAACTTCCTAATTAAAGACGAGTTTCTGAAATTCCTTAATAAGGAAAGAACCCCCCTCTCCTGGCTTGTCACACAAGGCAGCCTGAGACAGGCCAGGGACAACTTCCCAGATCACCTTTTCCTGAGCTGCAAAACGCCTTTAACTGTGGTTCACAGTAAAGTGCTGAACACTACCTAGAGGTGCTGCAGCACTGACAGGATGAGGAGCTGGGCAAGTGCCAAGCCATGCTCATGCCAGAAGATGTCCCCTCACCTCCCTACAAACTCATCACTTACCTACCAGGAAAAATCCTCAATCATCTGAGTGTTGAAACATCTGAGGCTTTGCTGCCAGACCTCTCCAAACAAGGGACAAAAGGAACTAATTGCCAGCAGGAACCATAAAAACGAAGCGGCTGAACTTAAAGAGAGGGATCAGCTGTGTAAATAACCTGGGGTGAGAAGGAGAACCAGGGAAAGCTGGAAGCAGCTGGACTAGGCTTGTACAGCTGATTGAAGAGCAAGTTTCTGATGAGGAACCAATGGAAGCAGTCACAGGACTAAAAGGCTGGGCTGGATGCAGCAGAAATGCAGTTCCAGCTGGCCTCTGCTGCAGTAAGAGCAGGTAGGTCCAGACCTGCATGGTGTCTGAGAGCAGCACAAGCAGATCAGCCAAAGCCTAAAAGTCCTGGTTTCTCAACTATCCCGATAAAAATGAACGTGGCACAGGAAAGGATGGTGAAGGCAAGCAAGTGGTCTGTGTGGAATGTTTGCTGCGCTTTCCATGGGCTGTCAGCAACTCTTTGAGCACTTCAGAGCAGCCATAAAAACAAAAAAAAAACCAACAAAAAAGGGAGGAAACCAAGAACCACGGGCCAAGCTGAAGGCAAAGCAGTGAGAGCTGAGCACAACAGCCTGCAAAGGGCGCCCCTGAGCAGCTGCAAATCACAAAAAATGAAGTGTGAAGAACCAAGATTTGCCTTGCAGGATCCAGTGGCTGGGGACACGAAGGTGTGCAGGGAGGAAGGGAAGCAGAACCCAGGCTCTGTGCCAACGCAGATAACCAAGGGGACCAGAGGAAGGAAACCACAAAGCTCTGCAGTAAACAGAAGGATTAGGAGAGGGGGTAGATGAACCAGTCAGACAAAATAACTGACCCAAAACTCTCTTCTCAAAACTCAGATAAGATTTGTGTTTTAAAAATATACAGTGCTGTCCTCTCCTCCCACTTCCTATATGTATATATATATAATTTTTTTTTAAAAACATTTTCTGGTTTTGGCCAGGAACGGGTAAGAAAGTGCCAGGATACTGCTAGAAAATCTGTCTGTTCTCACAGTGTTTCTGGACCAATCAGGAGCAGGAGGGAGCTGGACTCCCAAGAGAGAGAGAGAGTGTTTCCATTTAATTTCCAGGCCAGTTTTGCAGACTTACAAGGTTAGGGTAAGGTGCCAGACTTCTGGGTGCTGCTGGAAAAAAAACCTTGAGCCCTTGGAAACTTTTCTTCTCAGCAGTCAGGAGAAATATTGTAAACACAAAGGGAAGAGATTTGAGGAAACAATGATGTCATAATAGGAAACATGGAAGTTTAGACCTCCCATGCCACCATAACCACCTCTTTTATTCTTTTAAAGGCTACGTCTCTGTTTTGTAAGAAGAGCTATATTTAAAGCATTAAGTTAAAGACAACTCCTGAGTTGCACAGTACAAAACAGAGACTAAATACAAATTATTTCATTAATTGTTTAGTGTTTCTTCCACTTCTGTATTTTAAACTTTAAAAAAAAAAAA